>JANRMT010062811.1:9890082-9987064 GCA_026402145.1 Polypterus bichir lapradei | reverse complement strand
GAGGATGATCAGCTGTCCTTCCTGTCTCCCTGTAGCGCTGTCTTAGGCGTCTCACATTGTGGACATGGCAATTTATTGCCCTAGCCACATCAGCAGTCCTCATGCCTCCCTGCAGCATGCCTAATGCACGTTCATGCAGATGAGCAGGGACCCTGGGCATCTTTCTTTGGGTGTTTTTCACAGTCGGTAGACAAGTCTCTTTAGTGTCCTGCGTTTTTAGAACTGTGACCTTAAATGCTTACTTTCTGTAAGCTGTTAAGGTCTTAACGACCATTCCACAGGTGCATGTTAATTAATTGATTATGGTTAATTGAACATGCATGGAAAACATTGTTTAAACAATTTACAATGAAGATCTGTAAAGTTATTTGGATTTTTAAAACATTATTGTTGAAATACACAGTCCTGAAAAAGGGACGTTTCTTTTTTTGCTGAGTATATAACTGAATGTTTCTGATTTTGATTATTTTAGTCTGTTCATATAGCCGGTTATGCACAAAAAAGTCTGTGATCAACTTCCAGCATATAATTAGATGTGACAGTTAGTTTTAACACTTGTCATGGCATATTTATTTAAATGTTTAACTGTGGTTAAGACAAACTTATTTGCATTCCCTATAGAAAGACATGAATTATTTGACATTATAGCTCATGCTGCACGTGTCTGTCTTTCAAACCCACTTACTGTACTCTCCAAGCATAATCACACTGCACTCTATGTCATTTTGCCTTAATATTTTACATATAGTATTATTGAATTAGTTCAGACAGTTGGCTAATACTGATGTCTTAATAACAGAGTAAGATAATTGTTTAAAAATCTCTTTGGGTTTATAATTAATTTGCTTGTTAAAGATGTGAAATAATAAAATTATAGTCATGAATAAAATAATAAAAGACAGAGGAATGTATCTCTTCAAACTAATACACTATCACTCATTCTAATTAGACACATACATGTTTTCTCAGTTACTGCATTTTCTTAAAAATAACAATTTCAAATAACACCAGACAGTCAAAGCACTATAAATATCAGAATTTGAAACATATGCTTATCGTCATTTAGTAATTACCTTGTGAAATCTGTCATTTCCATCATAATTATGCACATTTTCTTTGCAAGAATAATAATGTCATTGCTAGTATCATCCCAGATTCCAATCTCAGCATCCAGCTTGCTCTTTACTTTTTTAAAGTCTGCAACTTCCTCGGCAATCTTTTCCTTTTCAGACTCAGACAGCTGTGTCATTTTTGCCTGAGGAAGACAAAATACAGCAAGTGATACAGGAAAACATGACTGCCACAACTCATTATTTGAACAATAATAATAAAAATATCACTTAAGAGAAACTAAATAACAAAGTTCTGGGCATGCGTCTGCTAGCTTAGTGTCAGACATCCAAGTCTGACAATAGAGCAATAGTGTTATGAACAAGGATTTGCCTGACTCTCTGTATTATATGATATTTTTCAAAGTGAATTTGGTCAGAAACTTTTTTTGAACTGTAGTTATGTACTGTTGTGGAGTGGATAGTCATCATTTTAGGACTGCAGGCAGTGTATTAAAAGCAAGCTGCAATTTACCTTGTTTTGCTCAGATAGATGGCAGTGACCTGACAATGAACTCTCTGGGTTTGTTTTACACAGAGCAGCACTCTGCTGTGAGGGACACTGTGAGAATGTTGTCTGTTTTTCTCCTAACTCTATGTGGTTTATATGTTTTACTTCTTCATCCTCTTCTATGTTTTCTCACTTCTATTATCCTTCTCCATGCAGTTCGGTCCTTCACCTCCTCGCCAGTCAAGCCCTTTTACTTCATCCACCTACCTCCGTTTGGCCTCCCTCACTTTCTCTTCTCCTGTACTTCTATTCCCATCACTCTTTTGTCTACATATTCATTGTCTTTCTTTTTCAGAGAGATACTTTTATGTCCCATAAGACGAAATTTAATCATGCCCAGGGCCGGAAATAAATGTCAAAAAGCAGATGATAAAGTAGAACGTCATAAAGAATTCAAAAACGTTCGCACGATACACATGCAGAGCAGGTTAGCGATAATGAAAGTACTAAAATTCGAAAGTCTGAAAATAATGATAGTACAGATCATTAGCACAAACAAACATAAATTATTACTTGGTGAAATAACAGAACAGCGAAAAGAGATTGAATATATTGTTTGGATTTAAACTTTAAGTTGGAGACTAGTAGATCGTCTAATTCGTGTTACCATCAGGGAAAAGTAGTATTCCCTCCCAATGAAGAGGTGTATCCGTGAGAATTAAAAGATTTGTTGTTTGGTGAAAGTGAAAACCACATGCGGGAGTGGCAGAGACGTGAAGTGGCTGGCGCGTAGTGCAAGCGAAGTGAGCAGGGGTGATTCTTAAATATCTCTCCAACATTTTTTGTATCTCTGATTGTCTCATTTTTTTGTTCTTTTTTTGTAAATTTTCCTTTTTATGCTATCAAAGCGTGTACCTCATAACCAGATAGCCTATAACTTGAATTTCAGATGGTGTATCTCTTTTTTTGCAAGGACGCTGGAGATAAAAGAAATTACCTGGCAAACAGTGTAGATGTGGCTCCTCCTAGCCTCATAATGGCGTCTCATAAGAATCGCCTCTTATGTACAGTTCTGACTTTGTACTTTGAGGATTTTGCACGTTTTACAATAGAAAGATAAGATTTGATAAAAAAATGACATTTTTCAAGCTACAAAATGCAACGTGTTTACATGTTTTTTGAGAAAAAATGTAACACTAAGGATGTTACTGATCCAAGCGCTTCGACAAAGCCATCCATCCATCACAAGTGAGGCTGACCGATTTATCTGTGTATAACATTATGAACCAGAACCAGAAAATACGGTGAAAAGTAAAAAAAATGGAAACCATTTAATGAAAAAAATATCCTTTATGTGTGTATTCATTGTCACTCTTGAGATTTCTCAGTTTTTGACTTTTGTTTTCAGATTCCTTACTATGAGTCTTGGGTTTTGATTGTATGATAGGACTGACATTAGGTTTCTGCTTGTTTTGTGGTTTCTCACCTAATCAACTCCGTTAAACTTAGTAACATTTCCTGCTGAGAGGCTAACAGTATTGTTTAAGCTTCTTGACTTTGAAGCAAGCATTTATTTTTGATTAAGGCTTTACATCCAGACTTTGCTATTTATTTACTATATATTTTAGCATATTCTTATTTTTAATAAATTTGTACATCTTGAGTGATTGAACTAACAAATTCAATAGAGGACACCTGATGTGGGGAGATGCCGCTTTCTTTCTCATAGAATTAGCAGGCTAAGGGAGGACACCGAAATAGAGGACAGCACGGTGGCAGTAATGCATCATTAGTTTGTAAGTAGCACTGCCTAAGGTGTATTAGCCTCCATGTATCTAGGGCAGGGGTTGGCAACCTGTGACTTGCAAGCCACATGCGGCTCTTTGGCTGCGGCTCTTCCAAGGACAATAGATGCATTCATATTTTTGTGTCTTAACATATTATTTGATAATACTTTCTGAAAGAAATAATTTATTTATGTGTTAATATTATTATTTTTCATTTAGATATCTTTTTGGCTATTTGTGAATCAGGCAGTCTGTCGCGTGCCTCTGTTGCATTTAACCTCTTAACTGCATCATCTACATCTTCCTCAAAGTCATTACATCTTCGGTTCAGTCATATCCTCTCCAGAGTTTTCTTCAGTACCCAAGATTGGATGTACGCTTCAATGTTTATTGGAATTCCAAATTCTTTCATATGCTTTTTGTGGTTAATTGTCACCATGCCTTCCCAGGTCTTCGTGAACATTATGAAATTTTCTCCTATTTACATATTATAGCCTGCTGAGTTCGGAGTGGTGAGTACATTTTGCAGTGCTCGTTCAGCACAGTTACAGAAGCGGAGAGTGAAGGGCAGACGACTGCAGAGCCGAAAGAATTTCACTCAAGAAAGAGGGGATGAGGGTGAAGACTTTCACTACAGAATTGAACAATGTTGTAATATTAGTCACCTTTGTGTTGTCTGACATCTTTGGTCTTCTAACATGTCTAATTTGTAATGAAAAGTTATTTAATAACAAAAAACATACAAAATTCATTCCGAGAAGAAAGAAAAAAAGCGGTGACAGAATTAAAGCAAAATATGCAACAATCAGCAAGTTTGGTTCAGTTTTGACTCCTGCAACGTTCCTCAGGTCAAGAGACTATATCGCTTGAACCATTAAAAAAAGCTGAAAAACCGTTTAAACATAACACTGAATATGAATAATCTTAAAGAAATGAAAGATTAATAAAAATAAAAATGAAAATCCCACCCTATCTGATTTTCCATCAGTTTGAATGCTGGTACTGCTTCGACTTTTAAAATCCTCCTCTAAATCAGAAACATCTTCAAGCTCTTCTGGTGTCTGAAAAATACAAGCAAAGAAACAAATGTACCTGTATATAATTGTGTCAAAACTTTTGTAAGAGTTCACAGAAATCTGAAAGTACAGAAACATGCCAATCATAAAAGTTTTATTTATTAACTAGTGTCACAAAGTGGATGCTAGGTGGCACTATTGCTCACCTTTTTCCCCAACAGACAAACACACTGGACACAGGTTAAAAGTACTAAGAATATTTTTTACTTTCTTCTTTTCTCTATGTTGTGCCCCAAAGCACCACAACCACCACAATAAACAATAAATCAACAATAACTAATACAATTCTCCTCCCAGCACCTCTGTCACACTCCCTCCCAACTCCGGTCCTCTTGCTGGGTCTCCACTAGTCCTTTATATAGTCCTTGACCTGGAAGTGCTTCTGTCCTTCTTTCCGTGTGATTCCTCAGCACTTCTGGGTCAGATGGAGACTTGTATTTTCTTCAGCCCGGAAGTACTTCTGTCCTTCCGTTCCCATGACTTGGGAGTACTTCCGGGCTATATAGGAAACAGAAATCCCTGTGTCTCCCTGCAGCGTCCCCTGGTGGCACCCACGGTACCCAGCAGGGCTGTGAAGCCGAACTCTATCTCCCATAGTGCCCTGCGGGAATCTGGGGCACCGCTAAGCTGCAGGGAAGTCGACATCTAGCGTCCTGGGGGTGTCGGCCGTCCATCACACTAGTCTTTATTTAACAGATGCTCTTATCCAAGGTAACACATAGTACAAAATCAAACCAAATATCAAGAAGAGGAGCAGAATAGAAAATCTAATGCTAGGCAAACATTACAGGATTCCGCCATTCTGACAGTCAGAAAAGGTGTAAAGATGTCAAGTTCTTAAACAATCATCATCCTCAGATAATCTAATGAGAGGTATGTATTAATTAATATTAACCTTCCTGATTTACTCACATGTAATTTCAGATCATAAATATCAAACGTTTAATATTTACAACTTCAAATTCTGTTGTATGGTAGATACCAGCTGATGAATGAAAGAACTTAAATAAACATAGAGGTGAAGAAGGGAGCCTCTTTCTCTTGAACAAGGTGGACTTTACATTTTCCTTTTTCATTTTTCAGTGAACAATATCAAACAAACTATCGCATTAATTCGAACTAGACGGTGTGGCGGCCGGGGCGCCCCTGTGATGGAAGGACCAGGGGAGGGGGCATATTCAGGGCAATACCTTCTCTGGAACACTAGAGGGAAATCCTCCTGGCTCACAGCAGGGCTATGGGTTTGGAGCTTAGAAGCTCAACCTTGCTGGGGTCCAGGGCCACCGCCCTGGGACACCTGGACAGTTCCTGAGCCATGGGTTTCAGCATTTCCACCACACCCGGAAGTGCAGCCAGAAGAAGATTTAGGAGCACCTGGAGCACTTCCGGGTGCTCTATAAAAGAGACCACCTCACTCCATTCAAGAAGCCAGAGTTGGGAGTAAGGAAGAAGCTTGCTGGGAAAGGAGTGGAGGCGGCTAAGAAACAGAGAAAAATAGGAAGAAGAAGCAGAAAGAAGGAACTGAGCATTGCGTGCTGGTACTTTGTGCTGTGGATTGTGCAAATAAAACATGTGCTGTGTGGCAACTGGTGTCTATGCCTGTCTGTGTCGGGTTAGGGAGGCTGTACGCGCCCTGGTGGTCCACAACGGTCACCTACCATGTTTGTTTTAAAATTATGTTTTTGTTTACAAAAAATTCTGTGAGATACCAGAACTCCTGAATCGTTAATGTAAACCTTTTAATGTATGAAGTTCTTTCTAGACGTAATCTTCTAGTGTTTATGTTGTGATAACCGAAGATTAAATAGAGGGTAAAAAATTGGTGAAATCTGTCATTATTTGGAATCACTCACATTTCAACGATAAGTATGTTTTAAAAAATCGTGTACTCTGTGCCAGGCGTCATACACAAACTATTATGTTAAGATGAACTTGAATGACATTCACCATGTTTGTTTTGAAAATAAATTTTGTACACAAGAAATTCTGCAAGATACTGTAGTTCTGTGAATTGTTAATGTAAATATTTTTATGTTTGTTGTTTTTTCTAGACATTATCCTCTAGTGTGTATGCTGTATTAGTTAAAGACAGACTAAAGGGCAAAAAATGGTCTGTCGGTATGTGATCAGTCTTATTTCTAAAATTCAGTACGCTTTAAAAAAATCTTCTACTCTGTGCCAGACATAGCAAAGAAACTATAGTAGCAAGTAGAACTTGACTGTCATCCACCATTGCAGCTATATTGGCCTCTATTCTTCTGGTATGGCTTTCCACAAGACTTTGGATTGTGTTTGTGGGAATTTGTACCCATTAAGCCATGGGCCTGGCTTTCTACACATGGGCACAGTCATTATGGAACATAAAATGGGCCTTTACCTAACTGTTGCTATAAAGTCAAAAGGACACAATTGTCTAAAGTGTCTTGTATGCTATATAACTTAATAGTACCCTTCACTTGAACCAAGGGGCCTTGTCCAAACCATGAGAGTCCATTGTCCGGGACCATTATCACTCCTCTACCAAAGTTTACAGTGGGCAATATCTCGAAGGTAGCAGTCTCTTGGCATCCACCAAAGCCAGATTCATTTATCAGATGTCCAGATAGTGAAACGTGATTCATCACTCCAAAGAACAAGTTTCCAACACTCCACAGTCTTCACATGACTTCAGTCGATGCTTATCATTGTACATAGTGATCCTAGGCTTGTGAGCACCTGCTCGGCTGTGGAAACCCATTTCATGAAGCTCCCAATGCACAGTTCTTGTGCTGATGTTATTTCCTGAGGAAATCTGTTGTGAGTGATGCAACAGAAGATAGGCAATTTTATGTGCACTATATACTTCAGTAATTAGCAAATATGCTTTGTTTGTTTAAGCTGTCTAGCACTTTGTGACTGAGCTGTTGTTTCTCCTCGACACTATCTCTTCACAATAACAGCACTTACAGTTGACCAGGGCAGATCTTGCAGAGCAGACTTTTCACATACTGACCTGTGACAGAAGTGCTATCCGATGACAATGCTATGTTCACAGTCACTGTGCTCTTCAGTACAATTCATTGTCTGTTGAAGGTCATTGTGCGGCTGTCTGCTTGAATTTATTAACCTGTTAGCAATGGTTTCAACTGAAAAACCTGAACTGAATCATTTGGAGGTTTGTCCACATATTTTTGCCAGAACAAGGTATCTGTGAGTATACAACAGGGTACTGTAATAAAGGTCTACAGGAGAAGAATCTGTCTAACCCACAGTCCAATGTGTTACATCGTGTCACTCCCAAGTCCGGATAAATGGAGAAGATTACATTAGGAAGGGCATCCAGTATAAAATTTTGCCAGATCAATATGCACATGGTAGTGAGACCAGCTATGTTATATGGGTTGGAGACAGTGGCACTGACCAGAAAGCAGGAGATAAAGCTGGAGGTTTGAAGAGTTAAAGATGCTAAGATTTACACTGGGTGTGACGAGGATGAACAGGATTAGAAATGAGTACATTAGAGGGTCTGCTCAGGTTGGATGGTTGGGAGACAAAGTCAGAGAGGCGAGATTGCGTTGGTTTAGACATGTGCAGAGGAGAGATGCTGGGTATATTGGGAGAAAGATGCTAAGGATAGAGCTGCCAGGAAAGAGGAAAAGAGGAATGCCTAAGAGAAGGTTTATGGATGTGGTGAGAGAGGACATGCAGGGGATGGGTGTAACAGAACAAGATGTACAGGACAGAAAGATATGGAAGAAGATGATCTGCTGTGGCAACCCCTAATGGGAGCAGCCGAAAGAAGAAGAAGGAGGAGAAGAATCTCTCCATTAGATAAAAGGGAATTTATGTTTTAAAGAAAGGTGTCCCACCCCTCCTTGAACCGTCACCTTATTGTGGTGGAGGGGTTTGCGTGTCTCAATGATCCTAGGAGCTATGTTGTCCGGGGCTTTATGCCCCTGGTAGGGCCACCCAAGGCAAACTGGTCCTAGGTGAGGGATGAGACAAAGAACGGTTCAACAAACCTCCAATGAAGAGTAAAAACTGTGGACGACGTTTTCCCTTGCCCGGACGCGGGTCACCGGGGCCCCCCTCTGGAGCCAGGCCTGGGGGTGGGGCTCGATGGCGAGCGCCTGGTGGCCGGGCCTACACCCATGGGGCTCGGCCGGGCACAGCCCGAAGAGGTAACGTGGGTCCTCCTTCCCATGGGCTCACCA
Organism: Polypterus bichir lapradei; assembly: GCA_026402145.1. Classification (NCBI taxonomy): domain Eukaryota; kingdom Metazoa; phylum Chordata; class Cladistia; order Polypteriformes; family Polypteridae; genus Polypterus; species Polypterus bichir. The sequence continues at coordinate 9,978,448 of JANRMT010062811.1, read as the reverse complement.
CCTATGGGAGGAGCCAAGGAGGTCAGGTGCAATGTGAGTTGGGTAGTGGCCGGCGGCGGGGACCTTGGCGTTCTGATCCTCGGCTACAGAAACTGGCTCTTGGGACGTGGAATGTCACCTCTCTGAAGGGGAAGGAGCCTGAGCTAGTGCGCGAGGTTGAGAGGTTCCGGCTAGATATAGTCGGACTCACCTCGACGCACAGCTTGGACTCTGGAACCAATCTCCTTGAGAGGGGCTGGACTCTCTACCACTCTGGAGTTGCCTCCGGTGAGAGGCGCCGAGCAGGTGTGGGCATACTTACTGCCCCCCGACTTGGAGCCTGTGCGTTGGGGTTTACCCCGGTGGACGAGAGGGTGGCCTCCCTCCGCCTTCGGGTGGGGGGAAGGGTCCTGACTGTTGTTTGTGCGTATGCGCCGAACAGCAGTTTGGAGTATCCACCCTTTTTGGAGTCTCTGGAGGTGGTGCTAGAGGGCATACCTTCTGGGGATTCCCTCGTTTTGCTGGGAGACTTCAATGCCCACGTGGGCAATGACAGTGAGACCTGGAAGGGCGTGATTGGGAGGAATGGCCCCCCCGATCTGAACCCGAGCGGTGTTCTGTTATTGGACTTCTGTGCTCGCCACGGATTGTCCATAACGAACACCATGTTCAAGCATAAGGGTGTTCATATGTGCACTTGGCACCAGGACACCCTAGGCCTCAGTTCGATGATCGACTTTGTGGTTGTGTCGTCGGACTTGCGGCCATATGTCTTGGACACTCGGGTGAAGAGAGGGGCGGAGCTGTCAACTGATCACCACCTGGTGGTGAGTTGGCTTCGATGGTGGGGGAAGATGCCGGTCAGACCTGGTAGGCCCAAACGTGTTGTGAGGGTCTGCTGGGAACGGCTGGCAGAGTCCCCTGTCAGAAGTAGCTTCAACTCCCACCTTCGGCAGAACTTCGACCACGTCCCGAGGGAGGTGGGGGACATTGAGTCCGAATGGGCCATGTTCCGTGCCTCTATTGTTGAGGCGGCTGACCGGAGCTGTGGCCGTAAGGTGGTCGGTGCCTGTCGCGGCGGCAATCCCCAAACCCGTTGGTGGACACCGGCGGTGAGGGATGCCGTCAAGCTGAAGAAGGAGTCCTATAGGACCTTTTTGTCCTGTGGGTCTCTGGAGGCAGCTGATAGGTACCGACAGGCCAAGCGGAATGCGGCTTCGGTTGTTGCTGAGGCAAAAACTCGAGCATGGGAGGAGTTTGGAGAGGCCATGGAGAACGACTTTCGGACGGCTTCGAGGAGATTCTGGTCCACCGTCCGGCGTCTCAGGAAGGGGAAGCAGTACAGTGTCAACACCGTATATGGTGGGGATGGTGCGCTGCTGACCTCGACTCAGGACGTTGTGGGTCGGTGGGGGGAGTACTTCGAAGACCTCCTCAATCCGACTAACATGCCTTCCAATGAGGAAGCAGAGCCTGGGGACTCTGAGGTGGGCTCTCCCATCTCTGGGACTGAAGTCACCGAGGTGGTCAAAAAACTCCTTGGTGGCAGGGCCCCGGGGGTGGATGAGATACGCCCGGAGTTCCTTAAGGCTCTGGATGTTGTAGGACTGTCTTGGTTGACACGTCTCTGCAACATCGCATGGACATCGGGGACAGTGCCTCTGGATTGGCAGACTGGGGTGGTGGTCCCCCTCTTTAAAAAGGGGGACCGGAGGGTGTGTTCCAACTATAGAGGGATCACACTCCTCAGCCTCCCTGGAAAAGTCTATTCGGGGGTTCTGGAGAGGAGGGTCCGTCGGATAGTCGAACCTCGGATTCAGGAGGAACAGTGTGGTTTTCGTCCTGGTCGCGGAACAGTGGACCAGCTCTACAGCCTTAGCAGGGTCCTGGAGGGTGCATGGGAGTTTGCCCAACCAGTCTACATGTGCTTTGTGGACTTGGAAAAGGCGTTCGACCGTGTCCCTCGGGGAGTCCTGTGGGGGGTGCTCCGGGAGTATGGGGTACTGGACCCCCTGATAAGAGCTGTTCAGTCCCTGTACAACCGGTGTCAGAGCTTGGTCCGCATTGCCGGCAGTAAGTCGAGCCCGTTTCCAGTGAGAGTTGGACTCCGCCAGGGCTGCCCTTTGTCACCGATTCTGTTCATAACTTTTATGGACAGAATTTCTAGACGCAGCCAGGGTGTTGAAGGGGTCCGGTTTGGTGGACTCAGGATTGGGTCACTGCTTTTTGCAGATGATGTTGTCCTGTTTGCTTCATCAGGCCGTGATCTTCAGCTCTCTCTGGAGCGGTTCGCAGCTGAGTGTGAAGCGGCTGGGATGAGAATCAGCACCTCCAAATCCGAGACCATGGTCCTCAGCCGGAAAAGGGTGGAGTGCCCTCTCAGGGTTGGGGGCGAGATCCTGCCCCAAGTGGAGGAGTTTAAGTATCTCGGGGTCTTGTTCACGAGTGAGGGAAGAATGGATCGTGAGATCGACAGGCGGATCGGTGCGGCATCCGCAGTGATGCGGGCTCTGCATCGGTCTGTCGTGGTGAAAAAAGAGCTGAGCCGTAAGGCAAGGCTCTCAATTTACCAGTCGATCTACGTTCCTACCCTCACCTATGGTCATGAGCTATGGGTAGTGACCGAAAGAACGAGATCGCGAATACAAGCGGCTGAAATGAGTTTCCTCCGCAGGGTGTCTGGGCTTTCCCTTAAAGATAGGGTGAGGAGCTCAGTCATCCGGGAGGGGCTCAGAGTAGAGCCGCTGCTCCTCCGCATCGAAAGGAGTCAGATGAGGTGGCTCGGGCATCTGATCAGGATGCCTCCTGGACGCCTCCCTGGTGAGGTGTTCCGGGCACGTCCAACCGGGAGGAGGCCCCGGGGAAGACCCAGGACACGCTGGAGGGACTATGTCTCCCGGCTGGCCTGGGAACGCCTTGGGATTCTCCCGGAAGAGCTGGAAGAAGTGGCTGGGGAGAGGGAAGTCTGGGCTTCTCTCCTTAAGCTGCTACCCCCACGACCCGACCTCGGATAAGCGGAAGAGGATGGATGGATGGATGGATGGATGTCCCCAAAAGTGTTACCCATAATAAAATATTTGGTGCTGCTAGTGCATCATACAATTTACTTTCATTTAAAGAGCTGTGGAGGTCTCCTGTGAAACTTCAAGTACTGGCTCTCTTCAAGCACTAGGTGCTGTGAGAGAATGAACAGGGTAGTTAGATTTTGTTTTGTGGTAAAACAAAAAAATCACATACAAAATATATTTAAATATTAGCATCTGTGTGTGTTTAATGTCATGTATAGCATTTTATCACACCAAGTATAAGGAGAGGTGATGAGAAACATGTAAGAAAATATATTCCATCTAATAGTTGTTGTTTGGGTCCTGTATCAAAACAGATATGACATCTCACCTCTCCCTACTATGTGATGTGTATATTTTAAAATCAGGCATAATAAAAAGTTCCATCAATGACTCCACATATCCAACTCAAGTCGTATGGGCTAAGGCCTGAATCAGCAGCACTGGGTGAGCCAATCAATAGCATCTCTTATAACAGGGGTTGGCAACCTACGGTTTTCAGTAGCACTCCGATTGAATTGAAATATAGTAAAAAAATTTATTTTAATTACAGCGCACGCGTTCACGATCTGTGTCCCCCACTATGTTTTGCTTATGCGACTCACATGTAAACGGAAACCAAGTGTTCAGTGCAGGCCGTGGTACGTTAAAACAGACCTCTTGTTATTATATTTTAATTACAGCACATGTGTTCACGCTCAGCGTCCCCACCTATGTTTTGCCTATAAGACTCACATGTAAGGGGAAACCATGTGCACAGTGCAGGCCATGGTATATTAAAATGTGTGCGTTATGCTTTGAAAGTGCTGCGTGTCGTATGTCAAGCATACAAAGACATTAGAAAACTAAACATCAGTCCACATTTAAAAAGTCTGATGAGAAAAGTGACGCTATTAAAAGAGCTGTTTCTGGCTTTAAGAAACAAGCTACTTACTTTAGTCAAATAATTGGAACCAAAAATAAAGCCACTGAATGCAGTTATAAAAAAAATTGACAAAACATTCTTTTCACATATGATCCTATGTATTTTAAAATATAGAATGACCAATAATATACTGTAAGATCTGGTTATAATGTGCTTCAAAAGTATATAATATAATAAATATATACTTTTGAAGCCTATTATAACTGGACCAATTTTGATACGATATATAACAAAATTGGTAGAAAAATGTCGGCACACTGAATAATATTGTAACATTTGGTAAGACCCCGCTGAAAGGTTGACGACCCCTGTCTTATAATATACCCACACTGTATAAGTCAAAAGAAAAAATGATAACTTGTAGCTTAGTAGTAGCTTATACTGGATTAATAATAAATGTAAACATAAAAACATAACTTTTTTTTCCTACTTACATATTTAAGCATGCAGCATTTGACAGAGTATGTTGACTTTGAAAAAGTGAACTAGTTAGCCAGTTTTGCTGCTGTCTATGATGCAGTGTATTCAATTGTCATCTTAATGAGTGAACATGCAAGCCTATCCAGCAGTTATCACCACACTTGTAAGTAAGCAATGAAAATGTATTTTGTCTGAGTCTGACAGCATAGTTAAAGGATTTTCTAAAGTCCCTTGGCCTTCCGATCTTCCTTAGGGAGTAAATTAATCACCGTGTTGTCATGATCACTGCTGTCTGTAATGCAACTGGGGATTTCAATGGAGAAAAGTAAAGACTCACCTGTGGTGGAACACAAAACTGTTTCTCTTATTTACTTGATTTATTGACAATGTCTCATTTGTCATGAAGGATAGAAACAGCGCCTATTAGGAATGCTTTGTCTTTTTTGACCCGATTCATTTTTCTTACAGTGAAGACAAAAGGAAACAACGTGAATATAGATAATGCATTTCTAAAATGTATCCCAATCACTGCAAAAAAATGTAGTCTCCGTCACTGAAAAAAGTCTTAAAATATTAAATGTAAGGCTTATAAAAATGTTATTCTTGAAAATATTTTACAGAAAAGTGATGTGGTTTTAATGATCATTCGCTTAATCTGTTCCAGAATTCAGTATAGTACATTCTACCAGGATTTAGTCACCCAGCCAATGAATGGCCAGGGCAGGACGTGGCTCTGATATCTCTCCTTCTTCTCTTATTCTGACAGCTTGACCCATATATAGATTTCCTGTCAGACTCCTGCATCTCTGCACTGCCCCCATCCATCTACGAGCCTTCATCAATATGTTCTATTTAACTCTGTCAAACTTTCATCTCCTTTCACAAACTCCTTTCTCTCAGTACTCTCTGGGAGCCAATTGCTTCTCTTACACCTTTGCCCTTTCTAAAATCTAACTGAAAATTGACATCATCTGCCTGTCAGAATATGAGTGCCATTTACAACCCACGTATGTTTTATTAAGTTCAAATGTGATGATTTTCTTTGTGTTAATATTTTTTGCACCTGCTAATCCTACATTGAAGACACCACACGCTGTTCTGACGAGTGAGTGTGTGCAGGTATGAAAACCAGAGGTGACATCAATAATTGATGCTGGTAGTTGTTTTGTGGATAATATAACATTTCTGCTCTTATAGCTCTGTAGATATCTCAAAATGTCTGGTTATGGTTTTGTCAGTCCTTTATAATTAGAAACTGGATTTTGCCCTTTTGTACTTGTTCAGAAATGAATTGAATTAAGCCAAAATGTCCTGACATCAAAGCATAGAATAGAATAGAATACCTTTTTATTGTCATTGCACAGATTTACAACAAATTCTTTGTGCGTCCCCTCAATAGTATCTACAACTAGCTGAAATACCCAGCATTGCCAGGGAGGAAAATTAAGTGTTTTTTTAATTTCATTTAATTGTTTGAGAAAAACATAATTTAAAAAAAAACACAACTTTAAAAATAAACACTAAAGACTCACTAATGTCCTTGTCTTGCAGTCTTGTATGTATGTTATCATCCAGCTCTATCCAACCAGCCAGCTCTATTTAATTTGAAAAGCAACAGGGGTGCGGTGCTGCTTAAACATAAAGAACTTTAAAAATAAAAATAAATTAACAAAAAATAAACCTGGGTTCGCTTCCCGGGTCCTCCCTGCGTGGAGTTTGCATGTTCGCCTCGTGTCTGCGTGGGTTTTCTATGGTGGGCTGGCACCCTGCCCATGTTTTGTTTCCTGCCTTGCTCCCTGTGTTGGCTAGGATTGTTTCCAGCAGACTACTGTGACCCTGTAGTTAGGATATAGTGGGTTGGATAATGGATAGATGGTGTGGACTATGGCCAGCAAGTCATCCCAGGCCAATACCCCCAGGCCGTCAGATGGAGCTCTCCCTGCAGCATGGAGGTGCCCCGAATGCCAGCAGGGAATTATGGACAATGGAGTTTTCATCCACAGACCTGCTGGATACCACAGGGGTCCCTAGAGGATGCTGCAGGGAGGCCCAAGGACTGTTACTGGCCCTATAACCCAGAAGTACGTCTTAGTCACAGCAACAGGAGGAATGACGTACTTTCGGGATAAAGAAGAGGACTTTTGATCTGACCCGGAAGTGATAGGAAGTTACGTGGACTGTGGGATCGGAAACACTTCCGGGTCAGGAAATATAAAAGACTGTGGGAGATCCCAGACGAGTAAGCTGAGCAGGGTGGCAGGGTGGCAAAGTGTCTGGGAGTGGAGGATTGTTTATTGTATTGATTGTATTGTATGAGTATTGTGAAGAGGAGGGTGCTTTGTGCACTATATAATTATAATAAAGTCAATATTTGGACTTTTACCTGGTGTCTGGCGACTGGTCTGAGGGTTCAAGGGGACAACAGCACCCCCTATCTGTCACAATGGATAAAGACTCACTAATGTGCTTGTCTTGCGGTGTTATATGTATTTTATCATCCAGTTGATGCTCGGAACCGGCCAACTGTATTTAATTTGAAAAGCAACAGGGGCGCGGTGGTGCTCAAACATAAAGAATGCTGGCAGTCACCTCCAGAACACCCTTGTGTTTGTTTTAATTGTATGAGAAAAACATAATTAATAAAACACAACATTAAAAATAAAAATAAATTAAGAAACAAAGACTCACTAATGTCCTTGTCTTGCGGTTTTGTATATATGTTATCATCTAGTTGACACTTGGAACCGGCCAACTCTATTTAATTTGAAAAGCAATAGGGGCGCAGTGCTGCTCAAAAATAAAGAATGCTGGCAGTCGCCTGGTATATACTAACTGTGTAAGCCCGTGCTGTTAAAAGCACGGGATCCTAGAAAGTATTTAAATCATCAGAACTACTCTGGGCATCTCTCTGCTAGAAGTATTCATGTTGCCGAAGTGCTCGCATCGTTTGTGCATTAGCAGCTAAGCGACTGTCTTTTTTAGAAGGTTTCCTTTTGCCAGTGTACTGGCCTCGCTTGCGTATCCTCGTAGCAGGAGCCCTCACCCCGACTCTACATCTCACTTCCGGGCCGGACAGACACACACACTTCCACGCATAGAACTCAATTTAATTCCAAAAGCAACAGGGGCACAGTGGCGCTCAAACATAAAAAATGCTGGCAGTCGCCTCCAGTTCGCCCTCTGGTGGTCTTTCCGAGTGTCAACTGGATGAAAACATGCATACAATATACTGCAAGATCACCCCCCACCCTACTCAGAAGGGGGTGGGTTACGGCTGATTATACCCTATAGTATTTTTAGTCGACCAATGAGGAACATGTGTACCAAGTTTCATGAAAATCGCTCCAGCTGTTATAGATATAGATATAATATAAATGCTCTGCATTTTAAACTACACACATATATTAATATGAGGGGCATTCAATAATTTATCTACCTCGGTAGGAAAGAAAATAATTTTCAAAAAATGTTTGTTTTATTTTTCAGTATACTGCCCTGATAGCACCATATAATTCATCCACTTTTCCTGCAATGACTTTAACCTTCTGTTTGACCTTCAAACCAGGACGTCACAGCCAACTTGATGTCTTCATCACTTGAAAACCACTGTCCACAGAGAGCTTTCTTCAAAACTTGGAACAGGAAATAATCTGAAGGAGCAAGGTCAGGACTGTAGGGTGGATGGTTCAGCTGCTGGAACCCACATTCTCAGATGGCAGCCTGTGATTGACGTGACATGTGAACCGGCGCATTGTCATGAAGAAGCAGCATGTCTGCTGTGAGTTTTCCTCGTCTTTTCTCCTTGATTAACTGCAGAAAAGTGATCTTTGTATTGGCGTAACTCTCTCCATTTATGGTTGTCTTGTGTGGAATGAACTCCAGAAGCAAAAGTCCTTCAGTATCCCAGAAGACAGTTGTCTTGACCTTAACTGCAGATTTTTCCATCTTGAACTTTTTTGGGGTAGGGGATGAGTTGTGCTTCCACTGCATTGACTCCATTTTGGACTCAGGATCTCTGTGATAGACCCAAGTCTCGTCTTCAGTCACCAAACAATGAAAAAAAGTTACTTAAGCTTCACGGAGCATCTCCAAGTTCTCCTGAGAGCACTTAAGCCTTTCTGGCTTGGCATCAGCGTTCATGGAACCCATCTTGCACTGACCTTTGACATGCCCAAGTTTTCAGAAATTATTTTCCAAATTGTAACTACTGAGATGGCCATTTCTTCAGCTATTCGGGAAACCTTAATTCATCTGTCTGACAAAATTAAATCCTCGACTTTCTAATATATTTCTGTGGAAGTTGCTTCCACAAGCCGTCCAGTGTGAGGGTCATCTTCAATGAATCTCCTTTGGCTTTTTCCATTTTTTTGTTAGAAATTTTACAACTGAACGTTGCTCCAAATCTAGCTTTTTCTTACGTGATTTACACAAGGACTCTTCTGACATCCTGACTCTTAGAATGTTAGACTCGCACTGAGCCATAACTGTGCATGAGTGACCTTGAGACATATCACAACATGTTTAGACTTGGTTTAACTTGCTTGCTACTTTCTTTCATACTCGGGTAGATAAATTATTGAACACTCCTTGTATAAACTAATAAAAAAATAAAACCAATAAAACATTGAAGGTGGAATAAATAAATAGTAAATAGTGGAGTAGTTTCATTTTAAAGTGATTGTAATGAGTCTCCAAGATGTTTCACTTTCATCCCATTGATGTCATGAGTGAGAGTAAAAGACATAAGATCAAAAGCACTTAGATGCACTAAACAGCTATCTAAGAAAAATGTAGTTTTCTAATAGCACTCGGATAGAAGCTTTCAGTAGTCTGGAAGTGTGCATCTTAATAGAACTGCAATGCATTCCAGAAGGCAGCAGAGTAAAAAGGTGGTGGCATAGGTGAGATGGGTCCCTAATAATTTTTTTGGCCTTCTGTAAACATCGTGTTCTATATATGTCCTCTAGTGAAGGTAACTGGGTGTTGGTCATTTTTTGTGCTGATGTGATGACTCTCTGAAGAGCCTTCTTGTCAGCCACAGAACAGCCAGCATACCATACCAGGATGCCATTGGTTAGTATGCTTTTCACAGAGCAGTGATTAAAGAACACCCAATGGTTGCTTGGACAGGCTAGCCTTCCTTTGCATCCTTAAGAATTAGAGCCACTTCTCTGCCTTCTTCATCAGAGAACTCATGTTAACATACCATGTGAGGTCCTGGGAGATGTGTGTGCCAAGGAATTTAAAGCTAGGCACCCTCTACACTATGTCTCCTCTGATGTATAGAGTACCTGGTTCCTTTTCCTGCCTCCTGAAGCTGATAATCATGAAAAAAGAAACCTTCAAGCTTAACTGTGACACCTATAAATATCAAAAATGAAGTAGACACAACTATGCAAAATACTTGTAATGGAACAGCTCATAACACTGTCACGGTGTGGGTCCTGCTCCATGCTCCCTCTTCCCGTTTGGGAGCCTCTCGAACCCAACACCATTGATAACGTAACCGATTGAGCTGACAGATGAGGACAAATCACACATAAAGCAAGGGGAAGATGTAAAGTGTGCAGTGCTTTTAATAATCAAAAAAATCAAAACAGTTTGTATCCAAAAGAGCAGTTCTCAAAGTTCACAAAAAAATCCAAAAAAACAGTGAAAAATCCAAATGTTTAAAACCAGGCTAAAAATGAGAAAAAAAAAACACCAGCAGTCATTGGGACAAATGAACCAAGCCTAATTCCTTCCAAGTCTTCCAGCTCACCCATTGCTCGTTCAGCTGGAGAGACTTCAGCAGCCGTGATCCTCCCAATCCCGACTCCTGCCTCTGTTGGCATCTGCCAGACTGTTCGGTGTCGGTTGTCACCTCATCATCCTTCACGCCCACAAAGTCGTCCCTCGGATCCCTGGAATGGACACCACTTCATTCACACCTACTTCTCAGCACAATCAGTGGGTTCAATCCGTCCCTAGAGCATCAATCCCTTGCTCTGTCGCGGGACCCCTGATCGCACTGCCTTCTCTCTTTCTGTAGCTGGCTGGCTCGTACTCTTTCTCTGCTCCAATGCCGCACTCTTATTCTGTGGGCCTTTCTCTCTCTTTTGTTTTATTCCTCTCTTTTATCTTTTCCATCTCCTGTGTCTGCCTGTACTTACATGGATGGTGTGCGCAGCATCTCATTTACACACCAGGGGACGCCGATGAAGCAACTGAGAAAGACTGCACCCTCACGTGCAGGTTCAACTGGCCCCAATTATCTCATCAACTCCCCACAGCTGCGTGAGAGCACCCACAGAGACTGACACGGCCAAACTGAATATTTATTAAAAACTAGTGATTCGTTCGGAGCCACAGGCCTGCTATATCACAAACACCACACCTCTTTTAATGTTTTTGGGTGCTTTATTGCCATGTGTTACAAAGACAACAAATGTGTTTTGCATATGCTTTCAGTACAACAAAAATCTTCTGTCATCTAATTCTCAGTCCTGCTTAATCCAATTCAGAGTTGGGGGGGAGGTGGAAGGGGTGGAGCCTATCCTAGCAGTTCCACTGTATCGCAGGACCCAGTTTAGTCTTCAGTTAACCAAACCTGCATGTCTTTAGAGTTGTGTGAGTGAAACCAGGGTGACTTTTGTCATTGTGTTTTTGTAGTAGTACTGATATCTTATTTCAAATTCCAGGTCACTGCCATGTTTTTTGCAATTAGGTGTGTGAGCTGGTCGAACACATGTTCAAGCAAAATCACAAATATTTGGGACACCAGCCAGGTACTCCCTTTTAATTCTCACAAATCTCTCGATAAACTTAAACAGGTGCCATCTGGTAACACTTAACATAAGGCAGCAGGGAACAAAACAGAAAATAGCTTCAGAGTTAATTCTAGCAGACAAAACAACGGAAGTCTTTCCTAGAGCTTTCACTCGTCAGAACTGGTCTCATCAAAAGACAAATTAGTGGCGGCACCCAGTCTTTTTATAATGGGAGGACCGGAAGAGGCGGAACTAATTTCCTTCATTGGGAGGGTTCTGGGGGCTGTGGGGAGAAAAGGAAACAGAGTTAGCTACAACGCCCCCTCTCGCCCTGGTGGTTTACCGTTTACCTCAAATGAGCCAGCAAGGAGATCCTCAGATGCACATGTGAGACAGTTGCAAAGTACTGGATAAGGCATGCTTACAAGTACATCCAAATTTAACTCACACCATGAGAATTTACAGTCATCAATCAAACTAACATGGAATACTTTGGGCTGCAAAGGGAAGACTGATGTACCATGTGAAGAACTCAAACGGAAACAATGGAAGAAAATGCAAACCAGTCTCTTGGTACCATGAGGGAGTAGCACTATATACTGTGTCTTTTGAAATATATAGAAAGACTCCGAACAAAATTTTTCTTACTTTTCTCTTTTTAAAGATATTCCAATTAGTTACAAAATGCAGAAATCCCATTGAAGGATAATAATACCCTGTCGTTGTATGTCTCCATTGAATTTGAAGCCATACGTTTAGACTATGAAAATGTGAAAAGATGTTAAGCCTTTCTCCCCATTTAATGATATACTGGATAATGTGATAGTGGAGTGTTTTTTGACCTTCTGTGAAGCCTACTGAGCCACTCAGCATGGAAAATGTCTGCTTATAAGCTCCTGTGTTGTCTACTGGAGCCCATTCATTGTTTTCATTGCAATCTCCATAATAACAAGTCTGGCTTTGAGACAGAAAAAAACTAGCAAAGTGCATTTGCGTAATGCAAAACTTTATTGCATTAAGTGACACTCTAAATAAATAAATAAATAATGTTTAAAAACCATTAGATAGTGCAGCCGAGTAACAATGATGGAAGGATTTGCTATTTAAACCTTGAAATAGGATTACAAATCCACTACTTCTGTTCACAATGTGCATTGTTAAAATCTATTTCTAGAAATAAAATGATTATAGTTGTAATCTATAATTGTTCTGATACTGTTCTATGAAGCAGAAATGATATCCATCTTGTAGATTAGAAAAAATATAAATTGGAAGAGTGTGCTTAAAGCAAGACCTCCAGATTTTAGAAGGCCCAGTTTGCCTCGTGTTTACTTCATGTGACAATTGGTCAACCAGTAATTAAATTCAGGGTAGTGTGCAAAACCCAAAATTAATACTGGTTAACACATAAGAACATACGAAATTTGACAAACGAGAGGAAGGCCATTCATTACATCTAACTCGTTTGTTAAGCTAATAGCTAAACTGTCCCAATATCTCATCCAGATACTTCTTAAAAGTTTTCAGCTACAAAATCAGGTCCAGATTCCCAAAACTGTTTGCAAAAGAAGTGCTTCATGGCTTCAGGCTAAATGCACTTCCCTTTAAATTCCACTGGTGTCCTCGAGTATTTGATTCACCATTAGGTTGAGAGAATTCTTTTGCATTTACTTTATCCTGGATTAGATCGTGACGCAGTCTTCTCTGTTTGAGACTATGCAGGCTAATATTCTGTGGGTCTGTCAGAGTACGACATGTCCTTAAGGCCTGGGGTATACTCTGCTCTGCTCAGCTTCAGGTGTCATTTTTGTAGTTTAGTGACCTGAACTGCATGCCATACTTCATATGCGGTCTTACTAGTAGATTTTATATTCTAAACATAATGTCCTTTAACAGTTTATATATATATATATATAAATATATATTTATATATAATATGTTATTTGCCTTTTAATTGTTTCTGCTCATTGTTTAGACAATGAAAGTGTTGTGTCAACACAAACCCCTAAATTCTTTATTATTTTATTTCCTTTATTTATTTATTTCTTTATTTTCTCTTATACTATTTCTTGTATTAGGAATTTGTTAGTTTTCGCATACCCCTTGGGGTCAGAGTGCAGGGTCAGCCATTGTACAGCACCCCTGGAGCAATTGAAGGTTAAGGGGCTTGCTCAAGGGCCCAGCAGAGTAGGATCTCTTTTGGCAGTATGGCAGTAACGGGGATTCGAACCGGCAACCTTCTGGATACCAGCACTCAGAGCCACCACTCCGCTCCAACCCTTTACAGCGGTTGCCTCCAGTAGGTCAGTGTGTCTCCCAACTTGTATTCATAATTGACGTTCCTTTTGCCCTTTGCAGGACTTTACACTTTTCTGCATTAAAGTCCTGGGATGCACTAGTGCTGACGTGTCTTTCTTGTAACGTGGTGTCCAGAAATGCACACAATACTCCAGATGCAGACACATTAGTGCATTATACAGGCTGAGCATAACGTCCTTTAAGAGCCAATCTTAGAAATGTAAAGCTTTAAATTAAACTCATATTTGTGTTTCCTTAATTAGAACAGAATACAATTTTCTTTCACAGCTATAGATAATGTTATAGCTTTTCACCATCATAAGTTAATATGAGATTGATCCTTCATAGCTATATCTGTAATACAGGGTGTTAATTGAGTCAGTGTGTGTTTTGGAATAGTCTTATAGCTAGCAGTGACTGAAAGACCCATTTACAGTTTGTAAATTGGATAAGCATACAGGTTTTTGACCATTTTGAAACGTTTTAACTGTATGAGTAAACTTAAAAGAATGAAACAAGATATATAAGCTTTAAACAAAACTTTTCTTAAACAAGAACTTTTCTTTTCCTTGCTATATCAATGTTTCTCTATTTTTGTTTAACCTTGAATTTTTACTACAGCTTTTAAAATGAAGATATTTTGTCTGTGGAATCATTTCAACACGTCAAGCTATTGCCAGAATTCCATGAAACAAACTAAAGCTGCAGAATTTTGTAATTTTGGGTAAATTCAATCTACACATGCCTGATTTATATTCGACAATTTTTACAATATAACCTAATATTCTTTTTGCATTTTTAATCGCTTCTGTACATTTCTTAGATTATGAAAATGTTGCACCAACATAAACTTTTAAATCCTTTCCAGTGGTTACTTCCTTTAGGGCAGTGTCTCCCACCTTGTATTTATAAATGACTTTTGCTTTGCCCACATGTACCACTTTGCACTTTCCTACATTAAACTGAATTGTTTAGGTGTTCACCCACTTCTGAGGCTTGTCCAGGACTTTCTGAATTGTTTTGCTGCAACCTCAGTGTCTGCCATCCCTCCAATTTTAGTCTCATCTGGGAATTTCACACATTTAGTAACTATACAAAGAATCAATGTCGTTTATATAAATTAGAAAACTTAACAGGCCAAGGACGGACCCCCGAGGGACTCCACTGTTGTCCTCACTCTACATGTAGCCTACTCCTCTTATCTCTACTCTTTGTCTCCTGCTGGTTAGGGAACTTGAGATGCAGTTTTATAGGCTGCCTCTGATGTCTACAGCTTCTACTTTTCGAATTAATCTTGTTGTGTGACTGAGTCAAAGCCTTTCTGAATGACTAAGTAAATTATGTTGTATGCTTTGTTTTTGTGAACCTCTCCAGCTGCTTGTTCAGAAAAAAATCTAAAAGATTTGCTTATCAGATTCTTCATTTCATAAAGCCATACTGGCTGTTAATTAACATATTTTTCTATCGGTAATTTTCTAACATTTTTTTCCCATTACAGTTTCCATAATTTTGCATGGTACAGAAGTAGGACTTACTGGTCTGTGATTCCATTTGTTTCTTCCTTTTAAAAAACTAAGGGGCTTTGCCCCCTGCTCACTTCGCTCACCAACTCCCAGGCCTGCGCTATGCGCTAGCCTCTTTGCGGTTTAGCCGCTTGCGTACGGGATGTGGATGTACAATTTAAGCAGATTTAAATTTTCATTTGAAGTGTTACATTTGCATCCACGTGACGTATAACTGCCCGTGATTGCATTTCATTTCTTTATGTCTATTAAATAAAACGGCTTTTTTGAATGTTTGTCCCTGTGATTTGTTAATTGTCTTTGCAAAAGCTATTCTAACGGGAAACTGTTAACATTTTAATACAAATGGCATATCAAGATCTCCTTTGTTGTCTAATGTTATCTGTGGAAGATGTCCTTGTTTCCTGAAGAGGCATTAGCTCTCTTGGAAATGTGTTCTTTTAAAATTTTGGCATATTAAATAATTAAACAATATCATAATATACCAGAAACGTCGATATCCCTCCCATCGTGATTACGGCGGTACAAGAATCACATGAAAAACAATATCTTTTAGCTTACACTTACTGACGATTAACGCGGTTATAGACGGAGAGGCGCATGGTACAGACTAAAATCCAGGTGGGAATCTGGATCAACACAGTCAGCCATTTTCTCGTCACCACGCTGGGAGGTTTTTCTTCAAGCTTTGTCGATTCCGCCTCTAAAGGTCTGGCTGTTGTCCAAGCTTTTATAATGTCTTGCTTCATTTGCTGGTCTTCTCTTTCTCCAAACAAGGGCTGAATTCCTCCTCCACAAAATACAGAAATATCATAGTGCTTACATGCCGGTTCTCATTCTCCCAATAAGGAAAGAAGATTTGTGCTGATAGAGGACAGAAATACCCTAACCTGTGTTTAAGCTGACTATACAAGCCTCCAACAACATGCTCATGTGAATAAAACTCATAACAGTATTGTCCAGATATAGTGACATAAATAAAAATGTAGTATTACAGTCCTACATTACCTTTCTTGGATACATCCTTCTTTCAACAGTAATTTGGGCTGAGGAAGACCAGACAGTGTTAATGGTTGTAGATATTCTTTGGGATATTGTAAGTTGATGTTTTCATCTTCCGCACGATCACCACCAACTGTTTCAGCATAGTCTATTGATATGCATTTAACCAATTTGCCATGTAACCGATCGACAATTTTCGTGTTAATTTGTTTGACTTCATCATTTCTCAGTGCTAGGATTGCCCATGTACTCATTTCTTCTGTTGATAACCCTTTGGGATGAAATTCTTCATTAAGATTTGGACATAATAAGTCTTCTTTTATTGGGAACTTAAAATGTGGAAAACATTAAAATTTATAAGCATTCACACGAATGAGAGATGAGAGTACCGTGGTCTTTTTTAAAAATGGTTGCTAGGAGGGCATGACTTGAATAAATATCATGACAATACTCTCATCTCACGGAATTACAGTATTTGGGTGTCATTTAATTTTCTTGTACAGTGATCTTTTATATTTACTTTTTTCATAATCTCTTTGTTTATCTGTTTTGGACAATTTTTTAGTTGTTTTGTTTTACTGGTTTTCGGAATAAACTTATTTTGTGGATTGATCAGGATGTCTCTGAAGTGACACCATCTATAATGTATAGATTTTACGTTTCTCTTCTGTGTGTTCTAGATACTTTTGCGAATTATAGTCTGCTTTCCTCAAATTACACTGTGTTTGCTTTGTGTGTTTTCAAATATAATCTGAAATTTTACCTTGTCCTGATCACTGTTCTTGAGGTATCAATGACTCTGTCTTCATTGTTCCTAAAGATGAGATCGAGACAGGTGTTACCATGTGTTGGACTTGATGGTGAGAAAATGGTTTGCCATCAGCACCATTTCAGTTTCCTCGTTTGCATTTTCAATCAATGTTTGAAATGCTAAAATCATCCATGATCACTACATCCTATTTATCACACATACGTCTTATTTAATTAAATAATCAAAAACTGAATACGGTGACCTGTAGCAATTTCCAATAATCAAACCTCTGGCTTTCTGCCTAAATAGTTTAACTCAAAATGGTTCCAAAGTATTCCCTTCTTCCATCTTAAATTTATGGGTTTGAAAATTATTTTTCACATACAGAGCCACACCTCCTTGTTTCCTTCTTTGTCTGTCTCTCCTGAATCACGTATAGTCGTCAATGAAATATTCCTCTATAGCTGCTAATGTAATATTCCTCTACATCATTCTCATTTACCCATGACTCTGTAATTCCTACAATACTGTAGTCCTAAGTCATTACTGTTGCCTCTAGTTTATTCATTTTCCAGCTAATACTACTTGCATTAAGGAGTAAACAGAAAAAAAGCTACTTGTGCTTTGGTTCGAGGCTGGGTTGGCTGTTTTTTTGTTTCTTTCTCAGTTTTCCCTCAACACAATCTATTTTTAATATTTGTACACTTCCTTGAAGATTACAGCTTTTAGAATATTTAACCATTTCTCTTGCACATGTAGTCCATCTTGTCAGTAAAGGAAACGTCTATGGTGAAAGGCATTTCAGTGGCCGAGAAATTAAAGAACATGAGAGCCAGGGACTTCATATTTCTGAACTCTCTATTATGGATAACCTTAAACAGGCACAAATCATCTCTGCTATCATCACAAAGGATCTGAACTGCTTTGACTTCCTCAGATCATCATCTTTTACAGGTACATATCAGAGTGCAACTTGGTGGTACATTAGCTTTGGACAGTACAGCATCATAGATGGTAGGGAAGTCAGCTCAGGATACAACTTGCACACAGCTCATTTCTGTTCAGGACATATGAAGTGAATTTAGAAAGTATTCAGACCCCTCCACTTTCTAAACTGTTTACTGTGTCAGGTCAGGTCAGGTCAGATTGGGAAGCATGCACTGGTACAGTGTGCTGCTGCGCCCACCACACGACGAAACAGCTCAGGGTCCTGGTTGGCAACCCCCCCAGGCAGACACATGGTCTAGTCAGTCCCACCCTCTGGAAATGACCATCTATCTGCCGGAGCCAGGAGTTAAGTGGGCGTCCCCTTCATCTGGTCCAGCCACACGGGTCCTCAACAATGAGGATCTTGCAGGCCGGATCACTCTCAGGGTATCGCACCACATGGCCATATTGCCGTAACTGATGCTCCACCACAATGTAGGTAATGTGTCTCATTCGGACTCTGTGAGCAACCGCTCATTTGACACAATGTCAAACCAGTTGTACCCAAGGATTCTCTGAAGAGACACAGTACCAAAGGAGTCCAGTCTTCGTCTCAGGTCACTAACATAGCATAGCCACACACCCCTTTTCAGCGACCTCATGACCCCCCATGCTCTCCTAATCTGTCTACTGACTTCAGAGGAAGAGTCACCAGAGACATAACTGTCACAGCCGAGGTAAGTAAACCTCTCAACAAGGTTGACACTCTCTCCACACACAGACACACTGCTGATGGCTGTGCCTACAAGGTCATTAAAAGCCTGGTGTTTATTGTGTCATAGATTTAATTTTAAATGGGTAAATGTGCCACGCTTACCTATTGTAACAAAGGTGCTATATAGGCGCCTGACCCGACACAGATAGACACGGAGGCACATATAAAAACACAAAGACTTTTATTGTTTCTTCAGCTGTGGGACACGTCTTCCCCGTGCCACACAGCCCAAACACAGTCCCAAAGCACAATAAACACAACCAACAATCCTTCTTCTCTTCCACCACTCCTCCTCAAGCTTAGTACTCCTCCTCCCGACCCTGGCTCCTCGAGTGGTGGTGGCTGACCCTTTTTATAACCCACCCGGAAGTGTTCTAGGTGCTTGACCACCTGGTCCTAATTGCACCTCCCGGTGTGGCTAAAGATTCGTCCAGCCAGGCTGCTGAGTCCATGCAGCTCCCCCTAGCGGCCATCCGAGCCCCAAACCAGGCTGTGGAGGACTCCATCTCCCATGGAGCCCTGCGGGTGGTTGGGGAATCACTGTCAGCCATGGAGGCTGCCACCAAGCGTCCGGGGGAGGTACTGGACTGTCCATGGTGGCTCCCCCAGAACATAAGCAGCAGGGGCATCCCTGCCGGGCATGGGACCCGGCTGTCCTTCACACTATCAATCTACACTCAATAACGTATAATGAACCCAAAGTGAAAACATGAAGGCTTGTAAATCCATCCTTACATCCATTATCCAACCCACTGCATCCTAACTACAGGGTCACAGGGGTCTGCTGGAGCCAATCCCAGCCAACATGGGGTGCAAGGAAGGAAACAAACCCCGGGCAGGGCGCCAGCCCACTGCAAGGCTTGTAAATATTTTTAAAAATCAAAAATTTAAATCTCTCATTTTTATAAGTATTCAGACAGGCAGTATTCATAGCTTCAAGTCTTCTTGGGTAAGTCTCTACAAGCTCTGCACACCTAGATTTGGGCAGTTTATCCCATTCTTCCTGGCTGATCCTATGAAATTCCATTAGATTGGATAGGAAGCGTCTGTAAACTGCCACCTGCAAGTCTCTCCTCAGATGTTCTGTGGAGTTTATGTCCGAGCTTTGGCTGGGCCACTCAAGAACACTCAGAGACTTGTCCTGAAGCCACTCCAGTGTTGTCTTAAATGAGATCCATCCAAAGAGTTTGTCTCATTTTTGTTTCATCAAACCAGAGAATCCTTTCCCATATGTTCCCAGAGTCCTTTAAATGCCATTTGTCAAACTCCAAGTGGGCTGTCATATAAATCTGATTGATGAAGTAATGCTAAGATAATTGTCCTTCCAGTAAGTGCCACCATCTCAGTAGAGGATGTTTTAAACTGTGTCAGAGTAACCAATAGGCCAATGGTGATCTCCCAGATCAAGCTCAGTTACTGGTGGTTCCAAACATCTTTGATTTCACAATTATCATGGCCACTGTGCTCCTAAGAAAACTCAAAGCTTTAGAAATGCTTTTATATCCTTGCCTTGATGTATGTCTCAGCACAATTTGATAGTGGAGGTCTACAAGGAGTTCAAGGCAATTCAACTTTGAGAGTTATCTCAGATTGTGCACTACAATGTTTTGAAATTTCAAAATCTTCCATTAGCAAATTTGTCAACTTATCTATTTTAAAACAGAAAACCATTTTGTATGAAACTGCAAATTACTTTACTGTATCAATTTTACATTGACAGCAGTTATACCAACTTGTGCATTTTCTATATTTTTCTGCTTTTTTTACTTTCAATAGCTGCTACTGCCAAACAGATCCCAATTACAATTTAATGAAGCACCTGCAGACTGCATGTGCAGCTAAAGAAGCCACTGTCATGAGCTCTGGCCATGTGTGCAGGCAATCCTACAACTGCATGTCCCGCTAGATACACGCATCAACAAATTGTTTCTGCTTCATAAAGTCTTCCTAGCTGCCTCAGTGCAAATGTAAGAGAAACATTGCATCAGATGCTTTAAGTAATAACAGATAAGTTGAACGATTAAAAACATTAGAACAATCTAGACGAGAACAGGCCATTCAGCCCAGCAAAGCTTGCCAGTCCTATCCACTTATTTCTTCAAAAAAAACATCAAGTCGAGTTTTGAAAGTATCTAAAGTCCTACTGTCTACCACATTACTTGGTAGCTTATTCCAAGTGTCTGCTTCTCAGTGTAAAGAAAAACTTCCAAATGTTTGTGTGAAATTTACCCTTAACAAGTTTCCAACTGTGTCCCCGTGTTCTTGATGAACTCATTTGAAAATAACAGTCTCGATCCACTGGACTAATTCCCTTCATAATTTTAAACACTTCAATCATGTCACCTATTACTCTTCCTTTGCTTACACTGAAAAGGCTCAGCTCTTTTAATCTTTTCTCATAATTCATCCCTTGTAGCCCTGAACTCAGCCTAGTTGCTCTTTTCAAGACCTTTTCTAGCGCTGCTATGTTCTTTTTGTAGCTTGGAGACTAAAACTGCACACAATACTCCAGATGAGGCCTCACCAGTGTGTTATAAAGCTTGAGCAGAACCTCCTTGGACTTGTACTCCACACATCGTGCTATATAATCTGACAATCGGTTTGCCTTCTTAATGGCTTCTGAACACTGTTAGGAAGTCGATAGCTTAGAGTCCACTATGACTCCTAAATCCTTCTCATAAGGTGTACTCTCGATTTTCAGACTCCCCATCTTGTATTCAAACCTAACATTTTTACTTCCTATGTGTAATACTTCACATTTACTGACATTAAATTTAATCTGCCACAAATCTGCCCAAGCCTGTATGCTGTCCAAGTCCTTCTGTAATGATATAATGGATTCCAAATTATCTCCTAATGTACCTATTTTGCTATCATCTGCAAACTTAACCAGCTTGTTACTTATATTCCTATCTAAATCATTTATATATATTAAAAATAGCAGCGGCCCTAGCACTGACCCCTGTGGAACACCACTCTTAACATCGGCCAGTTCTGATGAGGTTCCTCGCACCATCACCCTCTGCTTCCTGTGTCTGAGCCAATTCTGCACCCATCTAGAAACATCACCCTGAAATCCCACTTCTTTTAGTTTGATGCCTGACCTCTCATGTGGCACCTTATCAAATGCTTTCTGAATGGTCTTCCTAAACATAAAAGTATAAAATGCAAACAAGGAAAACAAAAGGTTATCTTGGTATAAATGAAGCATCCTGTGGTCTTGTAAACCGTTATACACAGAATGAATCAATATTGATTAAGTACCAGCCTTACACTAAACCAACCTCACTGCTCCATTATCTGTAGATTGTAAAGACTCACTATTTCACTGACGCTATTATTTAACATCAGAGTGCCACATTCATCTGGTATCCATAATTTTCTGTCATTACAATAAAATTTACCTTTCACCGCTGTTATTTCCTCATATTTATCATAACTGATTAGCTTTGCAAGTCTTATTTCATAAAAATTACTACGGCCAGACATGCTCAAATGCAGAAGGAATTCAATTTATTTCTTTTTTAGGCTATGTTAATTGTCATTTGGAAATTGTTACTGTGTGAGAGTATGTTTATGTGTGTTGCCTGTGATGAACTAGAGTCCTATTCAGGCCGGTTTTCAGTCTCTTCCCCAACAGCCTTTGGCACTCGTAACCCTACATTGGATTGAGAAGATTCTAGAACCTACCTAATGAACTCAGTGCATCGAGGGCTACAGTGTTTTCTCAGTACTTGGATGCAACTAAGTGTTGTGCCATGCATGCATTTTCTAACTTGTTTTTAAAGTGGAAGTGAAATACTTTGTATGCTTGCATGAACAAGCCAGATAATTTTTGTTTCATTTTGAGGGGAATTCATAGTATAGGAATAGTTGTTTACTATTACAAAAGCCTAGATTTATTTCAGTTGTAGAGTTGCCGATCAGAATAAAGTTTGGGGCCTTAAAATTTCCAGCAATAGCCATTTGAAAACTCTATCAGACTGAATGAAGGGAACTCGTAAATCGACATGATCTGGCGTGAGCTACTTCTGCATGACTGGGATAAAAGGGTTTGCATGTAAGTGAAAAATAATAATTACATTATATTTAAAACAAATATTTGTGAAAGTTATAAGTCTAAATAATTTTATTTATTTCCCTAAAAATAGTGTTTTTTTATTTAAAACCTCCATCTTGTAAAAACTAAATGTAATAGAGAAACTCAGTTGCCAGAATTGGATTTAGCAAAAGAACATCTCAGATTTTTGACAGGCATGATTTTTTTTTTTTTTTTTTGCAGACCAGTGTTATACTATAACTACCTTAAAAAACCTTCAGCTTTAATAATAAATGTAATGGGGACGCCTTCATGATGTCCATCCAAACTCAAAATCCAAAAATATAGAAAAAATATATTGATTGATAAATAAACCGCATAGGCAGGAGGCAAACACAATGGAGCCACAACCGTACAGATAAACACTAGTGGAAACAAAACTCTCTTACCCCTGTGGACCTGTCTAAATGGATAGTGAACTGCTAATAGCATGGACTCGTCTCACCTTCCTCAATTCAAACTGTATCAGAATCATATTGTGTACCTTTTGGGTTTTGGGCGTCTTTATTTGGGAGCACAAGTGTTTTCAGATCTGTTCTTTTTTGATAGGTAACTTGTGCTAAGCATAGTTGTATTAGGGTTATCATTTGCTAGGGTTTGTTTTATTTGAATTATACTTTTGTGCTTAACTAAACCGATCCATGTTTTTTTTTTGTTGTACCTTTTGCTGGCCAGTTTCAAAACAGACTGATGTTACTGGATTATCTTGACCTGTTTTGTAGGTTGCTTTGAATAAAAGTGTCTGCTAAGCAAATTTCTATCATTGTAATTTGTAGTATTTATTATCCTTGCCTAATGTAACAGCGTTCAGGTGTGTTTAGTAACACTTTCCATTTATAGAAATGTAGATAGAGGAAGCAAAATAAGCAAAACCCACTTTTGCTACTTTTTCCAGAATAAACTTTATAATAAATAATAAATCTTTTAAAAATAATGAAAATTTATTTTTGTTTTTTTTCTTCTCCATTTAAAAGTGCCTTTTTTGACCTTAAAAGCCTTAGCTCCATTTCTGGGCCAGAAGCCTGCACACTCAGTGTTACAATTAGCTGGGTTCAGTAGTTGTTTTTGTGATTTGGGCATAGACATATTTGATCTATGCATTAATTTAGTGTTCAAAAGACCCAAGAAACATAATTTCAGCATTAGTTTTTGAATTGGAAGTAAGCTGACAAAGTTATTATTCTTAAACATGCTGCTGTGACACCATCTTTGTTTTCATGTTGGCAGCACCATTTTTGGACATCTACCATGAGTTATTTCTTTAGATATCCACCCAGAATTCCACTGTGAATGCAATGCTTCTGACATCAGAGGAATTCTTTGATTATCCAGATCTAGAACATTCACAAACTCTAACAGATCTTTTGCTATTCACTTCTCAATTAATGCATTTTTGCTCCTGACTGCTTTAGTTTCTGGTTCTGATGAAAGTTTGGCCTGATTTTTGGCTTTTTTTTTTGTTTGTTTGTTTTTGACTACGCATATCTTCCGGTCATCATCCCTTTTAATGCTTTGCATAATTCAGTAGTTGGGGTTGGGCTGTCTGGGGTGAGGCCAATATGGTTGGTTCAGACCTAAAATAAAGGCATGTATTATGTATTTTATGAGGCCAGCTCTCATACTTTATTGTGGCAGGAATCATGACATAGCCATTTTCTTGACCATTAGATGCTTGATTGTCCTGGTAGTATGGTATCTGCTCGGACAATTATGATGACAATCACAATACTAAAGATGTATCAGAGACAAAAATGAAACTGGATGCTCCACAACACTTGTGGTTTGCATATCCTCAACATCCTCTGCAGGAATCAACGGGAAAGGGCAGTTGTGAGGTAAAAGGCTGGAGAGGGAGTAGCTTATCCTGTAGAGAAACACAGTGATGTTCACAATCCTACATTTTGGTGCATCTCTGTGTGGAAAATATACAGCATGTCCTACTTTTAAAAAATGCACTCCACCTTTGCATTAATGTGAACGAGAGGCACAAATAGAACTGATTTTAATGGTGTGCTATTGATTACTATGCAGCTTTGGTGAATAGCACAGGTAAACAGGACAGTGTCTTTAAGGAGCAATTTTTTTCATTGCTACACATAAAAATAAATGTAACTTGCAAAATTGCTTGTGAAATGGGTTTTAGAGGCAGTTTTGTGAAACTGCATGCTAAACAAAATTTGCCTGTTTTGCTCATCACTACTTGTGACTACGGCCACCGTCAGTTTCTGCAAACTCTTAAGTGTTGTAATTCTGTTCCATTCTTGATTCTACCTGGTTATTGAAACATTTTTATATGTTGAAAGTTTTGGTTGTTATGCTTTTCTCGGATGCTAAATCTATTTTTGATGCATTTTTAAAATTTCAATTTCATTTTCATATGGTGAAAAATTATTTGTGGGAACCTCCATGTTGTGGTGTAGTTGCCACCATTTTGACTGGTGAAATTTGACTGGTGATGCATAGTGTGTGGTGTAACTGTAGTGGCGTTTTTTCAAGACATAAAGTATCCGCGATTCAACAATATTTATTGCAAGTACATTGTATTTTACGGTTTCTTGTTTGAAAATCATTAGCTTTAAACTTCAACTTACAACTTTTTTATTTGAAGAAAGATTGGATACATATTTTGGTTTGGTTACTAACATGTTTTCTTTCTAGATCCATAGTTAAAGTCCTATACCTATAAACTACTTTACTAAAAGGAAAAGTCACAACAGTGTGGGCTAACATTTTTGAAATTGCTGAGTTTCTGAGAATGCCTTGCTTAACACACAATAAACCCTGAAGTATTTTTGCTTTGCACCCTTCCCTACCATAACCTATATATGGGGGAGAAGGGAGAAGCAAAAGCTTTAGATTTGTCCAAAATTTAGATCTCTGATTTTCGATGGATCTCGACGTTTTGGAGTCCCCTGATACCGAAAACACTGATGGGTGTATGTCTGCCTATGTGTGTGCGTGTGTCTGTATGTCACACTTTCTTGATGCCGGTCTAGAGCTAAAATGGCTGGATGGAAAAATGCCAACCTCGAAACTTAAGCCTGTTATGAGATGACAATGTGCTGTTTAGTTTTTGAGCCAAATCGTGCAAGAGAAAGAGGCACTCTAGAGGAACCCTCGAATACCATAATTCTGCATTTATTGTGAATTATTCTCATCAATTGCTATCGTAGTGACCTATATTATGATCAGAAAGATCAGCATCTGAGTGATAAATAAGTACTGAAATGTTATAGAATAGTTTGGGTAACTTGGATCGTAAGGCGAAAAGCCTACTGACACTCACGCCCAAATTTCTTGAATCATTCATAATAAGGATAAAAATGGAATCGGCTATTGGGAGCAAAAGCTTTCATGTAATACAAAACCTGAATCCATCTATTTACCCAAGAAACCATCCATGTACTGAGAATTCTTATTGTGATCATTTGGTCATAGAGTAAAATAGATTTTGGCACAACAACCCACAACAAACTCATTGTAGGCAACTCTTTGAAGCATCAAAGTCACCACTTAACCTAACACAGATATCTTTGGGATCTCAGAGGACACCCCCCCCCCACAAAAAAAAAAAAACCTGCATGGGTTTTTGTAAACTTAGATGAAAAATACTGCCATCTAATGTAGTGTTTGCAAGATAAGCAACAAACAAAAGTATTTTCAGAATTATCAGTATATTAATATTTATTAGGGAATGGCTTTTATTTAGCTAGATCCTGATATTTTCCTGAGGATTAAGCTTGCGCACTTCATGGGTGTTACAGCATTTTAAGTTCGCTGCATGATATAAGAAGAGGTGTAATTACCCTCACCCCCACACCAGAAGTAGTGCATGTGACATCAAGTTAAGTGATTCATCGAAAACATTAAGTGTATAATGGATAGACCATTCATGCTCCTGATTTGTACTTCACTGTGCAATCAAGAGTTGGATGAAGGATGCTCCAAATTAAGAATAAAATGCCATTACCTGCCAAGAAATCAACTTCGAAACTGTATAACCATAAAGTTAAGTGCCTAAGAACACAGAAGAGATTAAACACTCTGAAGTGCCACTGTTCATTAGAAGTGCTGTAAAAACATAGACAGATTTTTGGCTTTACATAACCTAAAGTGCCTTTTAAAGCACACTTAACCATTAAAAAAAAACTGCACTTCTTTCTTTTCAAGGTTCTATAACATTATATATTCAGTGTATTAGTTTTAACACTTAACTAAAATAAGAATTAAGTAATGCATACCAGCAAGCTGCGTATTTAGCCATAAGCAGTAAGTTATTGTACTGCACAAAATTTATCAGCATATATAAAGACACAAAGATCAGCTTTTTTTAAAAAAATAACTCTTTATTTGCATGTAAGTCAATGCGCTTGCAAAAATTTTACTCTTTGTGATGTTACACGTGTTTTTTGATTATTAGCTACTAACCAATATAATGCTGAAGAAATTATGAAACACCTCCCATCTCTAGAGCCCACCAGAACAGCAAAAGGTGCAAGGAAACAAACAGCTCCAGAAAGGGCGGTGGACCAACACAGAACATCTTTACACACACAAATGCTCAAACTCACTCCAACCTGGAATCCTCACATAATCCAGTATGTCTTTGGGGATGTGGATGGGAAAGCTTAAGAATATGCAGTAAAACCAACACACATATGCGTGGAATATTCAAACTCCAATATGAAAAGGTTTACTGGCACATGACTCAAATCCAGGACACTGGATCCTCAAGGCAGCAGTGCTATTCACTGTGCCACTACCATCATACTAATTACAATTTCTGCTGTTATCATTTGTAAATTGAACTTCACCTGCAGGGCAGCATGGTATTGCATTGGTAGCACTGCTGCCTCACGCTGAGAAGACCAGAGTTTGCATCCCAGGTTCTCCACGCGTGGAGTTTGCATGTTCTTCCCTTGTCCGCATGGATTTCCTCTGGGTACTCCAGTTTAATCCATGCAGGTTAGTTGGATTGACAATAATACATTGGCCCTATTGTGTGGCTGGTGTGTGTGTGTTTGTGTTTACCCTGCAAAGGACTGGCACCCTGTCCAGGGTTTATTCCTGCCTTGTACCCTACGCTGGCTGGGATAGGCTCCAGCACTCCCAGCGACCCTGTCCAGGACCAAGTGGGATAGAAAATGACTGACTGACTCTATCTAATGTTAGCAAAAAAACTTTTTTTTTATTATATCTTTGGGAGCTTGTGAGTATTTTGGGTCTGCCTGTCCTGTGTATCTAAAATATTCTGTACCTATTATTTCCTGTACAGTGTCACACACGTGTGCTTGGGAGGCAGTCTAAGGGCTTAACTAAGGGTAAGATGCGGAGCCACGGGTTGATGAAGTGCACTAATGTCTCTTCACCTTCTCTTAACAGATCGCCAGAAGGGAAGCCCAGCTGAAACACTTCCAGCACCCGCACTCCCTTCCTGATGGCGCCTCCCTGCTGACCTCACTTACGCCCCATCCCTCATGGAGCCGCCTCTTCCTGCCCAGCATCTATAAAACCCAACCTCCTCATCTTATGAGTTAGTTCTGTTTGGAGAGAGATAATTGCTGTTGACACTATATGAGGTGGATCCCTAAACGTTTATCCTTGTTTGTCTGTTTTCTTACAACAATTACCAAAGGAATGTGGAATAAGGACAATTAATGCTTTTTGTTTTGTCTTGTATAATAATTTATATATAAAAATGAACTCTTTAGGTAGAGATAATGTACCATAGACATTTAACTGTTAAACTATCTCTTGAACTATTTTAGGTCCTTTTAGATGTACTAAGCTGTACTGTGTTAAAAATTATGCCACTTATCTACATGCTGATTAGTGCAGACTGATGGATTTCTTAACAGTTATGCAAACTTATTATACACTATTGCTTTCTAATATTCTTCAGTCTTCTCATGATGGACTGAGGTGTTCACATGGCAGGGTTCCCTCAAGCTTGTTGTAATAAAGAATGTCCATCTTGGAGACATTTGTAATGGAGATTTTGACTATTCTTCATTTTAGACACTTATTTCCATAACGCTTATATATCAGGTCTGGTGACTTCACAACATTACTTACCTGTTATTATTTCTAATTAGCTCAGTATCTTGGCATATATTGGATTTTACCAGCTTTTCTTTATATTTTGCTCATAGGTGTTACTCACAATTCTGTCCCTGACTGGGGTTCATATTGATGTTTTATGTCGTCTTTGTTCATTTTTGGTTCTTTTGTATATATTAAGTTTATTTGTATTTATTTGCCATTGCTTGAATTTAAGTTTCAGTGCCTCATTTGTGTTTTGTGTGTTTTGTAAGTGGTTTCCCAGAGAGCAGGGCCATCAGCCAATCTGCCCTTTTCCCTATAAAATGTAGTGTCTCCCATAGTCCCTGGTGGTTCATTTTAAATGAGTTTTGGTGAGTTCTGTGCTGTGCCTTGAGGTTATTGTTTTTTGACTTTGTGTGGATTAACGTGTTTTTAGGCAACTCCATTTTGCTGTTGTGCTCTTCAGAGCTTCAGTGTATAACAGAGTATTTTTGCAAAGAATAAAACCTTTATATTTTTATGAAGCTTCTATGTTTGCTCATTTATCTAGCCAGGGTTTGATGGTATGCTCTTATGAGCATTATTGGAAGTGCTTTTGCAGCTATTTGGAATTTACATTCTTCGGGACTCTAGTTTATCACAATATGGAGTTGCTTTCTTATAACGGTCATTTATGTTGCCATTGCAGTGGTTGTTGGGGGTACTGCTGGTGTTGCCTGGCATTTAGTGATCGGCATTCCTGAATGATTCTTTATGAATGAATCATTTCAGTGAGTTATTCAAATCGAATTGTGACCATGAACAAGTCAATTCAATGGAAATGCTCTGGCATGTTTGAAATGTTGTCAGTGTCTTTCGTTTCACAGGTAAATGTTTAAAGCGCATTAGCAAGTACCCCGTCTTATTCATGATTGTTGTTCACTACGTATGATTGTTTTGAGTTTGAACTGAATCATTACTGGCAAGCAAGAACTGTGTCACTGATGATTGTCTCATTCATCATACAAGTACAATAGAGTAACAAGCCATTTACATTAGAATGCATTAATAGTTTGTTTGTAAAATTCATTTTTGTAATTCTTTTTTTAAAACAGAATATATAAACATAGTATTAAACTAATAACTCCATGCTCCTTCGTCCCTTCAACAAGATAGTCATGCAAAATTGAACCTTATAAAATATTATTGTAATTTCTAACAATTATTTGCTTTTAACTTTACTTTAATGAGTACTTCTCATAGTTCATTGACTTTATTCACTCATTGTTTCCAGTTCAAACTGAATCATTACCTGCACAAAAGACACAAGATTCTCCTTCCTTTGATTCTTGTTCATTTGATTGTCAAATATATCATCTTACTTTAATTATGCATTTTCTTTATAATGTCATGCTTTGTGCTTCAAACTGGGCAATGTTATACAAATAAATTATCTGGATGATTAATATATAATTTAATGTAAACTATCTATCTAACTATTATATATTTGCAACTTATTCAAATGGGACAGAAGGGAAAGTTTTTTTTTTTTTTTTACTACAGCCAGCCCAGATCCTATACATCCATTGAACCCACTCTTTAAACGAACAGAATTCAAAAACTCATCACCACTAACATGTGTGAAATGACTGCTCCTATAAAGTAGTCTCAAATATGGAACTCATCTGAACATTGTTAAAAAACAAGAGGCCTCAAGGAAGTGAGAGACTTTTTGTATCACTTTTCTGTTTAAAATTACAGGATAAGGAAACTTTTTCTTAATATAGATCAATCCCGTGACATTATTCCCTTTATTTTTACTACGTATCATCTTTCAGTAACCTCTGGTTCAAAATGAAGCACAGTCTTAGAACTGTCCATAAGACGCACATATATATATATATATATATATATATATAATAAAGTTAATATTATATATAATTTATATTTAGATTTATATATGTCCCCAAAACACACACATTTTATTTTCTTTTTCCTGAAACACACAATGTAAACACAAATGTTCTCAATAACTCAGTCCTTATCTTTTTGTCTTTCTTTTCTTTTCTTCACCACCTCCACTCCTCTCCTGCAAGCTCCGTCCCCTTACACCTGATTCTGGCTTCCTGACTGGAGTGAGGTGGCCCCTTTGATACCCATCCAGAAGTACTCCAGGTTTTCCTCAATTATGTTCCAGCATCACTTCCTGGTGTGGCAGAAGTGCTGCATTTTAAATCTGACTCCTCTTCTGGCAGCACTTCCGGTTGAGGCAGAAATGCTGCAGACAATGGCTCCGGAATTATGCCAGCGACCCCTAGTGGTGGCCACGTAACCCAACACGCTTGAGCTTTACAGCCCCATGCTCGTGGCCCTGATGTAACCCAGGGTGGCTGTCCTTTCATGTCTCGGGGAATGGCTTGCCCTTTTCTTGGTCCCTTGCTGCCCCAGGCTTCCTGACAGGGCACGATCCCCGGCCGTCCATCACTCTATATATATATATATATATATATAGTCGCCAGAAGATGACACACCAGCTCCCCAAATCCGACACAGACAGACACTAGGCACAAGTCCAACAACACACATGGTTTTTATTCAGCTGTAGTAAACGTTTTCCAACCGTTTCCCACCAATTCACAGTGTAATAAAGTACCAAGCACAAATAAAGCAGCCCAGTATATAGCCTTCTTTTTTTCTCTTCCTATTTCTGTCTCCTTCCACCTCCACTCCTCCTCCATTAAGCTTTGTTGTCGTTGTCATTATCGTCATCCTCTTCCTCCTCCTCTCAACTCTGGCTCCCCAAATGAAGGCCAGGCAGCTCCTTTTATGCTGCTCCTGGGAGTACTCAGGTAGCTCATTAGTGAAGGCAGGAAGTACTCCCAGGTGTGGAAGAAGCCCAACAAATTAGGGCTCTGTGGCTCCTCCTGGTGGCCCCAATTAAAACCCAACAGGGCTGTGTCAAATTTCAACTCCTATTGAGCCCTGTGGGAATCCGAGGCACCACTGCAACCCGGAGGGTACTGCCATTTAGTGCTCCGGAGGAAGGCTGTGACCTGTGCATATCTGCTCATCTGAGGCCTCATGTATAAACGGTGCGTATGCACAAAAATGTTGCGTAAGCCCGTTTCCACGCTCAAATCGCGGTGTATAATACCTAAACTTGGCGTAAAACCACGCACATTTTCACGGTAGCTAAATGCTTGCTGTACGCAAGTTCTCCTCTCAGTCTTGCAAACTGGCGGCACCCAGTGTCAAAGCAGTGCTACTGTTACAGTGTGGTTTCCCTTTCTTTTTTAGATCCACATCCCTGACACGGCTTTATAAATGCACTGAATTTAACCGCATATTCTTTATTAGTTTAAGGCATCTGATTGTAATTAACCTGTAACAATATAATGGACCACGAAATGGCCAAACTATTCCAAATACCATAACTGCTTTAGCGTTGTTACTCTCACTACACCTTCTTCTTCTTCTTCTTTCAGCTGCTTCCGTTAGGGGTTGCCACAGCGGATCATCTTTTTCCATATTACTCTCACTACACCACTCGGAGTATTTATATCACTGTATCTGAGTGTGGAATCACAGATCTACAGCAGCTGATCGGAAAGAGAACTATCAGTATATAGCATCAAGCACACGCTGTCTCAGCCATGCTGCCTATTGAACTGCTCTCATACGACAAACGCATCAGAGACTTTCCTGTATGAACCTCGCGGTTCAGAAACAGTTTCATCCCAAGAACTATAAACGCACTCAATCAGTCCATCAAGTCTTCCTTGTAGAACTATTTGTACTTATTAGTACAATCACCTCACTGTAAACTTGCGATACAGTTATAATATTGCACAATCTGTGCCACTTTATAAAGCGCGTATTTACATATGATGACGATATCATTTTAATGATGAAATGCAGCAAAATATGTGTATTATATTATACAGATAAAACTTTAACTTCATTTAAATAATCTATATTTTTAATAATTAAACATGTGAGGACACAGTGTCGCTGCACTAGCAAGGAGCTGGCGCTCCGTTCACGGATTGTTCTTGCCTCGCGCTGTATTCTTGCTGGGACTGGCACAACACTGGAAGGATAGAATAATTAAACATGTACACAAAGATATTTCAATGTTCCTTAAAAGTTTTGAAGAATCTGTGTTCTAAGCTTACAGATGGCTCAACGTCTATTACAGAACTGATTGTGTGGTGATTGGGTATTTGGAGAAAGAAAAGTAAGGACAGGAATTGGGGGTTAGAACATTTGAAAGAGACAGTACTGCTGCAATAAATTATTTTATTGAAGGTCGTGCACGGCACAGCAAGCATCTTACGTGAGGCATGAACAGTCACTGTGTCACTGTGTTCTAATGGTTAATAACTTAAATTCATGCTGTCATCATGAAAATGATATCAAGTATACATCTCAGTATTTGAATTATTCAGAGAGCTGTTATATTATGAATGTAATAGATTCTGTGTCCTGTCAGAGGAAGAGAGAGCCCGTTTAAGAAACACATAGTGATTCACACACATAGAGCACATACTGTAGATGATCAAATACAAAACAAATCATTTAACGTGCTACTTTAGTTACGATGGGATATGAGAAACTAGTAAATTAAATTATTTTAAGATGAAGTTTATGATGTTCTACTTTAATGACAAAATAAACTACGTGATTAAAGTGGAAATTTAGAGATTAAAGTTGACATTTTGTACTTTATTCCCACTGTGTGCCTATTTTTTTTTTCTCTGTACCCTAATAAGCTTTCATATGACACTCAGAGGGTGGGCTATGACTCGCCTTTTCACGGCGACTGTGATATCTGCCAAGTTCTTTTTTATTTTGGGCACTGTACAACTTTGTGAACTTGAGCTTTCGAGTTTCTCCGACACTCTATGCCACTCGATCAACTTCCTTTTGTTGTTTATACCACTGTTTAAACCAACAAATAGTACTTTTTCCTTGCCTCCACTTGGTATTTGCTGAAATTTTTCTATTTCCCCCTGTGCTTTTGCCATTTCCTTTTCACAGAATTCTGAGCTTAAGGGCTATTTATATTAATTTGCATATTCAAAGAGGTGCAATTCTGGGAGGAGTTTGGGGAGTGGCAGCAGGCGCGTGCAAGTGTGTTACTTTTCACGCTGACCGGGATTTATGGAGCGGAAGAACGTGGAATTAGGTGAACGCACAGATTTATGCATCTGGATTTTTTTGTGCGTACGCACATTTCCGCATTTGTCCTTATGCCATGTTATAGTGTGAATTTTACGCACGCCGTTATGCTTGAGGCCCCAGGTCCTTTCTTTAAGAAGATGCCCTGGCCAGGTAAGGGCCTTGGCCATCCATCATAATATATATAATACATACACACACACACATATATATATATATATATTTTTTTTTTTTTCTCAGATTAAACTGATTCATTGTTAATAATTATCTATTATGTAATAAAACTGTAAGGTCTGTGTGTGTGTATGTGTGTGTGTGTTCGTGTGTGAATATTCAGTCCCTCATATCAATCTGATTGGTCAGTTTGGCTTTGCTGTGATTGGTCTGTTTGGCTTTGATGATGCAATCACAAGAGGATGTTTGAGTGTTAGACACACAAAAAGGAGAAAATGCATATGAGGCATGCTGAGAAAGTCACTTTCAAAGATGAACAGTATAAAACCAGATAGAAGTCACAAAAGCAGACTTTACGGGAACGCACTTCATAGAGGGAGGACAAGTCAAAAGAGGTTCAGACACATGTGGATTTTACCTGCCTGGAACTATCTATTTGAATAGATAAGTACGCAAAAAATCTTGTATATACGTATTTGAGTTTGCAAAAACTGTGGAAAGTTTCAAGGAGACTGACTATATGTATAATATGTTTATGTGTGTCATATTTCTGTTAATTCAGTGATGGGGATACATGTTTGGGTTCACAAAACTGATAAATGGGTGTTTTCTTTCAAAAAAATAAAGGTTACTATGGGAAAAATAGCACTGAAGTAAACAAAAACTGTCAAAATAATACTTGTTTGCACTAAACCTGTCCCATGTTCAATTGTCACTGCCACAAGCCCCTTCAACCCGAAATCATCAATAGTCATAAACCGAGATGAGCCAAGCACATGAGGGCACACACCTTCAGCAACGGGTTGGTGCAAAAACTGTCAAGTGCTTTTATTGAAACTAAACAAAAACAGTGTTCAAAAATGCAGTAATTCAGATCAAAGTTTTCAATAAATAAATAATCCATAAAACGAGTGAATGTGGAGGTTATAAACAAGTGAATAAATCCCAGTAAATGAGA
This sequence comes from Polypterus bichir lapradei, assembly GCA_026402145.1. Lineage (NCBI taxonomy): Eukaryota > Metazoa > Chordata > Cladistia > Polypteriformes > Polypteridae > Polypterus > Polypterus bichir. Next base: position 9,943,601 of record JANRMT010062811.1, on the reverse strand, counting down.
TTAAATATCCTGGGCAGTTAAACTATGTTCTTAAAACACAATCCTAGCTACGGTGCTTCCTCTCTAAACAGGTTTACCCTCCTCTTCATATTTCACAGCACGATGAGACATCTATCAACAGGTGCAGACAACCCTTAATACTGGCCCGTACCCCCATTGCTAAACCCACGATGTTCCATGGAGCACCGCTCTGACCCTGCTCCTACTCCCACTGCCATAACCTTTACATCTGCAAGAGCCTTCACCATGCACATGGTCACTCCTGCTCTGTAGGGTGATTAATATTAGTGACCCACAGACATCTCTTGAGCACTGGACACATGCTCCTTCTCCGGGGCTCACTTTCCCGTTCACCTGCTTCCTCTCTGTTTGACACCGGCTCTATCAATTCCTGTCATTCTCTCTCCATCCTTTTCTTTAACCTCCATTCCATTCTCTTCATTCTCTGAGTTCTTTCTCTGTTTTGATCTCAGGGCGGCACGGTGGCACAGTGGTAGCGCTGCTGCCTCACAGTAAAGAGACCTGGGTTCACTTCCCGGGTCCTCCCTGTGTGGAGTTTGCATGTTCTCCCCGTGTCTGCGTGGGTTTTCTCTGGGTGCTCCGGTTTCCTCCCACAGTCCAAAGACATGCAAGTTGGGTGCATTGGCGATCCTAAATTGTCCCTAGTGTGTGTGTATGCCCTGCAGTGGGCTGGCGCCCTGCCCAGGGTTTGTTTCCTGTCTTGCGCCCTGTGTTGGCTGGGATTGGCTCCAGCAGACCCCCGTGACCCTGTAGTTAGGATATAGTGGGTTGGATAATGGATGGATAGATGGATGTTCTGATCTACAATTGTCCCATGCAGGCTCCTCTTTAAACAGCGTGATTGGGGGCAGGTGTGACACACCACTACCTCCGAGGTGTGAATGAGGCCCCTGACTGATCTGCCCTCCTTTGCACATGTAAGTGCGATCAGCCAAGCACCCCAATCAACCCCGGAGTGAAGCTCACTCACGCACACCCGAAGAAGAAGATGTCACTGGGGACACTAGATGGTGGCCTCCCTGGATTTTGGTACCTAGGCGGAAACCAGCAGGGTATGCTAGGCGATGTAGAGAAGCAGTCAGAGCAGTCCTGCTGAGGTCTGATGGTGCCACAAGAGGGTGCTGCAGGGAGATATGCTCTCTGTTATGTTCCGGGTTAAGTACTTCCGGGTCTGCAATAAAAGGGACCGTACTCCCTTATCCAGACAAGTCTGTGCTGGGAGGAAGGAATACAATACTTGACTAGAGGAGGGCAGTGCAGTGGTGAAAGGAGGGGTATTGAAGTATTGCTTTTGTGCTTATACTGAGGAATTTTTGTAATAAACACCCATTTAATTGAACCTGGGATTGTGTTTGTGTGGTCATGTTTGGGGTTTGGGGATCTCTGGCGCCCCAGTTCCACCACATACTCTTATATCTTTCTGAGGATTTCACTAGCTGGTGCAGGATTTTCCACTTTAGCAAGTGCTGTTGACTATAGCAGGGATAAGAGAAGGATTAGTGGTAACCTTGCTGCTGAACATCTTTGACATGCTATAAAGGATAGTGAACTATGGTTAGACTCTTTAATTAAATGGCCACAAGTGTTACAAAAAGGAAACACTGTCATTTGACTTGGAGCCACCTATTTAACTGGGCATAAAATTACCAAGCCTTGTGCTAACACTTGTAACCCCCCCACCACATCTGCATAGAGAACATGCTCTTTAATAAAGTGAATAAGCACCTACAGTCAGAACAGGGCAGGTCAGAACGGCCAGAAAGGAGCAGTTTTACTCGGCTCTTGCAGATGTTCTTAAGCAAAAAAATTAGGAGAATGAATTTCTTCTTCATGTACTGTAGCTCTGTAAGTATTTTAAAAACATGTCACCACAATGACCTTATTTTTAATCAGTATGAAATTATTTGAATAAGTTGAAACTGCTGTTGAAACACTGCTGTCAGTGTTAATTTTATAGCTATTTGGGAATGTATTCTTAAAATAAAATTACTTATATTTGAAAATTAAATGCAATTAAATGAATTCCAGGAAGTCTTGATAACTAGCACAGACACATGGGCAAATTCGGTACAGTAATAACAAACTTTTACCTTTTTATACTAAATCTATCATTTTTATTTAACATGCTAGGCTCTTAGGTGGAAGTGCACTTGATAAAAAATAAATTGGAAATGGTAATTGAAATATATAAGCACTTTACCTGCATTGCAAAATGCATCTAACACAGACCATTTTCATATTTTCTATACAATGTGGAGGAGGTCTTGATAAGGGCTGTGATTAAGGGGGGTGCTGCAGTTCCTACAGGACAGGATACAAGCTTTAATGTGTACCACGGGCACTTTGACTATTAACGTGGGATTTCTACTACTTTCTGGTCCCTTTTGTCATGTGTTAACTGGATTTATGCGTATTTTATATTTTATTGTTGCTTTTGTTATATTTGAAAACATCTATGTCCCTTTAAATGTTCTTATGTTCCATGTACTTTGTGGGTGGAGCCGCAGGAGGTGGTGCGGCCCTGACGTTGTTGATACTAGATCCTCCCTCTGGCTGTAAAGGACTGTGCAACTGTTTTCTTACGTGATTTATACTTTATGACCTCTTTTTTTGCTATTGTTATGTGATTTTTTGATGGATAAGTATTTGGGGACATTAGCTTGAAATTGTTATTTTTTTGCCAGGGTTTTTATGGTTTCTCTCCTTTCTTAGACATTTCTAATACTTCCTGGAGCCCTTTTGCTGTTTTTGAACTTTTAATGTTAGCTCTCATACAGACAGTATTTGAGAACTGGCCGTTGTGATAATACATGGCAGTGTGCAGGTTTCTAGATAAAATAGAGCACCTCCAGCTCTGTGGGTGTGCATGGCTACAGCCCTGTTCAGCCACAGAGTGTCTGGTGTGCCCTGAGTGAGAGCTGCACCATCATGAGTATAGCAGAAGGCCTAAGGAAAGAAGGGATCTCAAGCCCTCCTCCGGACAGCCCCACTATCTCTTTGCTCATAAATTAAACCTTAATTTCGGAGATAATCTGACTCGCCAACAACAACAGGAGCTCAAAGTAGTTATCCTGTCTGTCCCTGAGGTGATAAGTGAAAATACAGAACGGACCTCCCTGATTGCGCATGACATTGTGACGAAACCTGGGGTTATAGTCCAAGAACGCCCATACAGAATTCCCAAGGCAAAAAAGGTTGAAGTGGAGCTCAGACGCATGCTGGACCTTGGTGTGATTGAGGAAAGTTATAGTTCCTGGTCCAGTCCTATTTTCATGGTCAGCAAGCCTGATGGAAGATAGATGTTCTACAATGACTTTCGTCGGCTTAACCAAGTCTCCCAATTCAATGCCTATCCGATGCCGCGAGTGAACGACCTCCTCGAGCAGCTAGGCAATGCTGAATTCTTGACTACTTTAGATATGACTAAGGGGTACTGGCAGTTTCCCTTAAAGGACTCCGCTAAGGAAAAGACATTGTTTAGCACCCCTAGCGGGCACTGGCAGTATCGTATTCTCCCATTTGGATTACATGGGGCACCTGCGACATTCCAACGTCTGGTGGACAAAGTGCTTCGTCCTCATAATTCATATAGTGCTGCCTACTCGAATGACGTTGTCATCTATTCCAACACATGGGAGGAACACTTACAGCAGGTTCGAGTTGTATTGTGGTCACTAGGATAAGCTGGTCTTCGTATTAATCCGAAGAAATGCTACTTTGGGTTGGTCGAAGCCAAATATTTAGGCTATCTAGTGGGCCAGGGTATAGTGAGGCCACAGTGTTCTAAAATAGATGCCATTTTGAATTGGCCCTGTCCAATAAACAAGAGGCATATTCAGACCTTTCTCGGCTTAGCAGGTTACTATCGCCGGTTTGTACCCCATTTTTCTGAGAGAACAACGCCCTTGACAAACCTCACAAAGAAGTGGAGACCTAATCACGTGGTATGGGATGAGACATCAGAGGCTGCATTCAGTGACCTGAAAATGGCCCTTACGTCAGCTCCTATATTGAAAGTGCCTGACTTTTCTATGCCTTTCATCCTCCAGACGGACGCTTCGGACACAGGTCTTGGAGCCGTGCTGAGCCAAAGAGTCGATGGAGTTGAACACCCCATTATGTACCTGAGCCGGAAACTGCTGGATCATGAAACCAGGTATGCGCCAGTGGATCGGGAAGCTTTGGCTATTAAATGGGTGATTACTCAGCTGAGATATTACCTCTTGGGGCGTGAATTCACTCTTGTGACAGACCATGCGCCATTACAGTGGATGGCCTTGCATAGGGAGTCCAATCCACGCGTTACAAGGTGGTTTTTAGATCTACAGCCTTATAAGTATTTGGTCATTTATCACCGTGATGTACTGCAAGCTAATGCCGATGCCCTTTCTTGATGCCACGACTTCTCGGACAGGTACGCCCTACCCGATGGGTCTGGGCTGGGGGGGGGCCATGTCACACACGTGCGACAAGGAAGACGTTGTATGGACCAAGCAAGTGGCGGGGTGCACTAAACCTTCTCCTGTTATCTCAACAGACCAGCTGCAAGAAAACCTGTCTGATTTATAACACATGACGTCACTTCCGGTTCCGGCGCCCAGATGAATATCACTTCCGGTTCCGGCGCCTAGAAGATTACCACTTCTGGCACCTACTCTGACTAATGAAGAACATCACTTCTGGTTCCCTTATATCACTTCCTGTCCTATCCCTTAAAGCCACCATCTTGACAAACCATCGTCAGTTCTGTTTTGGACTCGGTATAGAGAACATCTCTGTATTTATCAAAGAATCTTTTGCAGCCATGAATAATATACGGGTGGCTTCCCCAAACCTTTTTAAGTGTGTCAAGTCAATTCCTTTTACAATGTGTATCCAGCAGGGGGCGTAAGGTCACTTTAAATGAGTTTCTTTGTAATTGTGGTGTGTTACATTAACCGAAACTATATAGGTATAAAAAGGCCCCTCCTTTAGTGATAATCACATAGGAGAAATAACTTAGCTCTGTTTAATGACAGCTTACGCTGCATAACAGATGAAGGAAGCCAATGGCAAAGCCCAGTTTGGAAGTGGGGGCCCGATGTGTAGAGTCTGCCAGTTTCGCCATTGCAGTGGAAGGATTTTCAGGATCAGATGATGTTATCTTCCATCTGTCCATCGGCTTCAAAGGTGTGCCAGGCACTGTTCCAAGGCTTTATACTGTTTCTTGATGTGCAGGCCCCCACTTAGGTGAATCATGCAATTCCAAACAAGGCAAAAGAGGATACAGTTTCATGCTGACTTTGACAGATGAAAAATAGTATACAACAGTCCTCAGTCTGACTGCCCATTTCCCAGTTGTCTCTATCTGTCTTGTCTTTTAAGGCTTGCCTAGTGGTTCTTAAATGGTGAACCCCTGTGCTAAATCTGGCTCTGTGTCAACTGTGCATGTGAGTAGAAAAAGATAGATTTATAAGATATATTTTCACAGTACAGTGACATATTAAACTTATACTCTTATTACAATATGTAACTGAAATAAATTAATAAATGTACTATATATATGAATACTGTATAGAATAACTTACCCGGATCATCAACACGGAGCATCTGATGTCATGAATGGAATCATACACTTTTTTGGAAACATCAACAAACAGATTGTCATCCAAGTGTAGCATTGTTTCTGAGCTGAGGGCTTCCATGGCTTTTTTGACTTGAACAACAAACTCAGGCAGTGCTAAAAACAAAAAAAGACATTTTTTTTTTAAAAAGTCTCTCTTTGAAGTTGTAATTAGAATAATTATTGCTTGTCAAAATATAGACAATGCTCTCTTAAAACAAGAGTCAGTGAGTGCAATCATCATTTTACTGCAAGTGCTTGCTGGTGTGGAGGGTTGCTTTGTTGTTTATTGAAAATACTTCAAACCAGAAATTACCAGTAGTTCTACCTTTTGTTTCTTCAGAGATGGCAGCAAGAGACTAATCAACAAGTACAAGATAAAGCAGTGCACAATGAAACAGAATTTGTTTAATATGAAAACAATTTGTAATTTTCTGATATTTAATAGTAATTATAATAGCAAACCCACAGTTTCTAAGAACTGTACTAAGTCGCATTGTACAGTAATGATTGACTCTTTTATATTAACTTCAACTGCATTGTTTTTACAAATGAAAGGACTTTTTAATTCCATAAAGGTTAAGAGTGACTTTCATTTTGCAGATGAAAGTCATGAGTAAAGCACATGTTCACATTTGGCAAACTTTGAGCTGTTATTTTTTGTGATCAAATTTTTAATTAGATAATTAAAGAGCAAAACCCTTGCAAGCAACAGTGAAATAACATAATTTTAGAACAAAAAGACACCCACACCATGGTGCCCGATCCCATAGCCCCAGTAATCACTCCAGCTCTATAACAGCAAAACACCAACATGGATACTGAGTCACAGAACACCCCAGAAATGTCGCACAGATGACTGCTACTTTAAAGTTAAGGAGTTAGATGCCTCATTGTTCTGTGCAGCCGATAATTCTAATAATAAATGGCAACAAAAGAGGCTTTCCAGAAATTCAGGAATAATGTAGTAGGTTATTTTTAGCAGGAAGTCTAAGGCCAATTTAGTCGCAAATATACCCAGAAAGAGTGCCCACTGCTTTAAAGAGGAAAAAGACTACAGTACTTCTTTATATTCCCTGCTTTGTGCCCCAATAAATGCAAGTTATTGTCAATATACTAACAACCCAATTGTGCTTCACTCACTCAGAATATGGAACCAAAGTAGAAAGAATTTTAAGATGGAAAATCTTTTATCTGTGGCACCTCTGCATGAGAACCACCTTTTTCAACCCTCGCAAACATATGCAGTTTTTAATATCCTGAAAACATTTGGGATTAAATTGCTTAGAGATCTTTATATAGACAACATCTTTGCATCCTATGGACAATTACATTCCAAATTTAACTTTCCAGCAACACATTTCTTTCACTATCTTCAAATTAGAAACTTTGTTAAACAGAACCTGACCAATTTCCCTCATTTCGCACCTTCCTCTATGCTGGAAAAAATATTGCTCAGTTTGGAGGACTCAGACAGCATTTCTGCAATATATAAAATTATTTAACAGTCCATCCCTTTCAAAGATCCAAGAGGACAATGGGAAAAAGATCTATCACTCAACATATCAGAAAAGGAGTGAAAGGTAGCAATGCAGAGACTTCACTCGAGCTCCATATGTGCAAAACATACAATTATTCAAATTAAAATTATACATCGAGCACATCTGTCTCACTTAAAACTGTCCAAAAGGTTTCCAGGGCAAGATCCAGCCTGCGAACGCTGCAATCAAGTCCCAGCCTCACTGGGTCACGTTTTGGTCCTGCACCAAATTAACATCATTCTGGACAAAAAATTTTAAGTGCCTTTCAGACAGCCTTGGTGTCACAATCCCTCCTAACCCACTAACAGCGGTGTTTGGTGTTCTTCCAGATGGGCTTAAAACAGAGAAGGACAAACAAACTGTGATTGCCTTTACTACACTATTGGCATGTAGACTTATTTTGCTAAACTGGAAGAATCCTCACTCTCCTCTTCTAAGTCAGTGGGTAACGGATGTTTTATACTATTTGAATTTGGAAAAAAATTAACTCTTAGTTAGAGGATCTGTGCAAAACTTTTTAAAAACCTGGCAGGATCTAATCAATAATATTTTAGAATAAGCTCTTAAAGTATTGAGGAAATAATTCTCTTTGCATTTCTTTTTTTTTTCTTTTTTTATCCACCTATTAATTTTCATGAATTTATGTGTTTTGACCAGCTTTAAGTTTTACTCTGTTGGCTATGCTCTCTTTCTCGGGGTGGGGGTTGATTTGTTTTCAATCCTATTTTTTGTAAAAATGGATCTGTCTGTATGGGATGATTACAATAAAATGAATAAAATTAAAATAAAATAAAAAAATAAAGAGGAAAAAGACAGAGCAGAAAAGTCCTAGTGGGAAAAAATGTGAATGGAAATAGGAATTCTGCAGGGAAAAACAGGGAAGAGAAATTTTGAGTCAGTATGCAAAAACACAGACCATAGGGCATTTCCAGAATATGTATAAGAAAGTACCAGGAGAAACAAAAGAGATCATCAAAGCAAAACTTCTGCAAAGGGTTAAATACAAATGATGTGAAAATGTATGATGGGTGTAGACTTTATTTGTGCCTAGAGGGAAATTTGGCTTTTTACAGAAGCTCTTTAATAGTAGGGTGTTGTACTGTGTTAGCCATTATGAATGTGGTGAGAAGTCAAGTAAAATGACACCTTTTATTGGCTAGCTAAAAAATATTAAAAAATACGCAAGCTTTCGAGGCAACTCAGGCCCCTTCTTCAGGCAAGAATCATTTTCAATATGGTGAAAGTGAAATCCACATAGCGAGCAGCAGAGACGCAAAGTGGCTGGCGCACCCACGGTCCACTCGCTTCTCAATCATGTGAATGCTATTGTCAGACACAGTTCCTGCACTCTCAGCTCCAAGTGGGGTCAGAAATAAAAGACAAAGAGTAGAAGACAAAGTAGAACAACGTAAAGAGGTTCAAAACGTTGCTGTGATACACATGCAGAGCAGGTTAGAGATTATGAAAGTAATAAAATTCAAAAGTCTCAAAAAACTGATAGTAAAGATCCTATTAGTGCTAACAAATGGAAATTATTACCTGGTGAAATAACGCAACAGCAAAAAGAGATGGAATATATGGATATAGGTGATATGACAGAAGTATGTAGATATTGTTTGGCTTTAAACTTTAAGTTGGAGACTTGTAGATCGTCTAATTCCTGTTGCCATCAGGGAAAAGTAGTGTTTCTTCCCAATGAAGAGGTGTATCCACGAGAATTAAAAGATTTGTTGTTTGGTGAAAGTGAAATCCACATATGCGAGCGGCAGAGAGGCCGGGGGGATGGAGAGCAAAGGGAACAGGGAGCAAAGCCCCCTAGTATATACAGTATATACTCTATATACATGCTATGGTCTAAACACACACCAGAATGACTAAAAATCAAGAAAATTATAAAGAAAGAAAACTTCTAACTTGGCTGTCAAATTGAGGCATTAGGCAGATGTATTGCTGTTGGTATAAAGGAGCCCCTGTCACGTTTCTTCACACGCTTTCTGCTAAATAATTAGTTGGCTGAAAGTCCTCAGTTTTGGTGTGTCAGAGAGAGGATGCATAACATTGTTTATAATGGCACTCAGTTTTGTTTTAATTCTCTCCTCCTCTACTACCACCAGGGGGTCCCGAGTATGTCCCCTAACTGAGCCTACCTTTTTAATTATCTTGTTGATTCGGTGAGCCTCTCTTGAAGTGATGTTACCAGCCCAGCACACCGCAGCTTAAAAAGTTGCACTTTCCATTTCAGAGTTGTAGAAGATACAAAGGATGTCACTTCCCATATTTAAGGAATACAGTCTTCGAAGAAAAAAGCCTACTCTGCCCTTTCTTGTATAGTTCCTCTATGTTATAAGGCAAGTTCAACCTGTCATTGGTGTGAACCCCCACGTACTTGTAGGAGTGCACCACCCCTATATCCACTCTCTGAATAGCGACCAGACATAGAGGCTTTTTAGTGCGGGGAAAGTCAATAACCAGTTTCTTGACAATGTCATTTTCTTTGTACCGACAAAAAAGTTCTCACCTGACACCTCTCCTTGCCTTGTCCCTTTATCATCACATCCTATAAGTGCAGAATCATCTGAGAATTTCTGCAAATGACATGACCTGCTGTTATATTTATAGTCAGAGACGTACTGAGTGAAGAGAAAAGGAGACAGGCCTGTTCCTTGTGGTGCTCCCGTGTTGCCGACATCTGTATCAGACACACAGTCCTTAAGTCTCACAAGCTGTGGTCTACCCGACAGGTAGTCTATTATTCAGGACACCATTGGCTCATCCACCTGCATATCTCTGAGTTTATCCCTTAACATGGATGGCTGGATGGTATTGAAGGCACTGGAGAAATCAAAAAAACAGAATCCCGACAGTGCTGCCAGCTTTGTCCTGGTGTGAATCATCCTTGTGGAGCAGGTCGATAATTGCATCCACTACTCAAGTGTTTGTCCGATATGCAGTGTGTCCTGGTGGCCTACCAGAAGAGGACCCATATAGTCCAGGACCAGTCTGGCAAAGGTCTTCATGATGTGAGACATAAGTGCCACTGGACTGTACTCATTAGGTGAAGAGGTGCCTGCCTTCTTTCAAACAGGAACAATGGCGGTGATGATGGAGGTGGGGAGGAGATGCTAAAGTGATATTCTGAAAAAATGTATATTAGTGAATCACACTTTTATGTTAATTTTATAAAAGTTAAGGCAGACTTTCATTTTTCACTTTAAATTAAACAGCAAAGGAGAGAAAATCAAGTGCCTAAACTGACTGAACTGACAATAGCTATGCACAAGGTTGCATATACAGTAATACATAAACAGAGTTTGTGCTTGTTTGGCTCAGGGGTCAGCAGCATCCATCATAGAGGGTCGGAGTGGCTGCAGGTTTTTGTTCCATCCCAATTGCTTAATGAGAAGTTAATTATTGCTGATGAAGCACTAACTGCTCATGTGACATTTTTCTGCTCCATTTTTGTTGTCGCACTTGTTAAGATTCCCCACTTTAATTGCTTATTTTCTTTTTAAACACCACATTCACTGATTTTAATTGCTTCTTATTAGTAATAAGATGCAGATGAAAAAGCAGTTCTCAATCTAACATGTTTCCATCTACAGCTGTGTGCATACGGTGTGAACTATCTTGATTAATAAAGCATTTGGAAGGAAATTGAAGAGAGAGAAAAAAAAAATGAAGGACTGAGAATCACTAAACCACTTCAGGCTACAAGTTATGTGGTTATCCTTGGAAAGGAAAAAATATATATGATATAAGAATGAAAATCTCTGCCTGACAAGGCAGAAAATACTAACAGGCTATGAAATTAAATAAGATCTGTTATTGGCAAGGAATGGTTTCTAATTAGACAACTCGGTTGTGACAAAAACCTGCAGCCACTGCGGCCCTTGAGGACTGAAGTTGCTCACCCCTGATTTCGATCATAAAAGCTAAAGAAAGGAGAATGAGATGAAAGAACACAAAACAGGGACACACCAAGAAACTAGGAGAGAGAAACAAAAGAAGAGAATGGTAGAGAGGACCCAAACCTCAAGGAATGGAACTACCAGATCTGTAAGGCATGAAAAATATGTGGTGATACCACACTGCACCCAGGCCATACGTTTTCACTTTGACATAAAAGATTCAATGCTATATAACAATAAAATGTGAAAATGACCGAATTAAATACTTTATGGGGACTGTAATTAGCACTGTTAAATTCCTCAGGAAGTATGATTTGATGGACTGATGACGGACAGTTCAGGGCCCTGCCTTCAGTTTATTCCTGACGGACTTATTTATGCAAAGCTCCTAGTGACCCTGAGCAAGATTAACAAGTGTGAAACAACTAAAATATCATATAACTAATGAATCAGGCTATTATTTCAATAATCGCCTAACTGTTTAATTCATTCAGTGGTATACCTTAGATCAATGAATCAAATGTTTAAATTATCGATTCTCCATTACTGCAATAAGCCATGAACATATACAGTACCTGTACAGTAGCAGAGCAGGAGGAGACATCTTATCAGGGTACTCAAGAACACAGAAACAAATGCATTCAATTTATCATTGACATTCAGCACAAGAAGAAGTGCCCTGGAATGAGCTAGCAACCCACCCATAGCCAAACCCCTCCTTTCACCCAATTCAGTCAAGATGTTTTCCAAGTATCCCTAAACACAAGCAAGCAGGACATCATTTACTTGGACTTTCAAGAAGCCTTTGATTCTGTCACACACTTAGTCCTAAAACTGGAAGGTGCAGGCATCAGAGGTAATCTACTAAAAATAATCTCAAGTTGGATAATTGGCAGGAGACAAAGAGTACAGATAAGAGGAGTGTGGTCATCAGTAACGTCCCACAGGGGTCTGTCCTTGGACTGTTGCCCTTTCTATTTTAAAATAATGACATGGATTCTGGAATATTATTATTATTATTATTTTTAAACTTTATTAATCCTGAAGGAAATTATTTGGTTTTTGCATACCCCTTGGGGTCAGAGCGCAGGGTCAGCCATTGTACAGCACCCCTGGAGCAATTGAAGGTTAAGGGCCTTGCTCAAGGGCCCAGCAGAGTAGGATCTCTTTTTTGGGTTGACAGGGATTCAAACCGGCAACCTTCGGGATACCAGCACAGATCCTTAGCCTCAGAGCCACCACTCTGCCCTATATAGTATGAAATCTAGAAAAGATAATAAGATTAATGCAATGGGAAACACTGAATGCAGCAACAACAATTCAGAAAGGCCTGGAAAAGCTTTAGAACTGGGCGAACACTTGGATAATGTAGTTTAATGTGGAAAAGTGCAAAGTGGTACATGTGGGCAAAAGGAACATCTCTCTATATATAAAATCCAACATCTGTCGGTCTGTACGTCTGTCCGCTTTTCACGAGAGAACTACTTAACAGATTTAAATCGGATTTTTTTTCTATAATTTGCTTGAACATTATGGTTGATTTTGCGACTTCTCTCATCGTGCCAAGTATCATTTGCACGAATCCGAGACATATACAGCAGGCCAAGGATAGGGGGGGCACTCACACGCCAGCTGGGGGTGGGGTTCCTTACCTCCACTTAGCTAGCAAACGAGAGGACTACTTAACGGATTTAGATCTGGGTTTTTCCTATAATTTGCTTAAACATTCTGGCAGGAGCGATATATTCGTGCTAATCCGAGACAGAGGCTGCAGGTCGAGGAGAGGGGGAAGCATGACGTCAGGAGTGGGGAGCCGGCAGGACCCTCCTCACCGTCCTGTTTCACTACTACGTGGGTGGAAATGCGGGGCATGGCTAGTCAATTATAAATACAAGATGGGACACACTGGCCTAAAGGAAGCAACCTCCGAAATAGATTTAAGGATTTATATTGACAAACACAACATTTTTTATTATCTAAGCAATGTGCAGAAGCGATGAAAAAGGCAAATAGAATATTATTTTATATTGTTAAAACTGTTGAATATAAATCAAGGCGCATTGTGCTCAGACTGTATAATGCACTAATGAGACTACATCTGGAGTATTGTGTGCAGGTCTGGTCACTGCACTACCAGAAAGACATAGCACTTGAAGCTGTGCAGAAGAAACCAAGTGCATCCCATGACTTCAGAACATGTTGTACTCTGATAGACTCAGATAATTAAACCAGCTTAGTCTAGAGCAGAGGGCACTGTATGGGGACCTAGTTCAGGTCTTCAAAATTCTCAAAGACTTTGACAAAGCAGATTCAGTAGAATTCTTTCAACTTAGAAGTGAATCACAAACACAAGGATATCAGAGGAAATTATGGGGAAGCAAATTCACAAGTGAAGCGAGAAGGTTTCCTGGATTTGGAGCAAACTACCAAGTCATGTAATTGAAGTAGAAACCTTGAAAACTTTTAAGTAGTATCTGGATAAGATTTTGAGATGGCTTAGCTATTAAGTAAATAAACAAGCTTGATGTTCAAGCAGATAAAAAAAAAAACAAAAAAAAAAAACAGGACAGAAGGACTGACGGCTGGCACACTGGCTGTATGGTATAGGTACAGTATATACAGTATGAACATATAGGTATATGTACAGTGGATTTGTGATGGTGCGGGTCAGCTCCTGGCTCCCTCTTCCATAATGGGAGCTTTTTGAATCTGACACCATCAGTATCGTAATCGGGATGAGCGGGGCAGATGAGGACAAAACACATCAAGCAAGGGGATGGTAAAAAGTGCAAGTGCTTTTATTATAAAAAATCCTCAAAAGAAATATCCCAAACTGCAGTACTCAAAAATGTTCAGTAAATAATCCATAAAAAAGTGTCCATGTGGAGGTTAAAATTAATAAATAGGAAAAATCAGTTAAAAACTAGGTTAAAACAGAAAACTCATTAAACATCCACAATCCCTGGTGCCTTCCTTTAAAATGAAAACCCTCTCAGACTTATCATATTCAGACCTCACAGCCCAGAGAGACGCTGACCAGAAGGTGCTGCCTCCCATCTCATCCAGCTGTGTCCTCAACGCCAGTCCCTCGCCGTTCTCGGGCAACCACGAGCCCTGCTCCATCCAAACTGCTGCCAATCCAGGCTCCATTCAGTGTGGATTCTCTGTAGTGCCACCTCTGCCATCTCAAAGGCTTTTCCCAGCAAGAACACATCCAAAGCATAATGGTCGCTCCTGTGCCACACAGCCCCCTCCTGAGTGATGACCACTCACTCCTCCTTGGGGCTCTACTCCCGTCCACCTGCTTCCACTCTGTTCACCAGCTTGTTTAATCTCCCTTTCCCCTGCCTGCTTCTCCTCTCCTCTTTTAACTTTCTCTATTTCCTTGACTCTCCTTCCTTTTTTTTTGCACTCCCCTCTATAGACTGGGGAGCTGTTGCAGGCCGATGTTGCAATCAGACTGCTAGCACATGCCAGCAAAGGTAACGCACCGACAGCTGACTGCCTCACACCAACCCGGAGATGGGGTGTCTTCACGGCAGATCACTCGTCCACTCCCCAGCACAAACGTGTTCATTATTTATTTATTAAAATGGACAGTTGTTCTGAGCTGCAGACCCTCTATACCACAAGATTCAGAAAGTATTGAGAACCCTACACTTTTTTCATATTTTGCAGCCTTATTCTAAAATTGTTTAAACTCATTTTTCCACACATCAAACAACTCTCAACATCACATAATGACAAAGCAAAAACATGATTTTAGACATTTTACAAATTAATAAAAATTTAAAAAAATAAAATATTGTATTTATTAACTATTGAAACCCTTCACTGTGACACTTGACATTTGGCACAGGTGTATCCCATTCTATTGATCATCATTGAGATGTTTCTGCACCTTGTTTGGAGTACAACTGTGGTCAATTCAATTGATTGGATATGATTAGGAATGGCACACACCTGTCTATGCAAGGTCCCACAGGTGACAATGTGTATCATAGCAATGCAGGGCTTAGAGATAGACACAGATATGGGAAGCTACCAAACATTCCTGCATTACTGGAGGTTCCAAAGAGCACAGTCACCTTTATAATTCTTAAATAGAAGAGGTTTGGAACAACTTCAACTCTTCCTGGAGCTGGAAGCCCAGACAAACTGAGCAATCGTGGAAGAAGGGCCATGGTGAAAGAGATGTCCAAGAACCTGATGGTCACTCCAGCTGAGCCTGACAGAACCTGTGTGGAGATGGGAGAAACTTGCAGAAGGACAACCATCAATGCACCACTCCACCAATCTTGGCTTTATAGCAGAGTGGCCAGGCAGATATCCATACTAAGTAAAAGACATGTAGAAGCCCAGCTGGAGTTTGCAGAAAGGGAAATGAACAACTCTCACACTGTGACAAGTAAGATTTTCTGATCATCATTAGCATTATGTCTAAAAGAAATCAGACACCACTCTTTACCTGTGCAATAACATTCCTATGGTCAAGCATAGTGGTGTTCTTTAGCAGCAGGGACTGGGAGACTAGACAGGGCTGAGGGAAAGCTGATAAGAGCAAACTACCCAGAAATCCTTAATGAAAACCTGCTCTAGAGTGCTCTGAACCTCAGACTGGGCCGAAGGCACACCTTCCGACAGGACAATGACCCTAAGCACAAAGCAAAGCCAACACTGGCGTGGCTTAGGATCAACTCTGTGAATGTTCTTGAGTTGTCCTGCCAGAGTTTGGACTTGAACCTAATTTAAGGTCTCTCCAGAAATGTTCAAATAGCTGGCCACTGACAGTCTCCAACAAACCTGACAGAGCTTCAGAGGATCTGCAGAGAAGAATGGCAGGAAATCCCCAAATCCAGATGTGTAAAGAACACTCGAGGTTCAAATTCTGAGTAAAGCATTTGAAAACTTGTGCCAATGGGATATGTCAGCTTTTTTATTTTAAATAAATTTGAAAAAAGCCTAAACTATATTTTCCCTTCGTCATCCTACATATTTAGTGTTGCTTGATATGGGAAAAAATAATCCAAATGATTTTTGCACAAGGCTGCAACATAAAATGTGAAAAAGTGAAGGGGTCAGTACACTTTCTGAATCCACTGTATAGGCAGATATTAAGTCATTAATAAATAATTAAATACTTTTTATTATGTATTCCAATATGCTGCTAGGCATTTGTGTTTTATCACGTATATTTCACTGCTTTCTCTGTGGAATTTACAGCTGTTCCACTCAAAAAAAAAACAAACAAACCTGGCTTGGCCAGAGAAAATCAATTTTTTCAGAATATAAAACACAGTAATTGTACATTTCTTTGGTTATGAATACTTTAGCAAAATCTGTTAAGTGATATGTAGCAGCTTCATGTGAATTGTTGCGGATGTAAAATAAGAACCCTTATGTGTTCATTGAAAAGAGAAAGTATTAGCCTATTGCTTAATAACTTGGATACACTTGAAACCATGAATGGATTCAAAGTGAAATTTCTTCCTTTGTCTGCACTTTGACCACAGCTGGGAGAAGATCAATAGATGATAATTTGATAGCCAGTATGGCTACGTGTTTACCACACAGTCTGTCCTTTCACTTTGGTGCTGTGAGTTTAATTAATAATAATAAAAAAAAAAGGTTTGAAGGTCCCCACTACACCACCAAGCTGCTTGGAGCTTTGTTTTCCATGAGATATGGTGGTTCTGTTAGCTGCCACAAAACTAAGTGTTCTGATTATTTTCAGAAAGCCAATGTGCTTGCCTTGTACATAATTAGCTTGAAACCTAGAAGTAGCAACATGCTGGGGCTCCATGCTGGCTAGATATGCCACCTGTTGTGCTCTGATACATCTTGCTTGAACACTAATGTTCAGCAATGTCTCCACAATTAATAAGGTCACACACAGGTTCTGCATTTAGTCAACTGTGCCTGCAGGGAAAGCTGATGGTGGTAATGACTTGCATCTCATTTAGGACCTATTTTTTTGTTTTGTACTCTGTGTGGCCAAAATAAATTACTCTCCTGGAGGAACATGCATTTGGTGCACATTTTTATCAAGTGCAAGTCCTAAAGGAGTGGCTTTCATCCTTATCACCCTGTTTGTCCTGGTTTGGGTAACCTAGCCTCAATCTTTGTGGAAAAAAAATAACTAATTTGTCACATTCTTCCTCTGTTCACCATAGTGTGCTCGATGATCCAATAAACATATCTGTCCATCCATTATCAGAGTGATTCCAGTTTAAGGTCTTGAGTACATGCCATAATATATTGTCCTCAAATCTGTATAATCTAAAGTATGGTTGGGAGGAATGGAGTCTATCCTGGCAGCACTGCGCACAAGGCAGGAGTCAGCCCTAGGAATAATACCAGTCTAGCACAGGGCCCACTTACACATTCATCCATAATCAGGCTAATTTGTAATCACCAATTACCCAGACCTGTTGTCACACATACACATTGGAGGATCAACTCATGGGCTCAATCGAGGTATGTGATAACTCTCAGGGGCTAACATTCTATTCTCCTTCTCTCCCCACAGTACAGAGAAAGCACCCAGGCTGGGCACTTAGTCCCCCCCCTTCTGGTTTGCGCCCTATAAGAAGCCTGGCTGTCATTTTCCACTAAGAGTGACCCACCGGACGGAGCTCCAGGGAATGGCCCTTATTTTGACAGCCTAGAGCTTGTTGCATTATAACTGTACGTGAGAGGCTGTTTACTTCATAAAATGAAGGTGTGACTTTTTGTTTTGGACTAATGTGTTAAACAGGATGACCCTGTTGGTTTCCCAACATTTTCTTTTTGCTTGAACCTGTCATTCCTGCACCCGGCCACACTGTGTATATACTTGAACCTATATATGTACAGTAGATTCAGAAAGTACTCAGACTCTTTCACTTTCTGCACAGTTTACTGAGCTGTGGATTTCATTTGAAATGATTAAATGTGCTAGTTTGCCCATTAATCTACACTTACTAGCCCATAATGAGACAGTGAAAACATGCTTTCAGAAGAGTTTCTAAATTTCTTACAAATCAATAACTGAAATCTCTCATTCATGTAAATATTCAGACCCTTAATTCAGTACATTGTGGAAACCTCTTTGACAGCAATTACAGCTTTGGCTCATCTTGTGTGAGTCTCTACAAGCTTTATACACCCCGATTTGTGCTGTTTATCCTATTCTTCCTGACAGATCCTCTCAATGGAAGCATTTTCTGTAAACTGCCATCTTCAAGTCTCACCACACATCTTCTGGGCTTTGGCTGGGCCCCTCAAAATAAGTAAGAAACTTGTCCAGTGTTGTCTCAGCTGTATACTTCAGGTCATTGTCATGCTAAAGGCAAACTGTCACTCCAGTCTGAAGTTGCATGCATTCTGGAGCAGGTTTTCTTTACGGACCTCTCTGTATTTGGCTACATTCTTCTCTCTCTGTTCTTCTTCAGACCCCTGACTAAGGCCCTTCTTGCCTGGTTACTTAGTTTGACCAGATGTCATGATGATTAAATTCTTCTTCCATTTCACAATTATTGAGGCCACAGTGCTTCTGGGAACACTCGAAGCTTTACAAATGTTTTTATACCATTGCCTTGATCTGTGCATCACCACAGTGTGATCACAGATGTCTACAGAAAGTATCTTGGACTTCATGGTTTGGATTTTGTCCAAACATGCAGAATGATTGGTGTGACCTTACATGCACAGGTACATGTGTGTCATTCTAATTCAGGTTGCCACAAGTGGACTCCAATAAAGCTGCAGACACATCTCAAATGAGAATTAAAGTAACCAGGAGACACCTGACTACAATCTAGAGTGCCACAGCAAAGGATCTAAACATTTGTGTGAATGGGAGATTTCAGTTGACGATGTTTTCACTTTGTCATTATGGGTTATTGAGTGTAGATTTGTAGGAAAAATTGGCAGATGTATCCATTTAAAATTAAATCAACGGCCCAATAAAGTTTGCTGAAAGGAAAGGGTTTGGATACTTTCAGAAACCACTGTATATCATATAATACCTTTTAATACTTTTAATCATATAATACATATAACACATGTCATACAATTGAATTTTGCTTGATTTTATTATTCTAGTAAAAAATAAACTGAAAGTGTTATCTCTGCTGCAACTTGCTTTTTATCATCCATGAAATTATTTTAAAGAAAATAAAACTACACTAACTACATGTTTGGACATGTGCAGAGGAGAGATGCTGGGTATATTGGGAGAAGGATGCTAAGGATAGAGCTGCCAGGGAAGAGGAAAAGAGGAAGGCCTAAGTGAAGGTTCTTGGATGTGGTGAGAGAGGACATGCAGGTGATGGGTGTAACAGAACAAGATGCAGAGGACAGAAAGATATGGAAGAAGATGGCGACCCCTAAAGGGAGCAGCCGAAAGGAGAAGAAGAAAACTACAATAAACAAAAACAATTCCAAATAAAACCCACTTGAGACCTATTAGTAGTTACAAAATCAGTTTTTAGCTAATAAAATGTTTGCTTAGGTGAAGGTGATCAGATGACAGTTTTCTTGCCGTGGCTTTAGTTTTTAAGTACAGTGGTTATTAAAGACATGACAGAGGATATGGATAACAAATTTTGAAAAAAATGTTTATATGAAATAAATTCTTCTTTAAGGGGTTCCTTCTTTAATAATTTCAGTCCTTTTGATAGCTTACTTCAAGGAGTAGCATGTGCTTACCAATCTGAAAATGCACATGAGAAGAGATAAGCCTGACGCTGATGGCTGAGTGACATATTCTGACTGCTGCATATCTTTGTGGTGTAAAATGACAGTTTATGTCACCATGAACAACTTGCAGGGCCCATTTTTAATAGAAAAATAAATGTATGCATAGTTGGGCACAGAGGTGGCTAGGGTGTCCAGGAATTGAGTGTGTCTGACAGAAGCTGTCCTAAATAAGAATTTCAGTTTTGTGAATTAAACTGAAGTAATCTCATGGTCCTATATCTAAAAATATATATCTTCTTATATAATACACTACTGTGGCTGTTCGTTAAAATCTGTCCAGGATTTTAAATCACCTGTAGCTTGCAAACCGTTTGAACAATTGACCTGAAATTTGGTACACATACACTGCGTGACGTCTACTATCCGGTTTCGGGGTGATGATTGAAGGTCCCCAAAGTCCCACTGTCTACCACATTAGTTAGAAATTTATTTCATGTGTCATGGGTTCTGTGTGTAAAAAGAAAAAACACTTTCTAACATTTGTGCAATATTTACCCCTAGATGCAAGTTTCCCCCATGTCTTTGTGTATATTTTAAAGTAACAATCTTGATCCACTTCACTAAATGCTTTTCTAATTTTAAAACCTTCAATCATGTTAACTCTTAATCTCTTTTCAATTAAACTGAAAAGGTTCATCTCCTTCAATGTCTCCTCATAGCTCATACCTTTCAGTCCCAAAAATCAGCCTAGTTGTTTATCTCTGGACTTTCTCTTGCACTGGTATGTCTTTTTTGGAAAATGGAGACCAAAACTACACACAGTACTCCAGGTGAGGCTTTTGCAATGCATTTTATTGTTTAAACATAACCTTGTTTTGATTTAGTGTCTTTCCTGGACTGCTAGATGACAGCCCCCCTGGGTTGCGGCAGCACCACGGTTTCCCACAGGGCACCATGGGAACTGGAGTTCTTTGACTCAGCCCTATTGTGTTCCATGGGTGTTTCAAGTGCTTCCAAGTTACAGCTTCGGAACCCTGGAAGTGCTTCCAGGTATAATATAAAATGAGCTGCCTGCCACTGCTCCGGAAGCCAGAGTTAGGAGATGGTGGACAAATCTTGGCACTGATCTTGCACTGGCAAAGAGAGAGAAGAAGTCAATAGAGAGCATTATTGTGTGCTACTGTGCTCTGTACTGTGACTGAGTGAAGAGTTTCACAAAAAAAAATAAATAAATAAATAAATAAAAGCCTTATGTTTGCAGCACTTGTGTCCAGTGCCTGTTTATGTCGGGTGTTTGGTGTGCTGGAGCACCCCCTGGTGGCCACAAGTGGCGTAGTTGCTTTTAAATGCCTTTTGGCTAAAACATGCTGACACGGCAGTGCTTTGCCATGAAGAATGTCCCGTCCACAATACGGAGAAAAAAGTCCAGGCAGACAGAAAGGCATCGAGGAGCCAGGCACATACCATTGTCATCAGCAACAGAGCCAGCACAGGGAGCAACAAGGATGCCCAGGAGAATAGAGCACCGACGTACAAGGTCCAAGCAAAGGTATGTGCTAGGCCCAGGGGCAATATGCCCTGAAAGCATTTTTCTTGCTTGCCGTGCTCGTACCTCCTTAACACTAGAATTACCAAAGCTTACGAAAAAACGCGTAAATCAAAAAAAAAAAATTCAGCGTCTTTTGTCTTTTAAATGTGTTGATAAGCCCAAGCAGCAAGCAGCCTGCTATACCATTCCTCCACCGCCGCAAACTGCAAAAACCTCTCTCAACTTAAGCCTTGTTTATCAGGGAGTCAGATACCTAGAGCTGTATAGGCTAAAAAATATATTGTTATTTGGAACACATGCATTTCATGTGTGTTCTGTGTCTACAAAGATCTATTTAAGTGTAAGCATGACAGAAATGTTGAACACATTTGTACTGAAGTGACTTTATCTGCAGGTGGAAGCTCCACGCAACTGTTGTTACGGTTCTGCCTTTGTCCAGAAACGGTTTCATAAACTTTATGACCTTAGTCTCAAAAAGTCTTTCTCCTGTGGGCCGACTGGGATCTTTTCCTGAATAACAGCAAACACAGCTGCGTAGGGTGCAAGAAGTCACTTCAGTACACATGTACTTTGTCAGCCGTGTCGATCAAACAGAGGAAGCTCTCCAGTCTACTTTTGACTTTATGCTTTAGGCAGATAAGTAAATAAATCAAGGTAAATAACATTCGATATGGCTTTTATATGAGTAATATATAAATGTTTCCTATGTAAAGATCAACACAAAACATAATCACAAACAGGAGTTTGCACGATATGTTGGCAAGCTCTGTAAGCCATGCTGTTTCGTTGAAGAACACGTGTGGGGCAGATTGAATGGCAGGATGACGGCAGACCTTGTCCTGCCTCGAAATGGTGTCATCTTTCGCCTTTACGCCTGGTGAAGCTGCATTGTTCTTATATGTGAGTGGACGTTTTTTGTGGGGAGGCTTCTGTTCCCTTTCTCCGATCTGAGTTCACCACTGTTAAAGCTTGTCTTTATTAGAAAACAGCAGTGTCAGATCGGGGCGAGCGTGAACACGACTGAGAGAATAAAACTGAATAAAAAATGCTAACCTTTACAAGTACCATACATTTACAGCGTCTGTTACAGACTCCAATCAAATGTAGGTTTTTATTGTATAATAGAAACAATAAGAGCAGCTCACTAGTCAAAACATTTTTTTCTGGGAGAGAAGTAAAGACTCGAACCAGTGAGCTTTTGAATAGGAGACAGCAGCTCTAACCACTGTACTACCAAAGCAGGTGCTACAAGGATGTACACTAACGCAATTTATTTTTTTCCAGTTATAGTCTTGGAAAAAAAGCGAATTTGTTCTGTTATACTTGTATCTTTTGTAAAAGTGCTTATTTGATATTTGGACTTCAGTCTTCACACATTATACACTTCATGTCTACATTTTGTCATTAGTACTAAAACATGGAAAAACATTTCTGTCATCCTACACTTACACAGATCTTTGTGAACACGGAACATACGTGAAACGCATGTGTTCCGAATAACGATGTATTTTTTTTAGCCTAGGTACCTGACTCGCTGATAAACAAGGCTTCATTTGGGAGAGGTTTTTGCAGTTTCTCCGGCGGTGGGGGGGAGGATGGGATAGCAGGCTGTTTGCTGCTTGGGATAATCGACACATTTACAAGACCAAAGACGCTGAATGGAGACGTGCGAGTGGATTTAAAGTGGGCCGGATTTACGAGTTTTCTCGTAAACTTTGGTAATTCTAGTGTTAAAGTATAAACTTTCATAAAATTTCATATGAGCCATTAGCTCTTGATGGGCTTTTGTAAGGTGAAAAAAAAAAACACAATGCACAAGCAACAGTACCATCAGAGCTCCCCAGTTTACGTCCCTTACACCCATCATCTGATTTAGGGTGACAAGGCAAAAGCGTCCTCTTGTAATTCATGAAGCCACATCATTCTTCAACTGTGCATGGCCCCAAAATATTTTTTTAACTACATAATTTTATAAAATGCTGCTTACAAACATGTATTTTATGTATTCTACTTGCAAACATAATTAGTTCTGGGATTTCTGAATAAGACTCATTGCTACAAGCATATTTAATAAACAAAAATCCGATATGTCTACCTTTGAAGAAGTAAATAATTAAAAATGCTCCAACTTTCAAGACAGTTAACCAAATACATGAATGCACCTGAATATTATGCCATGCTGGCATTTTTTAACTTGCTCTTTATTTATCTATAGAGCGTAAGAATGCAGTCCTCGGCAGCCATTTATGTTGAGAACAGATGACTCCTGGTTGTTCACAAAAAGTTATTTATGGATAGCACAATTACAATTTACATACTGTATTACTCAGTCAATAGGGATTTGCATCTGGCTATGACAATTAAGCTTTCTTTCAGTCTGCTTTTAATTATTAAGGCAGCATGTTTATTCAGTTTAAAAAATGTTATCTTAAACAGGCCACAGTGTTATAAATAATGAAGTAACTTTGAAACATTTTGTGTTGTCTTTGAAACCCGTCTCCAGCCAGGCCTTAGATTCTTCACTGCTCACCATTGTTTAGGTGCAGTAAGGCAGATGACACATTTTTATGATTTAGCTTAGGGCTTTTTAAACATTGTTTTTGAAGAAGTCTAAATAATACCATGTTTAATAAAGTTAGACTCCTCTCCTAATTTACTTTTATAATGCAAGGTCAATAATAGAGCATGCTAATGATTTCTGCGTGCTGTTTTTGTAAACTGTACATTCTCCTTCTGGTGTTTAAGAGTCAGGTTAGGTTGGGGAGCATGAACTGGTGCAGCGATTTTAAGAGTGTTGCTATTTTTATAAAGCACACTGCCATAGTCAGTCTGTTAATTACCTTGTTAGCATAAAGGGTAAGGTCTGTCAACCTTTAGATGTGTACCTCAAGCATATCTTGTCCTTTGTTAAAAATGTTACTTTGGAAGTCATTTTGTTGTTACATAACCATATTCAGTTTTCTAAATGTAACAAAATTAAAGGATATGTTTTTTATTTTTCAAGTCAAAGTTATTTCTTCACAATCATGTTATCTTCTAGTTTAATTACCATACTTTACTTATTGGTGCTACAGTCCACAAAATAATCTTGATTTCCCTTCTAATAGCTTCCCATTCTTGTTTACCCTCTACTCTCTTCTTCCAGGCTCATTCAAATCCTTCACAACTTCATCCCTCCATCTTTTCTTTGGCCAACATCTTCTTCTTCTTCTTCTTCCACCTGGAACTCATACATAAATTTTCTTGACACTTCTCTCCTCTTTCATCCTTTCAAGATGCCCTATTCATCTTCATCTTGTTGACTTTACTTCTGCCACTCAATCATGGTCGTCATATTAATACCGTCAATTCTTAATTTGTTCAGCCTCTCAGTCGTCCATCTTCAAACACCACTCTGAAAATCCTCCTCAAAATCTTGCATCCAAACGCTGCCAGCGTTGCTAGCTGCTGGGTCAACACCCATGTCTCTACCCCTTATAAAATCAACAGTCTTGTTACTGTTTTATGCATCTTAACCTTTGTCATCCTGCTTACTGTTGCTGACTTTAAAATATTCTGGAGCACAAAGTAACACTTATTTGCAGCTGTTAGTCATTCCCTTATTACAGCATTTATACTTCTTGTCATGTACAGTATTTAAATATACCTACTCTTTCAAAGTTTTTATTATCTATTAATATATTCATCTGATTCCTCCCCTCTAGTGATGGCACGTACTTGGTTTTCTGTTCATTCACTTTTTAACTTATATGTTAAACTTGCCACATGAATTAATGTTGTAAAGTAAAGCATTTTTTTAAATTTTACAAAAATCATGCCTTTTCTTGTGGTCAAAAATGGGTGTTTCAAGGTGCAAAAGCCCAGACATAACAAGAAAAGCTTTAAAACTTACAGAATGTGACAATTTCTCAAGCCAAGTGTGTTGCTGAAATTGCACGATGTGGTCGTCTGAGGGAATGACAGGAGGTGCCAACCAGCCATCCCTGTTTACTTCCAAATTATATTTAAAATAAACAAGTGTACATAGCTTCAAAATCATAACAAAGGATTGCCCCCTTAGAATTCAGGGCAATGTGATTTAGTGTGATTGAAGATTTTCTACTCTTAAAGTTTTACTCTGGCTGTTGGCCTTGCTTTCTTTCTCATGGGTGGGGGTTAAATTGAATTTAGTTTTGTTAAGTTTGACTTGATTGTATTCAATGTCAAATGCTTTTAATAAATTCAGTAAAATGTAAAAAAAAAGTATAATAATAATAATAATAAATTTTATTTATGTTGTGATCAGGTTCTACGCAAAATGTGTCCAATGTCTGGGGAAAGGAGAACATGCGAAATGGCACATTGTTCATGGAGAGAGCCACATCTAAAGGCAGTATCTTTCTTTGCTTGGGCTACAAGATAATGCTGACACACATCCATGACTGCACCTTGCTGAACCTGCATAGACCAATGGGCTTTAGGAAAAAGAAAAAACACATTTTTATACTAATGTTTATTGTATATATCTGGTAATCGTGTAAAAAAAAAAGAAGAAAAAATATACAATTGCAACCTAGGTATGATCTGAAATTTAGTCAGTGTTTGCCTCCAGATATCCACAACTGCCCTGTCATGTTCATCACATCAGCTTTTTTTTCACAAATTTAATTGCACTCCCATTAATCAACCCTAACCCTAATCTTTGGAGAACAGATGAAAAGAGGATTATCAAAGAGTTAAATAAAGTAAAAGCCATTCCATTCATTTTACAACCTGCTTATCCTTCTAGGCATAAAATATAAAAGAAATACTGTATATGTGAAGACCATGATTTTTCAAAACAAGCCTACCTTGGCTATGCCTAAAGGATCACAGGAGACCACATGTCTATCTGGTTCCTTCCAAATTCTGAACTTACTGACCTGGTAGATGATCTGAGACACCTCTGTACATTGTTCTTCACTGCTGCTCCCATAATTACATCTTATAAAAGGTGTCTCAGCAGAGGACACCTTTTGTTTGTTTTGACCAACGTGAGAACCCAATGCGAGAAAAATGATTTGTTTGATAGTACTGTGTAAAAGGCAACCTGGTGTTGTTCTTGTGCATGTTAACTACTCACTCAATTATCATTTCAACATTATTAGGTAATAGCCTCTCTCTCAGGACCCCAACCCCTTTTTCAATTTGTCTTCTGTTTTCCATAACAATACTTACAAATTGGTGAAAATGAAAACTGTACAGACAGCAATTAGTGACTAATCATTTCTAGTAACTACATTTGAGTGGTTTCATAACTATGAAAGCGTTCAAGCATTGCTGAATCATTTGGTACAAATCCATCTCAATCTACTGATTATCATACTCTTTCCTCAACAACAAAGGAAATATAAAATATGCATTGAATAAAGTGTATTACAAACCTCCACTATTCTTTGCTTTTCTTAGCTTTAATGACACTTGATGCTGGAAGTCTATACTACATGACCTGCCTTTGTCTGTAGCTACTTTTTCTTTTTTAATTTTATTCCTCTCAAAGGAAAATACTGTTAGCTACTGTAGATAAACCACCTCATTAAGTGTGTCCCTAATTGTCTGTACCAAGCAATGAAAGTAATTGTGATTCTGCATCCTCAGTAGCTTTGTCTACGCTCAGTGCACAACCGGCACAGGGGAATTTAAACATAAACGGAGGGAAAATTTACAGCACATATCTCATCATTGTCCATATGCAAAGAATCTGTGGTTTCACAATATAAATACAGTGACCAATCAAAGAGGAGAATTCAAAATATGTCTAAATCAAAGAGTGTATATCATGGTTTGTCAATATCAAATGCAAACTAGCTGACATTTTCAGTGTTCACCTGTTACGTCAAGTAGAAATCCAACAGGTGAGTATAGCTTTAAGTAGAATCCTAAGAGGGCATATGTAATTCTACATTGAGAAAATGAATGTTAAATCAGACAGAAGGGCTGAAAGCTCAAGAGCTTAATTACCTATCATACACCGCCAGGAAGGTAGAAAACTTTCACTTTATTAGGCCTTGGGTGAAAATTGTTAAGCTTTACAGAAAAGGCTACCAAGGTTTAAAGGGATAGCTGGGAGAGGAAACCCATGGTGAGCAGAAACAAAACTATAAAAAGCAGTCCTATCTTTCCAACCATGCAAAATCATTAATTAATAAATTGTAAGGAATACAATTAAAACAAAAGTTAATAACCAGAATATAAGAATAACAAAAATAATACAATACAATACAATACACTTTATTTTTGTATAGCCCAAAATCACACAAGAAGTGCTGCAATGGGCTTTAACAGGCCCTGCCTCTTGATAGCCCCCCAGCCTTGACTCTCTAATAAGACAAGGAAAAACTCCTTATAGGGAAAAAATGGAAGAAACCTTGGGAAAGGCAGTTCAGAGAGAGACCCCTTTCCAGGTAGGTTGGGCGTGTAGTGGGTGTCAAAAAGAAGGGGATCAATACAATACACAGAACAGAACAAATCCTCAATACAGTATATAAATCCAAATATTACAAGTACGGAGCAGAATTTAACAGTGGATGACATCACATAATATGATTTGGATTTGGTTAGAGTCCTGGAGACCTCAGCCATCAAGCTGAGTCCCCAATTTGGCCATTCCACAGCTGAGACAGTACTGGGCCAGCCAATCCAATGAAAGGACCCCTCTACGCCACAATTTCTGTGATCCTCCATCAGGGATGACTTTACCTTAGGCAGGCAAAACAACTGGGCAGGTGGGCCGTAGCACCAAGTGCCACATTTGAGTACAGAGAAGAGAAACAGAATAGGTGAGGGTTAATAACAAATTATAACTATCATGTTACTTATGTTTTAGTGCTAATGATTAACAACAGACATGCAGTCTGTACAGTTAATCAGCAGCTCTAGTCAGGTTATGCTAAACTGAAGTAGTGAGTCTTCAGCTGGGATTTAAAAGCTGAGACCGAAGGGGCATCTCTTATAGTAGCAGGCAGACCATTCACATTGCATACTGTAAGAGAAACCACAGACAGTAATTAAGAAATTAAGCACATTAAAAATGAAAAGAAACATCTTTACTGATGCAATTCTCAAAAGTGATTGTTTCAGGATAGGGGAACGTCCGGTGATAACAACTTCCAGCAGGAAGATATGGGTCCAGAAAGACAGACACCTGAAGTGACTGTCAATCTTCCAGTCTGCAGAAGGAGGAAGAGACAAGGTGTTAGTAAACAGCGCCATCCTGTGTTCTGGTGGGAAATTACCATCTCCTGAGCTTTTAAGCTGTCCGTAATGTGCATGCATGTACTTGACAACGTACAAAGGTTGATTTTATTTAAGTATCCACAAACTTGAATAATGAAGTGTCTGATGTGTCACTTTACATATTGTCAAGCATGTGCGCTTAGAGGACATCTTTGGGGTTCTGAAAGGAAAGTAATACCACCCAGAACAGAAAGGGGGCACTGTCACTAATACCATCTTCTTTTTCACCTGCAGTTCAGAAGCTCACTAGCTGGACGACAAGTTCACCTCATAAAAATGGGGTTACTGACTGGTACTCCAACCTTTTGTTTCACTAACAGGTCTGGTTTTGATCTTACAATATTGTTACGTCAATTATACGTGTCTTAACAATGGCAACTTAATATGGTGGTGTCTATTAAAAAAAAGGACAATAGAAATGGAAAATTGTTTTTATTTATAACTGAAGGAAACAATAACAACAACAACAACAATTATAATAATAATAAAGTACGCAGAACTTTCCACAGAATGGAAAAAAGAATAACCGACCTTCAGAAGTTAATATTTTTTGGGTTACCTGTTCGCCCTTAACTCTTATAATCTGTTCTACATTTGATACCCGATCCTTGGTGAAAACAGCTAGGTCATCCAACACTTTAGAATGTGATTAGAAAATGTGGTGAAATGTCAGGGGAGCAGCACAAACCCAAATGGCAGTGGGTTTTCACATCTGCAGCTTGCTGGAGCCAATAACCCTAAGCCAAACGTGATGGTGCAGCTTGCCTGTTTAAGCTTTTTCAGAAATTCGCCAGTGTGTGGCATCAATATGCATTAGATCTGGAGACTTTATTCAGGTGCCTGAAATCAATAACTAATCGAATGCTGCCCTGCAGTTTGTGAACTATAACTACTGACTACATCACTCACACTTTAACTTTCTAATCACTCCATATCTCTGTTTAATTTATTTGTTGATCACAGCTTGTAATGTTGTGGGAGTTCTGCATGGATGAATGTAAACTTTTACTCCATGGTCTGTATTTTAGGTCTTACTAAGAATACAGGAAAAGACCACCTTGTTATTTCTTTCTTAATTTATTTGTGTGAATAGCATGTTAGCTGTTCTTTTTGCATTCAGGAAGCACTGGTATTATAGGTTCCCCTGCCACAAAGTTCCATATCCATGTATCTCTTAAAGGGCTTGTCTGTTCATTTCATTCTTTAAGCAAATTAATATGTAAGATTTGTAGAGACTTCACACCAATATTCCACACCAATAAATCTTTACGTTGTAGCTGTCAGGATGTGTTATTTTCTCTACAGCTGTTGGTCTCTGCCTCTATGTGAAGAATTTATGAGGTTTGTTTGGAATGTGGACTAGGTGTTTGCCTTTCGTTTTAATTATGTGTAACTTTGTCTCATGGTTCTAATTTGGCTTTTTTCTGTTGCTCACCTGGCAGATATTCTTTTGTAATGTTCAAAGAAACAGCTTACACTCCTGCAGTGTATTTTTCCACTCTTCTTGCTGTAGCTGTTTGATTAGGACGATTGATGTGCAAACTCCACTGACTTTGGGATGTTTGGGAATTTCGTCAAATGCATTTAAGTCCATTTGGAATGAGAATCTGAACTAATTTTGAAAGTATCATAATGGTATTATAACTGTTTAAGAGTCCCTGAAGGCTGGAAAGTTGCCTGCGAACTATGCTGGACTGATGACTTAGCTGTGAAGCTGCAGTGCTATTAAGTGCACCACTGTGTCTCCCTGACATAAAACTAGCTCCTTTAACTACGACTCCGAGCTCCTTTAACTACGACTATCTACCAGCTGCAGAGAGCCTGTGATGCAAGGGATCAGCGTTATGTATTTTGGATGGGCTGTCCCTGTCACTACCTGATTTACACTACATAGTGAGGAGCAGGACATGCTTAATTCATCAGTGAAGACACAACATACAGTGAATCTTCGCAGAACAACAAAGTATTTTCAAAATATTCTCCTATGAAATGAAATGAAAATACTACAAATTATTATCATTATTTTTTTTTTTAAACACATGTGGGGGTACAAATGCAGCTGGAATACTGATCAGGTAGTGACATCACGGTGTGTAAATTACTGTACATGCACAAAAATGAGAAAAATTCTGCACATGCATGATGCAAATCTGGCAGGTAGTGCAGATCACGTGGGTACATCCCCATCCAACATGGCTGCTATAGCTCTGTGATGTCATACTGGAATTCCAAAGCATCATGGGGCACTGTGAAAAATAACCAAAGAGTAGTTCCAAACAGGCCACACCAGATGACTCTATAATGACTACTGAATTTGCTTTTTACAACGGCATTATTTTTAGATATAAGATAGTATACTTACTACTTTTGGAATACAGTGATCCCTCGCTATATCGCGGTTCGACTTTCGCGGCTTCACTCTATCGCAGATTTTAAATGTAAGCATATCTAAATATATATCACAGATTTGTTGCTGGTTCGTGGATTTCTGCGGACAATGGGTCTTTTAATTTATGGTACATGCTTCTTCAGTTGCTTTGCCCAGTTGATTTCATACAAGGGACGCTATTGCAAGATGGCTGAGAAGCTTCCCAATCAGAACACGTATTACATATTAAATAAAACTCCTCAATGATATACAATATGCTTCCCGTGCGGCGCTTCGCATACTTGAAAACCCAAACAGCACATATTGATTTTTGATTGTTTGCTTGTCTCTGCCTCTCTCTCTCTCTCTCTCTCTGACATTCTCTGCTCCTGACGAAGGGGGTGTGAGCAGGGGGGCTGTTTACACAGAGGCTGTTTGCCTAGAGGATACGGACGCTCCTCTAAAAAATGCTGAAAGAATACCTTCACGTTGCTGCCTTCCTTGTAGCTGCTTTGTCCGGCGGTGCCTCGCATACTTAAAAGCCCAAAAAGCCCTATTGATTTTTGATTGTTTACTTTTCTCTTTCTCTCTGACATTCTCTGCTGCTGACGCACACTCCTTTGAAGAGGAAGATATGTTTGCATTCTTTTAATTGTGAGATGAAACTGTCATCTCTGTCTTGTCATGGAGCACAGTTTAAACATTTGACTAAAGGGTGTTATTTCATGTCTAGAAGGCTCTAATAATGTTAGAAAATGTATTTAGAAGGTCGTAAACAGGTTTTCTATGCTCTAACTGCGAAAATATTCGATTTATAAATAAAGAATCCTACTTCGCGGAAATTCATTTATTGTGGCAAAGTGTGGAATGGATTAACCACGATAAACGAAGGTTGACTGTACAGCATACCGATTTTTTAAGTTGTGGAATAGACCATCTATATTATATCTATTCCCAGTTACTTAAAGTAAACTTTAAAGATGGAGGCCAGTAGGAGACATTGAGAGGACACAAGTTAACTGATTGAGGGCGTAATTTTCAAGTTGATTAAAATGACTTATACATGAAATTACATTTTTTTCTTCATATTTTTAAAATGGCATTAGAATGCACACCCGGATTTATAGCCTTCATCAACACTGCTTAGTCATACAACAGTGTTTCTTAAACATTTTTTTTTCCTCGAGACCCAATTTAGCCTTCTTTATGTCTTCTAGACTCAAAATCATCACCGGGTTTCCCTTTGAGAATCGTCGCCAATGGTCATCCTTGGTGTGATCCACCTTAGAGAATCACAGTTGCAGGTTATAGCGGAGCTGTGTCGA
The DNA here is from genome assembly GCA_026402145.1 of Polypterus bichir lapradei. Classification (NCBI taxonomy): domain Eukaryota; kingdom Metazoa; phylum Chordata; class Cladistia; order Polypteriformes; family Polypteridae; genus Polypterus; species Polypterus bichir. The sequence goes on along the minus strand of JANRMT010062811.1, from coordinate 9,911,351 downwards.
TGGCGACCCATCACGAGACTCTATGCAAACCATACATGACCCTTTTCCATTGAATGCAATTGTGAATCATGACTCTGCACAACCCAAATTCAGACAACCTGTAATCAAAAAAGGGTTGCGATCCAAAGTTTAAGAAACTGTGCCATCCAAGAACTCTACAGAATTAGGCCGCACACCGCCACTCAGATTAATAACCTACACAATTAGAGCACTGCACATAACATACTGTATAATGTGCACAAAAAGGGAAAATAACCATATCATAATGGAAACCACTAACCACAAGCTAAAATGTCAAATTGAAAGTACTCAGCAATGTTATAGACAGTAGTACTGCCATAATTTACTAAAACTGAATTTAAAAATGTTTTTCCATAGCTGCATTGTCTGTTTTAGGACTGTATTTTTCACTTGAAGTGATCTTTCACAGAGTGCAGACAAGGCTATCTGTAGAACAGATGGTTCAGCTTAAGACCAGCAGTTATCACATGCAGTGAGCTTCATAAGAACAGAACATCTGATCAGTTTCTATTAAAACTGATGGGATTGGTAATTAAACACAGTACACTGGTTTACAAACTGGCTGTAGCTAGGCACTGAATTCAACAAAATAGATAAAGCAGTGCTGACATAAGTTAATGCACTGGCAACCAGAATACTGCACAAGTAAATACGTTTCCAGAATAAATCAGGACAGTTGCATTTGGGCTTGGAAACATGAGGTTATCTATATGACAACATTTTTTAAAATCTTTTCCTATATTAACTCTTTTAGGGTGGGTGTCGACTTACATTGACACATAGGGATGAGGCGGATGTTGACATTAATCGATGTCTGGGGATAGAAGGCGGTAACCAGCTGTAAACATCAACAAAACCCCCTGTTAAGTTATAGTTCAGCTCTATTCGCTAGCAGTATTCTGCTTGCATGATGTGTTACACTGGTGCTGCTGGTTTAGGTGTCTGTTGCTACATACTCTGACCACTGTCACCAACGGCTGCTCAACTGCTTCCGGTTGCTCAAAGACAGCCACCACTGGCTGTGCAAAGATAACTGATTGAATTGCCCATCACCGACTGCTCAAAGAAGGCTGGCACTGGTTGTGCAAAGATGGCTGATCGAAGATGGCCACCACTAACTGTTCGAAGATGGCTGGCACCGGATGTGAAAAGACAGCTGCTCGAAAGACAGCCAGCACCGGCTGCGCAAAGACATTTGATCGAAGACAGCCACCACCAACTGTTCAAAGATGGCTGGCACCGGATGTGCAAAGACAGCTGATCGAAGATGGCCGACACCAGCTATGCGAAGACAGCTGCTCGAAGACGGCCAGCACCAGCTGCACAAAGAAATCTGATTGAAGATGGCCGGCGTTGGCTGAGCAAAGACTTCTGCCGCAACTTGCCTTCTCCAGGCTGCCAGCTGCTACCGTGGTCACAGTATTCAGCAACAGATGCCTAAAACAGTGGCACCTGTGTAACAAATACTTCAGGCAGTGTAATATGGCAATGCACGCCATTGGCTGCTTCTGATGTTACTATACCTTGCAGGACTATCCTTTGTAATAGGTATGTGAATTCACATAGGGTAGAGGCTCATGGAACATAAAACACAGGGACATTTGTCACAAATAAAAATTTTTTGTTGATTTATGTGTGAAACCATTGCTTTGTGTGCATTTCAGAAACCTGAGTTTTTAGGAAAAAAATATTCAGCCTTGCACTAAAAAGGAAAAAAAAATAATTAGCCCTGAAAGAGGGAATCTGGGAGACCCCAGAAAGGGGTTTAAAGCTGCCATTTGTGCTACTGTATGTTGAGTCAGTTGAACAGATGATAACAAACATTTGACTGCTGGAAAGAAGAGAGCTAGAACAAAAGAGGAAGAAGAAGCCAAAGAGAGAAAGACTGAAGGTAAAGGGCATGTTTACTTAAAGCATGGTATGAGGACTCCGGCAAGCAGATGTCAAGGAAAGTCAAAGATAGAGGACCTGCATTAGGAAGGCTCACAATGGCTGCGGGTATGGGGTTGTCCCTTGTGGCCTTTGTTTAGCCCTTCCCTGTTTTACTAACCAGCCATCTTAGGTTGAAATCTAAGTAATCAATCAAGACTCCATGTTTTTAATTTTTCTATTCTCTCTTGTATAATAATATGCACCCGATTCCTTCCCCTCATGGTGGCCTTTTCTTCTTTGGATAAAGTCACCCATTCTCACTGCTTCATCTTGGACTTGTCCAACTGACCCCTCTTACAGTCCAAATGTCTTGCTGGGAAAATGATTCATTGATGGCTACTGTGTTGCCCTCGTTTAGAGACTGTAGCCTGGTCATGTTAGAGCTTTAGTTTCCAGTGTGCGTGTTGATTTATCATTATTTTTACTCCTCCATTGTACATTAACATTACAGCTATAAACCTCATTCACGTGGCCAGAGAAGGTGCAAGGAAGTCACAACCATGCTGCTGTTGTCAACGTATAACATGAGGCAACAGAATAGGCTGATAAGGCCACTTTTCTTTTTTTTAGACCTGTATTTGGTATTTTTATTATCATTTTTTATTTTTTAAACCATTTTTCTACATGTTTGGCCTATTATTTAATTTCAGTACAGACACTTGGCCTTTTATTAACCCTTAAACTGACACATATTTGGGGGGGTTAATGCACCCCCAGACACCAAATACTTTTTTCCTGTACTTTTTAAGGAAATGTCACAATTCACCTAGAAATATTAAAATTTTAATGGAACACATTTTTTTTCATGCAAAGAGCTTCACAATTACTACAACACTGATCATTTTACACACTGCCAATGAACTTTAAAAACTATAAAAAAAGTACTGTAACAATTTTTTATTATATGTGCAAGGTGCAACTGACACCATTGACGAAATTCAGTAACTCATCGAGTCAACTGCTCTTGAAGTGGCTGCACACGAGCACACAGAGGCCAACGCTGATGCTTGCAGGCCAGTCTAGTGCAGCGGCTAAATCCCAGGGACAGTGATGCTGATTCGCTAGGGGGAGGCAGTGGTCATGAGCTGGCTGCTCAACGAATGTACAGCACTGACTGATCAGCTCTGGCGTGCTGGCAAATTGCACTGGGAACCAACTATAGCCAGTTGTGGTGGTTTAAGGGTTAAGGTGATAATGGTGTTTTTATATGACCATGACAATGGTTTTTTATATATCTTTTGGACACTGTGAAAGCATTAGCTCCATATTTTTCAATGCTTTTCTTTTTTTCTGAACTTTTTTACCAGTTACTTGTCTTATTTAATTGAATTGATCTGGCTTCTGGCTTGTCACTGATTGTAGCCACTAGAAATCGGATAAATAGATTTTAAATTGATCTTTAATTTACAAATGGCATTGCATGCAAACCCATGTGCTGGTTTGTCTTGACTGCACTTAAACAAGCTGTGAACTGACCTGAAGGTTGCCTTATGTCTGCAACAAGAGAAACAGTAAGAGACACTGAGAAAATATGTCCAAAGAGGAGGGCAAGAGTAAAAGCAAGGCAAAAAGGTTTAAGGACTGGTCTACCCTCTATTGTAATGGGAAATGTTTGATTGCTGTCAAATAAAATGGATTAACTCTCTGCACTTATAGAGGGGTCATGGAGCATACAAGTACGGTGGCATTTTGTGCTTTTCGAGAAGCCGGCTTAAACCTGATATACATCTCAGAAATTGAGTGGAAGGCAGCCATGCACAGAATTCATTTGAGCTCCATACATGCAAAATATTCAAGGTCCAACCTGCGGACGTTGCAATCGAGCTCCAGCCTTATTGGGCGTATGTTTTGGGCCTGCACCAAAATAACATCATTCTGGACAAAAAATTTTTAAATGCCTTTCAGACAGCCTTGCTGTCACAATCACCACTAATTCACTAACAGCTGTGTTTGGTGTACTTCCATATGGGCTTAAAGTGGAGAAGGACAAACAAACTGTAATTGACTTTATTTCACTATTGGCACGCAGACTTATCTTTCTCAATTGGAAGAATCCTAACTCTCATATTTTAAGTCAGTGGATAACTGATGTTACATACTATTTGAAATTGGAAAAAATCTAATTCTCACTCAGTGAATCCATTCAAAACTTTTTTTTAAAACCTGGTAGGAACTAATCAATAACATTTTAGAATACGCATTTATGCTGTGGGAAAAGACTCCTTTCTCTCTTTACTACTCTTAAACTTTTACTCTGGCAGTTGGCCTTCCTCTCTTTCTCATGGGTGGGAGTTGACTTGACTTGTACAGAGCCTTGAGTCTTGGTGCTCAGGTCTCTCTCTGTCTCTGTCAGCTTTGCACATCTGAACACTGCACTTTTTTCTATTCTTCTTTGTTCAACTGCTCAAGCTCTGTCGGGGAGGTTCATGGGGACTGTGAATGAACAGCCTTTGTCAAGTCCAGCCACACATTTGTATTTGTATTGAGATCTGGACTCTGAATTGGTCACTCCAAGACATTTTCATTGATGTTTTTAAGACATTCCTGTGAAGTTTTAGCTTTATGATTGGGGTTGTTGTCTTGCTAGAAGACAAATCGTCTCACAAGGTGTAGATTTCTTGCCGGACTTCCTCCAGGATTTTGTGTTTTTTTGTGTTCATTTTACTCCCACAAGCCTTCCAGAACCTACTGCAGAGAATAATCCGATAGTATGATTTTGCCACCATCATACTTCATGGTAGAGATGGTGTAAATGTCATAATGTGCATTGTTCAAACATGACTTTTACACTGGTGGCCAAACAGCTCAATTGTGGTCTCATCGGACCATAGTGCCTTATTTCAGCTGACTTTACTGTATCCCCTGTGCCTTCTGGAAAACCCTAGCTGAGATGTCAAGTGTGTTTTTTTCACTTTGAACCCTCCACATAACACTAGAATTACTGAAGCCTACAAAAAAACTTGTAATCCTGGCCCACCTTAAATTCCTTCGCACCTCTCCATCAGTGTCTTTTGTTTTGTAAATGTGTTGATCAGCACAAGCAGCAAGTAGCCTGCTGTCCCATCCCTTGCCTTGACGGAGCTCAGCTCTTCCAGGACAAGCCAAGGCTCCTTATCTGTGTGTGAGGTGCCTGTAGTTGTATAGGGTAAATAATACATTATATTGTTATTTCAAATAAATGCATTTCATGTGTGTTCCATGTGTACAGTACAAAGATCTGCACAAGTGTAGGATGAAAGGAAATGCGAGAAATGCTGAACACATAGCTAAAGCAGAAACTTTTTTCATGTTATACTAATAATGACATGAAGTGTATAATGTGTGAAGACTTTAGTTCAAATATCATTTTCATTGAACTAATGCTGTGCCTTCTAAAACAATTGGTTACACCAGTGATGATTTAGGTATTTCATATTAAAGGGGGCAAATACTTATGTAATTCATTATTTTGAGTTTTAAATTTGCACTTCATTTGGAAAACTGATCAGTATCAAAAAAGTCAAATGAATAAGATTGCAATTCAATGTTGTATGACAATAAAATGTGAATTTTATAGGCACTGAATATAGTAGAACTTCCAGGGATAAACAAACGTTTTCAGTGTTTTTCGGGTTAATTTGTTGAGCGAGATCTCAGACTAGAAGAATGAAGTTTAACTACTAGTAGTGCTAATCATTCTTCCTTTAATCATTTTCTCACTTTTTCTTTATTTCTCACATACACAGTCAGTATAGTTTTGAATTAGTCCTTGAAACTGTAACAAAACTTAAACATGGTGGGTGGCTCTGGAGCACAATGACTCCCAGTTTATTCCAGTGTCAGAATTTAGTAAAGGCAGTTCACTCCATGTTTCTTTTACAGCATGCCATATACAAAACAGCCTTAATTTACACTGGTGACATTAAATATCTTTAGGGAATTTTTCTCTCCAACTAGTAATTTAAGCAGGAGAGCCTACATTGTTTCTTAACATGTATTCTGCAAAAATAAAAAATAAAAATTCAAATGATGGCCTCCAGGCTTCAGTCTTTGATACTCTCATTTTGCTATTGGAAAATGGTGCATTGTACCTTCAACGCTGATTTTTGCATCTGATTCTGATTGCAATTGTATGAACAGCATTGCATGTCTACCATACCTACATCAGCATTTTCACACGCTTCCAATCTAATCAGACGCAAAACATGTTGAACTGCATTTATATCTGCAACCGCAAACCAAACCTGAAAATCCTTTCAGGTGTAACTTTAGATTTTACACACAAAGGAAAATGAAGTCCAGAAAATTAAACCTCTTCAAACAACAGGGGGCGGGGCAATGTTTGCCATAAAAAAAAAGGAATAAGTGGAAAAAAAATATAGAAATATGCAAAAACAGATGCTCCAGAAAAAATGAAGGAAGCACAGGCGATAAGGAGGTGGGATGTGATGTATTCATCAGTCCCAAAATGAAAAGTGCTTAGTAAAGACTGTGCGTGCAATGAGATGTGCAAAAGCCAAATGCGTCTAATTGGAGCAGGGGGTGGTGGACCAGAAATGTGCAGGCACTATAATTCATTATGGATGGAAAAATACTGAGCACTCAGTTTCCTTAATGCACGGTAGCAGGTTATGATAAATGAATTAATAGTCAAATTGATAAAAGTTAGTAATTTGTTCTCACTGATTTAATTAAATTACCTTTATTTCTATATTCCACTTTTTTTAAAAGCTTGTCTTGGAGCATTATATAGATGAAAAGATTATTTTATGTTATACAGAGAATATAATATGATGACTGAGTAGAAATTTTCTTATATATACTGGTATGATCACACCAGGTGTCCTCTCTAGCCCATATTTAAAGAGCTTCTTTTTGTCTTCATTGTTCATTTTTATTTATTATTTTCTGACAATATTGTTCTGTCCATTTGTTATTGGTCTAATTATGTTTTTCCTGCTAATTTTATTTTATTTGGTTACTATTGAAACATGCAATTCTACAAAAGGCTACAAAGATAAAAGCAGTAAACTCAGCCCATTGTTTATAAAAGCAAGAATTCTGAACACATACCATATATACTCGTGGATAAGTTCTCCCGTGGATAAGTCGGGACTTGATTTTACTGTATAATTTCCATTATTTTATAATGTCGGTGGTATAAGTCGAATGCGGAAAACTCACACTATTGGTGCAAGAGATTATGATATGCTAACTCCCACCTGAGAGAGTAACCATGGAGCACACTGCCTTTTTTATCTATGTATTGTGCCTACGTGACCACACGGTAATACCCAAATTATTCTGAAGTGACGTTTGCACTAGTTTGTGTTTTTTGTTTCTCACACCCTCATACACCTTTATCGTAAGAGCATCCCTTATCTACAATGGAGCGTTCGATCAGAAGAAAATATGAAGCTGGTTTTGAAGTAGCGACAAAATTGCAACAAAATTCAATGTGTCTGAGAAACTGATGTGAGATTGGAGGAGACAAAATCAAGTGTTGCATTTTTGAATGGGCTTATAAGTCGGGGTCTGATTTTATGATCGACTTATACGTGAGTATATACAGTACAAGCATTGTGAAACTGCAGAAAACAACACAGGTAATCACAGAAGTGTGAATAATGCTTTAGAAAAAAAAGTACTGCTTCTTTTCCACCCCAAAAAACTTTAAACCCTCCCAAAAAACAGTTTTTAGAGAGTTTAACAGTTGGTAAATCACTTGTGAAACAAATTCAAGTGTCAGATTTGTGAAAACTGCATGTGGATCAAAACTTGCCTGTTTCGTTACATCACTAGTAAAGCCCAAACCATGCCACATGTTTCTGATCTTCATGTTCATGCTGTATAAGCCAGGCTCCTCCAAGATATTCTCTAATGACATTTGACTCACTTATACCCGTTTGGGTACACCCATTTCTAACTTCAGGGATTTGATGCAATGATAAAAGACGAGGTGTACTAACTTAAACCACATTGTATTACTGTTGAATTGAATTATACAAAAACCACACAAAATGTGATGTTTCAGTGTTATTTTTTTAAAATGAGAACATGTTTTCCTATCAGTATTACTGAAATGATAATCAAATATCCTTTTGTCCAAAAAGTATAGGGATGTACTTAAATTTCCACACCACAGTAGGTTTTGCACAAAGCACTTATAAAGGTACTAAATGTGCACATTGTCACACGTGCGCATCTGTGGATCATGCTTAGGGCTCCTCTAAAGTATGTGATACCACCCCAGGCTGAGAGGGGATGCTGTCGTTAATCATGCCCTCCAATATTTCATCCACAGTACTGAGAAGACGCCCAGTGAGGGCACCTGACCCCGCCCCTTCAGGTCACCTGCCTATAAATCACAGGGTCGATGGAAGGAGACATCACTCTATGAGCAGAGCACAACACAGGAAGAAGCTCCTGGTTGAGTGAACTTCTTGAAGGGACTAAAACTCAAAGTCCACATTTGGCTAACTTTTGTTTTCTGTTTATTTTCACTGCCTCTGCACCAATGAGAGTTTGTACATTTTTTTGGATTTTCAGTTTGAAGTAGACAGGGATGACTAGAGTTGAAGCCCCAGTATTTATCAGATAAACTTGTGTTTTCTCAATTGATCAACGTAGACCTCAGCGTTAACGTTTGCAGTGCAACACGCAATGCATTTGTCTCTATTTTATGCCATTTTGTGTGGGATTCCTACATTTAGTGCTAACGTTTGTGATGCACCATCTGTTGGAATGACAAATTAAATGCATTTTATTACTAAAAATGCTTGTGATGCACCATCTTTTGGAATGACACAGACACAGCAACTGTAACATTTTAAGTGCATCAACTAATGAAATGTATTTTGTAATGCACATAGTAATACAATCTAAGTAATCAACTTAGACCTTGGCATTAAGATTTGCAGTGCACCATCTATTTTTTTGCAACACATTGTCATTCTAACAGATAGCATTAAAATTTAACTTATTAAATTACAATTACTATACATATGTGTGATCTGCCATCTTTTAGAATGACAAAAGCAACGCATATGTCTAAGTCATATGCCATTTTGTATGGGATTCATAAAAGCTGTGTTAATGTTTGTGTTGTTCCATCTGTTGGAATGGCAAAAGCAATGCATATGTCTCTGTTATATGGCATTTTCTATGGGATTCGTAAACGCTGTTTTAATGTTTGTGATCTGTTGGAATGACAAGTGCAATACATTTTTTTACTATAAATTTTTGCAATGTGCCATCTGTTGGAATGGCAAAAGCAATGCATATGTCTCTGTTATATGCCATTTTTTACGGGATTCATAAAAGCTGTGTTAATATTTGTGATCTGTTGGAATGACATGTGCAATATATTTTATTACTACAAATGTTTGCAGTGTGCCATCTGTTGGAATGGCAAAAGCAATGCATATATCTTTGTTATATGCTATTTTCTATGGGATTCTGTGAAGATACGGGTCCGCTTCACACTCCCATTCGTCTTTATGGGAGCCCTTGAACCCAACACCATCCGTAATTCCATAATATCTCCGAGAAGAGCTGACAAATGAGGACAAATTTCACCTGAAGCCAGGAGATATATTCAAAAAATGCATAAGTGTTTTTATTAAAACAATCTCAGCGTCCAAACAAAAAGTGCAGTGCATCTGGTTTCAATAAATACATCCATAAAAACAAGTGTCCAGTGGGGATAAAAAACCATCAGTAAATAAATCCATTAAAATATGAGGTTAAAATGTGCAGAAGTTAAAAAGCAGTCTCTCTCTCTCTCTCTCATTATTCTCCGACCCACCTCCATCACTCTCTCCCCGGCTCACCCATTGCTCTCTCAGCCGGCGGAGACCCAACAGCCACGAGCTCCTTCGACCATCCTCCGTCTTGGCCTCCTTCCGGACGTCACTGCCAGACTGTTCGAGGTCGGCTCTCCTCCCTTCATCCTTCATGCATCCGTAGTCGCTCCTCGGATCCCTCGGGAGGACACCTGCCCTGCTCAGCTCACTCACTCAAACTTTCAGTGGGGCGAACCAGCCCCCAGAGCATATCAGCCTAACACTCCTTTACGGGGCCCCAGCTCATGGTGCCTCCACTTTCCAGGTGGCCAGATAGTAACTTCATGACTGCTTTTTTCCGTCCTTTAACCTCATGCTTTCTCTTTTCCTCGATCCTTCCATTTCTCTCCTTTCGATTCATCACTCCCCCCTTCTCTGGTGTCGACCCGTATATATGTACACACACACACACACACACACGTCCCCACGTGCCTCTGTGGGCGCAGCGCCTTAATCACACACTGCAGGAAGCCAATGAGGCAATCAAGAACGACTGCACCCACACGTGCAGGTGCGACTAGCTCCAACCACCTCGTTAACTTCCCGTGGCCATACAATTGCGCCCACGGAGAATGGCATGGCTATACGGATTTAAAACCCAGCCTTTATTTATTGGAAACTGCGGACCCACTATACCACAGATTTATAAAAGCTGTGTTAATGTTTGTGATCTGTTGGAATGACAAGTGCATCATATTGTATTGCTATAAATGTTTGTGATGCACCGTCTGTTGGAATGAGAGAGACCTAGCAACTGGATGGACACACAGATACAAAGACATTTATGCTATTTTAAGGCAGATGGAAGTACCCTAAAGTTATGTTGTTTAGTTCCGTCATTAATTCCACCTGCTATTGGATAACATGCTTTATTTTACATTACATCTTCATTTCATTCTGATCCTGAGCTGAGTTTTCCAATATTTTCCAAAATATTTAAACATGTTTCAAATTTTTGTCATTGATTGCTACAAGTGTAAAAAGAAATGCTATTTGTTTAGAGGTTCTGAATGAAAACAAACAAACAATTCAATCTGAGATTGTCAGAAATTGTACTTTTTTTGTCTATATCAAACAAATCAGAAATATGACTTCAGCCTATTATATAGTACCAATGGATAAAAGAGAACAAAGAAAAACACCATAGTGAATATATAGCGGATGTGAAATGAAATGCAACCAAAAAATGACAGCTGTTACTAAGAAAGGAAAAAAAAACAAAAAAACTAACAATCTGGCATGCAAAATCAGTACCACCTGTGCTCTGAAAGCTAAAAAGGCAGCAGTGAGCTGCTATGGCACATTACTTATGATCAGCCTTTCCTTGTTAATTTCAGTGTGATCAGGATACAGTACATGAAACGTTTGATCAGAAAGTGCCCTTTTCTGCTATCAACAGCTGCTACATCCATCATCTGACGATTTCAAACATCAGATAACACTTCTTTTGTTTCAAACATCACATAGAAAGTATCCTAGCAGTCTTTTATCTGATATATTGTGCATAATGATCCTGGTGTTCTGGTGTTTGCATTCTGGGATTCCTTATAAAACTCTTTATATTAAAAATCTGAGATAGAATAATGTGCTTGAAAAGTGCTGCTTCACTTCTCTCCGCACAGGGGAGCTTAAAAGCATGCTTGTACAGCAATGGAGGGATGTCGATCAGGAGTGAGGAGATACTCTTACAGAAAGCATCCAAAATTTGGTGATATACGCCTGTTACTCAGACTATAATAGTAACAGCAATAGAAACAACATCGCTTAATGAATTGGGTGTTTTGAATGTTTTGCTGTTTTCTGTCATGAATATATATTGTTTTCTTTATGTCGTGTGCATCAAACAAAATGCGTTTTTAGTACATCACTGTGGTTTATACTTTAAATGATGTAATCAGTACAGGGCATGACCGAGCTCCAGACACAATAATTTCTAACATAGATTTTTAATCCACCAAACACTTTCACAATGAATAATTAAACTCTTTCCTGTCCTATTGCCTCCCAACTCGGACCCTGAGGTAAGGCAGCAGGCTTTTTTTATGCTGGACCCAGCATATGAATGTCCCAGCATAACTTGTGGGGAGCACTTCTGATTTGTTTGGAAACCAGCTGACAGTGCCTACTTGGGGCACTCAGGGGTGTCAAAGTTGGGACTAATCCAGCAGTCCACTGCCACCTAACATATGGGAGATAGAACTGCTCCTGGCACCTCCAAATTGGCAAGAGGTCATGCTGTCGTCTATACCCATCTGTCCTCCATGGCACTCACAATGGTTATATGTGATTTTTTTACTACAATAACACAGTTACATATAGATTTAAGATGCAGATTGTTAGGAATCATGCAAGTTTCATTTGACATATTTTTATATAACATATTTTTTCTTGTATTTGCAATAACCTAGTGTATTCACACAGAAGAAATACTAGGATATGAACACAAAGAAAGGAATAAGTGCATTATACACACACGTCTATGTGTGTATTTGTGTGCCATTTAAGGTTTGTTTTTAATGAGTATATTCTTATTTTGTTGCCAGTTTTGTGTTATAATTTGGTACCATCTTCATTTAAATTTTTCATGCATTGCTCCTGGTATGATCACATGAGTATTCTGTCACATTTGTGATGCCATGAAACGTCAAGTTTAAATATGGCCACTTTATATATTATTTGTAGATATTAGCTTCGTTTTCAAGTACTGTAGATCCTTCCGTTAAGGTTTTTGTATTCTGGTTTTAACCTCTTTCCAGTATTATTGACTTCGACTTCATTTTTTCCCTGTTGTGATTTGGAATTCCAAATAGGCAGATGCATGGGATGCCTCCAAGAAGCTCAATAAAAGGCAAGGCCAGAAGCTTCACAGACCAATCCAGAAAAGGCTCACTTCAGACCAGCTTACCCCTGACAACTACATGCCAGGTTCCAGATCAGCAGAGCCCATAATGAGAAACTGGCCTGGAAAGTTCAAAAAGACTATGATAGTCACAAAATATACACAAATGCCTTACAGGGGAGAAAAACAGTGAAAACTCCGGCTTGAGAGACAATCAAAATTTATATTCTTTATAAACTGAGATTTTTTCAGCAAACATAGAAAAACTGAGCAAACATGCTCAAAAGAGAAAATAGGATGTGCTTAAAAAGGAAATCCAAGATAAAAAAACTCCCAATATGTCATCTATTAGCAAAAAAAAAAAAAATGGAACAGAAATAATTATTAAAGGCAGTAAATTCACACAAACAATCCTCAGTATAAACTCCTTCACACTTCAGCACACCACTGCTGACTTGTTTCCCCTGAGCTACTTATCAGGCCAGAGGGAGGACCCGGCAGCAGTGACATCAGAGTGGCCCCACCTCCTGAGGCTCCACCCATTAACAACAAGGAAAAAAGGCAGTACATAACTATGAACATAACAGAAAATATATAATATATGAAAACTAAAAATTCAAAAACAAAAAAAAAATAACAAAGAAACATACAATAAATACAAGCCAGGGAGACGCGGCATGCTATTCTGATCCTGTTGCTTAGTCCATTTTGACTCCCTGATATTTTAAGCTTTGCTATCCTTTTGACTAAGATTTTTCGCATTCTAATCATCTCCTGGTTTCTTTTCACTCATAAAACTCCTCAACACCTTGTGTGTCATAAGGGGTCAAGGCAGAAACAGAAAGAGAGTTAGAAATCTTAAAGAAAAATAAATCAAAACTCGCACACTGAACCATCGCTGTCACCATCTTTAATAGGAGAAATGCAATGAATTTAAACATCACGTTGCTTTCAGGGTACATGACACAGTTACTATTAACTGTATGGGTGCTTTAGTGAAAAAGAATACAAAACAGCACTAAGTTGACACCACAATCATAATGATAAAAATAACAACAATAACATACATATTCATGACAGATTTTCACATTATTTTTGTCATATCACCACCTCACCTTTTTGTTTGCCATTTTCCTGGGGGGACCACCATTTTATGTGTTGTTTTTTATGGGTTTATGGCAATAATTTCCATTAGTGGTCTTGCTGTTTGACATCATCACATTGCAACTATGTCTTATGTTTCAGTTATGGTCTAAGCTTTTAAAATTTGTTTTTTGTTGGATATTTTTCTTGTTTTTGAATTATATTGCACTAGCTGCCCCCCGCGACACCGCCCGCGTTAAAGTAGTGAAACAGGACAGTGAGGAGGGCCCTGCCCAGCTCTCCACTTCTGACATCACACTTCCCCCTCTACTCGGATTAGCTCGAATATATCGCTCCTGCAAGTGAACTGTGATTTTCAGTGCGATGAGAGAAGTCTCAAAATCAACTGGAATTGTTAAGCAAATTATAGAAAAAAAAAGATCTAAATCTGTTAAGTAGCTCTCTCAATTGCTAGCTAAGCAGAGATAAGAAACGCCCTGAGGCTGGCGCATTAGTGAGGAGGGCCCTGCCCATCGGCCCACTGTGTGTCTCTTGGATTTGTGCAAATAAATCAGTACCGCAAGTGAACCATGATACATATCACAATGATAGACGTCGCAAAATCAACCAGAATGTTCAAGCAAATTATAGAAAAAAACCCGATCTAAATCTGTTAAGTAGTTCTCTCATGCAAAGCAGACAGACAGACATTGGATTTTATATATATAGAGATGATATATCTTACTATATAAATATATACACTTATATACTATATAATTTACGTTCTAAGTATTGTTTTGCTCAGTAATGTTTTAGCACTGTTTGTATTATGGTATTATTATTTTAGTATTAATGTATTTGAATACCTGCCCTGCATCTTGTGGGTGGTACCAAAGGAGGCGGGGCCACCATTAAGATATCATCTTTGGCTCAACCCTCTCTCTGTATCGGCATGGCAGAAAGTGGAATGCTTCAGTTTTTGATTTTTCTAGCTCTATTTCTTGAGTAAGAATTTAGATTTTGACAGGAATTTTCTATTCTAGGCTGCCATAGGGCACATGCTTTGCTCCTTTTTGCTTTTTGTGTGCTGTTTGAAAATATGTATGGTTTGCAAATAAATCTTCCACATTTTAAGAAACTACTGTTTGAAGTTTTGAAACTAGAAGTTTGTTAGGATTTCCTATTTTTTTTTCTTTGAAGTGATTTTTTTTAATGAGGCTATCTAAGGCTTGTTTTCGATTAGTATATCTTGGAGTAAAGAAAAACCATTTGGATACTAGGCCTCAGCTTGCTCCATGGGCCTAGATTAAGGAGGCTAGACCTCATCTGGCTATTACAGCTTTGAGAGCCTACAGGAAGGAATGTTTGAGCCTTCATCACAGAGGGATAGGCCTCCTTTTGATGTTGCTTTTTGGAAAACCAGGTTTTCATATCCAAATGTAAACAGATTTAAACACCAACATGTTGTTAGATGATAACAAAGATCACAAAAAAGGGAATCACAAAAAGTCGAGCTGAAGAACACAATACTACTCTACCATTGCCTCAGTGATCTTACTTTCTGCTCTCCGGTAACTGCAGCCCAATTCACTACATTGTCGGAGAGCCGTAATTGCAAATCATAATCAGAATCAGTAAAAATTATTTCCATAAATAGGTTCAATTGAGGTTAAGGGTTTACGGAAAAGTTACTAACACAAAGGAAGCCAACCAGCAAAAGGGAAGTGAGAGAAAATAACAAAAACAATAAACAAAAAAAGGAACAAAATCAATAAAAATCCTAACAACTGTTAATTAAAGAGAATAGGAGCATAATAGCATGGCTCCAAACATATAGGCAATACCACCCCAAGCAGACAGGGGTCCCTGCCACTAACATCATCTGCTTTTTTACCTGCAGTTCAGAGGCTCACTGGACGAGTGGCCTAGTTCCCACTAGTTTCTGTCCATGAATCCCTGCCCCTATAAAGACCCAGAAGCCATGCAAAAATAGGTGTTTTTTTCACAACCAACATTTCAGGAAGAATTACCTTAATATGATCATTCTTCTGACAGCACCAAGCCGGTACTTTTGCACCATGCACACTTTTTCTTTTATTAATTTTTCAATCAACTTATTAAACAGGGTTATCAGCTTTGTTGACTAATGTGTTTCTTTGACCTTACAGTGACGTAATTGGTAGGATTCATGCTGGAGCCCATGGATCTTGGAAAAACCATTTGAAAAATATACTGTATATATTTAGCTTATATTGAGATGGGTAGACACTGTACAAGGAGTTACATTTTTCTCGCTTGAAATTTGTAAGTATCCACAAACAAACTAGAACACAGAATTTGATCTGAAGCCCACACATCAAATCAATCATTCAATAGAGAAAGAGTAGTAAGCACGCCAACAAATGATTTGTCATTTATTGGAATGACTTTTTAAAATAACATTTGAATAAATATTACTCAATGCCCACTAACAGACCGTCTGTCTATGACGATAGTTTAACACCAAAGTGCTGACTTATTGGAAGTCAGAAAGCCCTACAGTAAGACTGCTGTTCACAATTATAATGGTGCAAAATGAAAACACGTTAATTTAACTGTATACCCTAAAGAAGGAATTAAATGAACTTAATCAAATATGTCATTTTTAGCATTTTGTAAATTTGAAAAGTGTATATATAAGATTTTGGAGCTAAAAAGCACATCCATTTTACTCTCCAAAGGTCACCATGTCACCTTACTTTGTCTTTGTAGAATGCTGTAATAAGGAAAATATTAATTTTGTCTTGACAAGTTACGCTATGCTGTTTGCCAAATTGCTGACATTTAAGGTAAGGGAAAGAAAAATGCAGCAGAAAAAAAACTACATATGGAATGCTTTAATTACAATGAAATACCAATGGACATGCATCACTGTCACCTGCAAAATTGGAATATGAATAACCACTGTAGAAAACATCCATGTGTGCCCATAACTCAGCCATGCTATAAATAGAAAATGAAAGAGCCCGGTAATGCAGCATCTTTCAAGAATGCACATTTTTAATGGTAATTATCTAAATGAATGTTTATACTGTATATAATAAAAAAGTGAAAAAGGTCGATTGTGGGCATTCATCTTTTATAGCTTGTAGTTTGGAAAGTGACATGCCATTGTTTAATCATTTATTACTAGCCATAAAAACCTGAACTGAACTTGGGCCATTGTTCTAAGATATGGCAGTCATTTTAGTAACTAAAAATGAAAAGATGATGTGCCAGCACAGTGTTGCAGTAAGTTGCATTTCCACCTTTCAGTTCCTAAATGCCATTTGCTATCAGGGTGGAGGAAACACTTGATGGTGGTTGCATATTTCTTTTTGTGTCTGTGCAAATTTCTTATGGAGTCTTCTCTTTTGTTAAGAATCACTAACTGCAATGCATTAGTGTCTGATTAGTTTAGTATTGCTCTAGGACCGGTCCCTGTCATTCACTCATTACAGACTTCACATTCCCAATGGTTGAGAGAACTATTGCAGAACAGCGTAGGGTAGTGACTGTCATATGAGAGTCAAGTTGACCATGAAAGTAAAACACTCTCTTCTGCATTAATACAAACATCTGCTTTTATTTCTATGGTGAACACCATCTCAAGACACATTACAGGCACAGTCAGCTGCAGTCTAATTGTTAATTGTGCATGGACTGAATGAATTGGTCAAGCAAACACAATGAATTCCAGGTGACACATGGAAGGTTTGAACCCCAAGAGGCATGGCCATGCTGATATCACTGCTAAAAGGCCACTTAAGCCTCTCTATCTGTCTCTACTGCAGTGGTTCTCAACCTGTGGGGTGGGCCCCCCTAAGGGGAGCGTGAAGTAACAAAAAGGGGGACGCGAAGATGTGAAAAAAAAGAAAACAAGAATCGAAAATATGAAAAATACATCTACTGAAACCAAAGCAAATTAACTTAAACTACATTCTGAGTTTAAGAAATAAAAAAAAAAATAAATATAGCGTTAGATAAATGTCGATAAAAGCTAAGTAGGTATAATAAAATATGCATCTATGATATATCACTAATTAAAAAAGAACAAATTGGTATTAGTGGGCTCCTTTCAAAAAACGTTAGGGGGGCGCGATTAAAACTGTTATGAAAACTCGGGTCGCAAATACTTAAAAGGTTGAGAAATGCTGCACTACTGTGTGTGTGTGTGTGTGTGTGTGTGTGTGTGTGTGTGTGTGTGTGTGTGTGTGTGTGTGTGTATATATATATATATATATACAGTACAGACCAAAAGTTTGGGCACACCTCCTCATTCAATGTGTTTTCTTTATTTTCATGACCATTTACAGCACTCCATCACTCTCCTTCTTGGTCAAATAGCCCTTACACAGCCTGGAGGTGTGTTTGGGGTCATTGTCCTGTTGAAAAATAAATGATCGTCCAACTAACCTGACTTCTGCACAACACAACTGCTGGTCCCAACCCCATTGATAAAGCAAGAAATTCCACTAAATAACCCTGATAAGGCACACCTGTGAAGTGAAAACCATTTCAGGTGACTACCTGTTGAAGCTCATCGAGAGAATGCCAAGAGTGTGCAAAGCAGTAATCAGAGCAAAGGGTGGCTATTTTGAAGAAACTAGAATATAAAACATGTTTTCAGTTATTTCACCTTTTTTTTGTTAAGTACATAACTCCACATGTGTTCATTCATAGTTTTGATGCCTTCAGTCATGAAAATAAAGAAAACACATTGAATGAGGAGGTGTCCAAACTTTTGGCCTGTACTGTATATAGCCATCCATCCATTATCCATCCTGCTATATCCTAACTACAGGGTCACTTGGGGGTCTGCTGGAGCCAATCCCAGCCAACACTGGGCGCAAGGCAGGAAACAAACCCCAGGCAGGGCACCAGACTACCGCAGGGCGATATATATAATCAGCCTATGACAAGGTTCTTCAGTGGTTCATTGCATGTCAATGAGTGCACTTATCTGTATTGCACTGATTGTATAGTTCTTGTTTTCTGTTCAAGTAAACTCTGTTGTTTATAAGACGCTTTTCTTGACTTTCCTCCCAAATGAGAGGTTTGACTTTTTCTTTTTCTTTAAGGGGCAGTCTTTTGTATAATTTGTATAATTTAGAGTACTTTGAACTTAATTAGCGTGTTCTCCATTGTTGTGTCTGTTTAGGCTGAAGCCTGCCTATGGAGTTTGGGGGTGAGGTTGTCTGGGTTGAGGTGTATCTCTAGATAGGATAGTGGAGATTCTGGTCTGGTTTGTGGTTTTTTTTTTCTGGAGGCCGTCATCCCATTTTGCTATTTCTTGTGTATTTGATCATAACAACTGTTGAAATGGGCCACTGAGGGATGGCCAGAGGGTGCAGCAAGTGATGTAATCAGCTCAATAGTTTATACACTTCCGGTTTAACCAGAATGTAGATTCCATCAACTCCTTTTGCTTTGTTTTTTCTACTGCATTACAGGCAAAGTGTTTTGGCTTCATTGCTTGGTTTAAATGCTTTCCTGGTTTTGACTTTGGCTTTTCTTTTGACTTCTGGTCCCAAATCATATCCAAACTGGTTTCTGATCTCCCAAGGCGGGACCGATGATTAGGGTTTTTTTTAATCAGGTGAGATATTTTTTGAATATAGCATTATAAACTGGGCGGTGACTGGACGGGTGATCAGGCTTCCAGACTGATTTTGATAATAACATCTGTAGGCAGCTTTATATAAAGCACCTACAGTGATAGAAAAAATAATGAAATAAGAAATCAAAAAGTGAAAATGTGTTTTGAATGTACACACAAGAGGAGGGAACCCCTAGCCACAGAATTGTTTTTTATTTAATGTATTAAAGAGATAAGAAAACAAAATAAAAAAAATACTAATATATATAAAATACAAAATAAAGGAAAAATGTGCAAAGAAGCAAAAAGCCAAAAAATCAAAAAATTCTATATTACATGTAGGCTTATAATGGGAAAGAAAAGGAAAACAGTGATGAAATGGCAAATCAGAAATCAACAAAAGATAAAAGGTGTATGTAAACATATTTGTAAGAGTTTACAATTCCACAAAATCAAATTTAAAATTGTCATATATTAATATATTGCCAGGCAGAAGGCGCTAATGTCAGGTTACAAAACAAAATACTAAAAAAGTTGTCTATAGCTAGAAAAACTGACACAGGTTGTTATAGATTGCATTATTTCCATACATTTGCAATGATAAGGTGAAGAGAAACATGAGTAAATGTTAGAGATTATCATTATACTCATATATATATATATATATATATATATATATATGAATGTTTTGATAATATTGGACTATTTAGGTACACATTCTTCCATTTACAATTAAAACTGTAAACTTCTTCAAGCTGTCCCATAATACAACATGTATCACATCAGTTTCATGCTTAAAGTCACAGACACCCAATCTTTAGATACTGCCTTCTTCTCTGAGCTCTCCAAACTATGATAGATGTTATTGACAAGATGTTGTCGGGGCTGTTTACATTTCACAAGTGAGCACATAATCATGGATTTCTCAAGCCCGTTTTGAGTTAACGAGAAGCAATGTGCATTCATAGGATTGTGTATTCACAAGGCTCATTTAAGCAAGGCTTCCCCAGCTAAGTCTCGACTTCATAAGTGCACTTTGTGGAATTACCCCCTGGGGAGCAGCCGCACACTATGCACAGACAGAGACCCCAACGGCTAGAGCTGAAAGACATTATAGTCAGTGCACTATGATGCCACCTTAAATTGTGGAAGATCATAGTGCCAAACGCTTGGAGCTTTTTACCAGATAGACAATGTTTTAATTTTTTAATCCAATTTCAGGGCATCTGGGTGTAGCTTTGGACACAGAGCAGGGTCCAGCTCTGAATGGGATGCTGACACACTCACATACAAACTCATACATGGCCATTTGAAAGATACTAAATAAACTGACTACACATATTTGGGATATATGAGTATCAAATGTCAGACACTTTCAACTAGTTTCTTACCAGAAATATAAAAAAAAAGCTTTTTAAGTAGTTTTTTATTATTTATGAAACATTGGAGAGGTTAAATAATTAACTTTCATCTGAATAAATCTTGTAAGAAACAGCAAAATCATAAATTAATAATTGGACTCAAGGGTGTAAGTACATCTTTTTTAAGCATGTATGAGATAAGGATTTATTATTATTATTATTATTATTATTATTATTATTATTATTATTAACAACTTACAGAAAGCTTCCTGAAGATCCTGGTGCCAATCTTGACTCCACACAGGAGTGCTATTGCATTTCAAGGAAAACTTCCACAGCAGAGATTTTGAATTAAAGCAATACTTTTCAATTCCACCCCGGGGTTAAACGTTAACAGTATACAAGTTTATTGACTGTTATACCTGCCTCACTCTCCACCTTGCATTTTTTAACTTGCACTGCATTTTTATCACTCTTTAATTAATATTGTTTTTATCAGTATGCTGCTGCTGGAGTATGTGAATTTCCCCTTGGGGATTAATAAAGTATCTATCTATCTATCTATCTATCTATCTATCTATCTATCTATCTAT
>JANRMT010062811.1:9795986-9890072 GCA_026402145.1 Polypterus bichir lapradei | reverse complement strand
TATCTATCTATCTATCTATCTATCTATCTATCTATCTATCTATCTATCTAAAATGGAGATAACACAATTTCTATTCGAAGAGGCCCTTTGTGATAGTCAACACTGGACCACAACAGACCATATCAAAAACATCAATGAAAATGTGACACATGTCACATGATCCACAAGTCAACTCATCCAGTAGTATACTTGCAATGTCCCAAACATAATTTTTTTATAACCAAAATATTGTTGCTTAATTCACTTGCAGAAAATGGTTTTGTGAACGAAGAAATGCATCCAGGCATGAAAGAGTATTTGAATTGAAGAACTGCCTCTTGATGTTACATGTATATTCTGTCACACATGCATGTCTGCGGATCACTCCCTAGGCTCATCTGAGGTATGTACTACCACCCCGGGTCGAGAGGAGGTGCTGGTGTTAACCTTCTTCTCTTCTATTTTATCTGCAGTACAAAGGAGACGCCCAGAGAGGACAATTGACTCTGCCTCTTCTGGTCCCCAAAATATAAATCCTGCAACTACCAGAAGGGGCTTTTCAATTTTGAACAGAATGCATGGCAGGGTGGAGCTCCTATCTGGTGACCCAAATAGACCTAGCCTGATGGTGTTTCTTTTCATTACCACACTTATTTTAACTTCATGTGTTTGTTGTCTGGTACAAATCTTGTAATCGATATATAACCCACTTCCTATTGTCCAAATGACTTGAAATTTT
Organism: Polypterus bichir lapradei; assembly: GCA_026402145.1. Classification (NCBI taxonomy): domain Eukaryota; kingdom Metazoa; phylum Chordata; class Cladistia; order Polypteriformes; family Polypteridae; genus Polypterus; species Polypterus bichir. Next base: position 9,889,354 of record JANRMT010062811.1, on the reverse strand, counting down.
GCACACTTATTCACTTCCGATGACAATACATGAATCAGTTTCACTAATTGATCAATTAATCCATGTTAATTAAGAAATGATAATTTCATATGAAGAATAGTTAAAGATTTTACCAATAGATGGCGCTAGTAACGGATAGATATATTAAAGGAAGTGTTAAAATATTGATTACAAAATTATACTAAAACAAACCCAAGACTAAAAAGTTGAAAATAAGTCTCTCGTACATCACTCGTAAAATAAGTGTGGGTGCTTTTCATCAATCAACATTCAAAAAACACTTCTTAAAATCTTAGCAAAAGTGCCCACCTTTTATTTTACGAGTGATGTATGAGAGACTTATTTTTTACTTTTTAGTACACTTTTTAACTTAATATAAGCGTGGTTTTTAAAAAGTATTTTTTTTATATATATATATTTTTTGGACATCTTAGTTACTTTTACACAGATAGCACCTATGTTTCTTTACTTTTCCTCAGTTGGAATAAACAGGGACAACTGAGTTGGCTCCCCAACATTTATTCTGTGTCTTGCAGTCTTTTTACTTAAATGAAATTCATAACAGTGAGCCACAACTGGAGAACTTCTGGATTATTTAGCAACAGCCTGTGAATCTGTAAGGTTGAACTGATCTTTTGCTAGTTGACGTATCTCAGATATGCACAAGTCTGAAGCAGATTATCTTCCTGATGAGGTTTATTCTTGTTTTTCCTTAACCTTTAATTTTTGGTTGGACTCGTCTCTCAGTGCATTTTGCACTGTTGATATCATGTGAAGCCCAATATTAGCCAATGACTAAGGTGTTACTGAGATGGACTCATGACCAATGAACTGGGGGGACAGCTTTACAATTCAAATGTGCAGCTGCATTTGAGCACATTCCAAATTTGTTTGCAAGAAGAATATGAAGAAATATCACATAAGATGTGATTTAGTTAACAATATTTTAGTTGGTCACCTTATACGCCTCTTTGATCCGAAATTTTTACCAACCATCATTACAAAACAATACGGGGTAAGTAACATTTTAAAAAATAATTTTTGGGTAGAGTATTCCTTTTACATATTTGTAGAATTTAGAAAGAAATGATGAACACCTTAAAAAAAATGAAAAGCTAAACAATTTGGAAAAGTTAAACAAGACTGAGTGTGTTTGGGCAATTTGATTTATGCATTTTTTTAACATGGTACTGTACTAGAATTAGTGGTAATAATAATAGTTGGAAAATAATGTATTTTAATGATGCATTGAACTCAAAAATAAATTCATAAAACCGTATTTCAAGACTGAAACTCAAAAAATGATCTGTCTTTCCTCTCAGTTTTATTTTACTTATCACATCAAGAAAATTGTGATCTCGGCCGATTATGTTTTTTTCTTATCAAGCGATTTCAGGTTGACCTCAATGTGGAGGCAAAACACACCTGGCAGCTTTCCAAAGAGATGTCCTGAATGCATGAAGGCTGTGCAGATGTCACCAAAGCTAACTTAGCGTTTTCCTGGAGGTGTTTTTCTTAACAATATTTTAGTTGGTCACCTCATATGCCTCTTTGATCAGAATATTTTCCCAACAACCATTACAAACTACACCGTGTAAGACAACATTTAAAAAAAATCATTTTTGGGTGGAGTATTCCTTTAATTTAGTATACTCATCAATAGAAAATACAAATAAATAATGACCACTCTACCAAAAAAACAAATGAAAAATGCATGAAGAACTGGGGAGTATCTGCAAACAACGCATAAATATTGTCGCATTAGGGAATTATTTCCAAGTCCCTTGAGCTTTAAAGCTCCTTATGACATCACCTTAACTTTGGAAGATAATATTACCAAATGGCAGTATCTCTTCTCAGATACACAATACATCATTTTCCTGAACCGACTTAATTTAATTTGTGAACCTGTCCTGGTAGCTTTGGGGGCAGAGCTGGATGGGATGCTGGCACACTCACATACAAACTGACTCATACATGGCCAGTTTAAAACTAAATAATCATGAGAGCTAATTAAAAAATAATGAGACTGCTTTTTTTTATTCATAACTTGATGACTCCATGGCCTCAGATTATTCATTTTCGAAGTGGCGTCCTACACATTCACAGTTTGCATAAAGTGAGCTTTCTGTCTTCTTGCAACAGTTTGTTAGCCTTATCAATGTTAACATCCGGAGGCTTCCACAAACACGATTTGTCATTTGCTTGCATATTGCTGACCTTAAAGTGCTTCCACCACCTAAATACAGGAGCCTAGCCAATTGTTTCATCACCATATGCTGGCTGTAACATTTCAAGAGTTTCATTACCGCTCTTCTAAATATTAATGCAAAATTCAATCACACTCCTGTGCACAGAGGCGGCCTTAGGGATGTGCGGGGCCTAAGGCTGACCAACCCCACACGGGGCCGGTTACGTCAAATGCTGTTACTGGTATGTGTGGACTGTATAAACTTGAGCACGAATTTAATAAAATAATGTTAACATACACTGGATTTTCTCATTACAGTATTCAGCCAAATTTTTACAAGATAACACACGGACTTTATCAGAATATAATGATATAATCTATGAAAAAAGTGCAATTCATAATTCATGACAATATCATGACAGTGCAAAATGCAATGTGGTGTCATGCGGAAATTAGCAGGGCTTCTTCTAAAAAAGTACCCAAATTTCAAATATACTCTGAATCTCGATATGCAGGATGTCCTAGTCATAACTGAAGTTGATGTCATGTCAACCGGTTATCATTAGCGATACATGTTTTTTTGCATTAATATTTGGACATGTAATGGCCTACAAATAAAATGTGAGTTTCAGTGTTTCGACAGGAAGTGTGAAATTACCGTAGAGGTATCATCATGAAATCTCTTGCCGGTTTCCAGGTTCAGAGATGAAAATCCACTTTTCTTGCCTTCCGATTGGAAAAGTCGTTGATGACATCTTAGTAGTCTAATCTGGATGCAATGTCTTTTTCTATAGATAGGATCGCCAGACCGCAAAGCCTGTCTTGAAACATGGTTGATCTATACTGGAGAATATAACTTGACAAATTCGCTGGAACGGGACATGCAGACCTCAAAAGTGGGGCCCCCTTAGGCGTGGGGCCCACTTGCCACCACTAAACGCCGCTCTTGTCTGTGCCATACTCTAACAGGAACGTCTTCTTCATCCGCCATGATGACACATACAAGGTGCTTCCAATCTCTGTGGAAAAAATGCTGAAGAATACGGCGGACAAACTGCAGGTTCACACACATCAATGTATGTTGTTCACAAACACCTGAACAGCATTCCCATGTGTACCTCCCTGACCAAGAAACGGGGACAGACTCATTACTTTTCAATCAGCACTTGTATTTGGGATGTGGGTGGCAACCCACGCATTCAAGAGGTGAACATTGAAAGAGCACATAAAAAGAGACGACCAGGAAATGAACCCAGATTGCTGAAAATGTGAGGAAGCAGCAGCACTGATCACAGTACACCATCCTTATTGTAGACAATAATCATGGAACATTTATAAGATGAGATAAATAAACAGAAACAACTCCTTTTGCTCTTCCCAGCGACATATATCCTCAAATCAATAGGAATTCCAAATCAAGTGGTTGAAACAGAACTCTTATGCTTAATTAGAGACACTTAATAGTTTTCCACCTTAATGTCATTACGTGGATTGATATAAATGATGACAAATACACTTCATCTTAAAGTGGAAGTACATTTCGGCTATTCCAAAAGGCAGTTTCCTATTAGCCAATCATCTAATTAGGTTCACTGCTTCTGCCTGGCTTAATATTTTTGGCCTCTGGCTGCAGCTACACTAGAAATGGATTGCAGCAGCAAAGCAATTATCCAAAGTTTGTCAACCTCAGTGTTTGAAAAAAATTGAGAAGCCGGACAATTTGAAAAAGTCAAACAAGACTGAGTGTGTTTGTGTTATTTGATTTATGCATTATTTTAGCCATAACACATAACAGGTTGAATACTAATCCCAGTGGGTAATAATAATAGCTGGAAAATAATGTAATTGGATGATTTGTTGTACTCAAAAATGAATTCATAAAACTGTCTATCAAGACTGGAACTTAAAGAATGATCTGCCTTTCCTCTCAGTTTTATTTTACTTATCACATCACAAAAATTGTGATCTCGGCCGATTATGTTTTTTCTTATCAAGCGATTTCAGGGTGACCTCAGTGTGAAGGCAAAGCATACCTGACAGCTTTCCAAAGAGATGTCCTGAATACATGAAGGCTGGGAGATGTCACCAAAGCTAAGTTAGCTGCATTTTAAACAGTGTACCAAATGTCAGACACTGTCAAATAATTTCCTATTAGAAATATTGAAAAAAAAATGAAAGCTTTTTAAATTTGTTTTTATTATTTATGAAACATGGAGGGGAAAGCAATTAACTTTTTTTCTGAATAAAACTCGGAGGCAATCGCAAAATCATAAATTAACAATTGTCCTCAAGGGCATAAATACACATCTCTTTTAAGCATTTATAAGATACAGAACTCTCCTTATTGATTATTATTATTATTATTATTAGCAGCTTACTGAAAGTGTTATAATGAGAGCAAGGATTTGATTCAGACTGACTTCACTTCATTGCATCTGACAAGGGTGAGATGACTTTGTCGTGTAGCTTCAAAAACTGTAATCCCCTGGCTCCTGATCTCAGTCTTGACTCTGAGCTGACCACATTCAACTCCTGCTCCTCCGAGCCTTCAGTGCACACTTCTTAAAGACAGTCACTGACACTGCCCTGACTGGCCATCACCTGCCCTGTCAATGCAAGCTGACATGTGCTGTCTGCCCATCATGAGGATGAAGAATTATGTGTGCTGGGAAGCTGATACTAAGGTATTTGAAGGCACAGCAAAAATGAAGCCGTGATCAGGAGTCATGAAAGCCTGAAAGGATGGCCAGAGCAGAAGATACTGACTCGGTACAGCTACCTCCACAGCCTTCACTCTTAAAATACACTGCTGTACAACTGTCATGTTTATACCAGTGTCTCTATTGTGATCGAGAGCTGCCATCTCCTGGAAAACCATCAAAAGCTGCTTGTTGTGCTACAGCTCACACTGTGTTCCTCTTCTTCAGGGAAGTTAGTGGTGTCCTTTATTTTCTGTGTCATTTGAACTTGATTATACCCTATCAAGATCTTCTGGCTAGCCAAACACATCTTTTGTCTGCTGTAATTATCTTTATATTAGTTGTAGTAGCCAACCTTGGAAAGTTAATGTTAATGGTACATTCAGATTAAGAGCTTGCTTAATTAAAATACAGTTCAATTCTTGTTATCTGCGGTTGTTACATTCCTGAAAAACCCTGCGGATATGGAAAATACAGGTACTCAAGCATTGACCTTATGAGAAAAATGGGCTTAGGTTCAGGCAGGACTCCAGCTCAGGAGGAGGACCAGAGTTTGGGTGGATGTGTCAGACCTCTACTCTTATCCTTTAAGTCTCGGTAACGATCCTTCCGCAGGTTCATCTACTGAAACCTTGTTACGACTTTTACTTCCTTTATAGTTAAGTTCAGTCATTTTCTGGACCAAACCAAGTATCTCGCTAGACCATCCAGTTGGTAGGAGTGACAGGCATTGTGTACAAAAGGCAGTGACTTAATCAGTACAAGCTTATGACACACATTTACTAGGAATTCCTTGTTTGTGTGTTGAATTGCAAGCTCCGGTCTCCATTACAAATGGGTTTCAACAGCTTACAAATGCCTCTTGGCGCTAGTTGGGCATGTGTTGATCCATTCAGTGTATTGCACTTGCAGCTCTGGAGATGTAAGGGCATCACCAAATAGTTATTTCTCAATGTCACATGTTGGTCATGTGTGACAGGCTTCTCAGATTTATTTTTTTCAAACCCCTTATGCCCGTCCCTGCACCATTATGTGTGAACAGGTCTGAATAGACCACAGGTGTCTCAAAATGTGTTACACTTTTATAATAGTGGATAAGTCAATCTTCAGAAATGTAATAGTGAGAATTTACTGTATAATTTAGATTTAGCGCATTTACACAGATAATGGAAGATACTAGTGTATACCTTGCAAGCTAACTTTTGATGGAATGTTCTTAATACTGTTATATTTATGGTATGTCAATATAATGATTGTTAGACAGACAGAAACATGATCACTTAGACAGATTTGATTGAAAGGTATAAAGACAAACATATGTTATTAGAATATTAGAACAGGCCATTCAGCCCAACAAAGCTTGTCATTCCTATTACTTAACTCTTTTAGGGCGGATGTCAACTTTTGTTGAAACATGGGGTTGAAGGCGAATATCAACATTCAGGGGCAGAGGGCGAAAAAAAACTGTAGACGTCGATAACACTCACCGTTACTTTATAGGTTGACCCTCTGTTAAACCCATTGACTTGACGTCAGACCCCTGGGTTTGCTTGAGTAGCGTAGAGTAAACAACGTCTAGAATGGCATCGACATCAGGGGAGAAAGTGAAGCAAATGCGCAAAGCAAAGCAAAAAATGCACATTTTTTTTTGCGTATTATTGCTGATTCGGATTGTGACTTATCGAACTCTGATTTTGATGCAAGTGATCTGGAGATCGAAAATGACAGTCAGGTGCTTGCATCAGCTGATTGGTCCCCAGCTGATTTTACAGCTGAATGCACTCGTGTAGCTGACGCCAGACATAGATGTGCAGGAGGCAAGCTGGCAACCGGACTTCATCAAATGACATGGCATGCCAGTGGACACTGCATTACCAGCCACTTGACTACTTCAAGCTGTTTAGTTATAGAAAGTGCCCTTTGGCTTATAAGTGATGAGACAAATAATTTTGTAATAACTATGTGAATTTATATACTGTAGGGGTTCATGGAACATAAGGCAGAATAACATTCGTTACAAATAAGTATTTTATATTGATGTATGTGTGAAACCACTGCTTTGTGTGTTTTTCAGAAAAATGTGTTTTTTGGAAAGATATTTAATCCTGGGACACAAGGGAAAAATAATTAGCCCTAAAAGAGTTAATTCTAATAAAATAACATCATGTCCAGTTTTAAAAGTCCCTAAAGTGTTTTACTTTTGTTTTTGTAACAATTGGTTTAGCGGTGACACTTTATCAGTTGCACATGCTTCTAGTGCAAATATCATACTTAACTGAACAGCAAGTCTGTGCTGAGTGAAAGAACTGACTGTGGAAAAAAGTCAACAGGACCGGGAATTGGGTGTAAAACAGTTACAATGTGAAGAAGTAGGCAGGAGTGAAAACCAGGAGATCAGAAAGATACATACAGCCTCCAAAGTGCATCACAAAGACCTCCTACTAAGGCACGGACTCTGGACGAGCCCATCTGGCTTCACAGAATGTTGATATTTAAGGGGTATGGACAAGATCACTCTCTACTCAGGACCTATGCCATTGATTATATCCCACCCAGATGAACAAGTAATACAATACAAAGTTCCACAGTTTAGAATTTAATATTCATTTAAACTTGAGTTCAGCTTTTCCATCCACCATAAAAGGAGGAGGAGGAGGTTTACAATGTCTCCTACGGGGACTTAAGTGAAACAGGTTGAAATGACTGGCTGAATCATAAAGTGAGTTCATAGGGGAAATCTATAGACCCAAAAGCCTAATAACTGTACATCATGGAACCGATTTACAGGAAGAATCTCTCAGGCAGATGTTCTATGTGGCGAGTCACACGTTCTGGCTGATTTTATACACTGGGGCCTTGTGATGCTTGTGGTGTGCAGAAGTCTGCAGCATCTTTAGGTTCTTCCTCAAATTGATCCACACCAAATGTCAGAATCTTTAGACTTTGTACATAGAAATGAGCTGTTTCTCCCTAGTAAAAACAGCAACCTTCCTTTAATCACCTACCATATGGTACTGTATTGGACTTTTTCCTTGCTTTGAGAAGTTTGACACTGTAATTTTAAATTCAACTCTGAAATACTTAAGGCTATTCCTAGCATAATTTCAGTCATTTTTGTCTTATTAAATTTTGTTCACTTCTTGTATATACTTGTGTATAAGCCGGGTCTAGAAACCTGATAAATCGATAATAAAATCAGACCCCGAGTTATGCGCCCATTCAAAAATGCAACACTTACATTTTTTCTCTTCTTGCCTTCCCAATCTCGCATCAGTTTTTCAGACGTATTAAATTTTGTTGCAGCAACGCAGTTACCAATTTCTTTTGCCACATCAACAACTTTTAATTAAAAACCAGCTTCACGTTTTCTTCTGATTGAACGCTCCATCGTAGATAAGGTATGCTGTTACGATAAAGGTGTATGAGGGTGTGAGAAACAAAAAACACAAATCAGTGCAACATCGTTCGGAATAGTTTGGGTATTACTGTGTGGTCATGTAGGCACAATACATAGAAAAAAAAAGGTTGTGTGCTCCATGGTTACTCCCTCAGGTGGGTGTTAGCATATCATAATCTCTTGGATCAATAGCGTGAGTTTTCCGCATTTGACTTATATGACCAATATTATAAAATACCAGAAATTATACGGTAAAATCAAGCCCCGACTTATCTGTGAGTATATATGGTATTTCTTTCCTGAGCTTTTGTTGCTCAGCTTAAATTAATTTTGTCTTATGGAAATAAACATCTACTTCAGTTTTCCACATTTTTAGGTCTGAACTTATGTGTTGACTGAAAGAACAGACAGTGAAAAATAGGTATACAGGACCAGGAACCGGGCATTAATCAAAACTGGGAAATCCAGAAGTCATGTGCTTTAAAATTCAAAACGTTAACCAGAAGTTCACTGTAAAAAGAAATTGTAACAAGATTTGTTTGGTAAAAACAAACTTCTTTAAGATTTATGTGAGGTCAGGTACTAATGGTGGACGACAATGCAATCTGCATTCCAAATCATCCTGACAGTGTTTAGAAGGGTTGAAGTCAGGACTCTGTGCAGGCCATTCAAGTTCCTCTATGTCTTTATGAACCTAGCCTCATGCACAGGGGCTCAATCATGCTAGAATAAAAAAGGACCTTAATCAAACTGTTGCCACAAAGTTGGAAATGCACAATTATGTAAAATTTCTTTGTATGCTCTAGCATTCACAGTGCCCTTCACTGGAACCAAGGGGCCTAGTCCAAACCAGAACAACATCCCCAAACCATTACCCCTTCTCCACCAGACTTTACAGTAGGAACTGTGCTGTCCAGAAAGTCACATTCTCCTACATCCACTAAAATCAGATTTGCCCGTAAAACTGCCAGATAGTGAATTGTGATTCATCAGTCCAGAGAACACGTTTCCACTGCTCCAGAGCCTAATGGTGGTGTGCTTTCTGCCACTTCAGCTGACATTTGTCATTGTGCACAATGATCTTAGGCTTTTGTGAACCTTGGCCATGGTAACCCACTTCATGAAACTCCCAACACACAGTTCTTGTGTTGATGTTGCTTCCAGAGACAATTTGGAACGTGAGTGGTGTGTCAGATGATTCGCGATTCTCATGCACTGTGTGCTTCAGGTCTGAAAGACTGTGTGGTCTACCACGTTGTGTCTGAGCTGTTATTGCTTCTTGATGCTTTCACTTCACAATAACGGAACTTAAAGATGACTGGGGCAGATCTAGCCGAGCAGAAATTTCATATACTAAATTGTCACAAAGGTCGCATCCAATGACAGTAGCACATTTAAAAGTAGTCACATACTACTTCCAGTGTTTGTCACTGATTGCACAGCTATGTGTTTAATTTTATGTAACAGCGGGTAAAGCTGAAACAACTAATCTTAATAATTAGGAGGAGTGTTAACATACTTTCACAATATAATGTGCCTCCTGACAAACTCCATTTGATATTACTGATAATAATGTCCTAAAAGGAAATGAACATTCCATTTCTCCTGTGGACACAGCTACTTGTAAATAAAGCAAAGCAAAGTTGACCATAAACCATGGACTCTGCTCAGAGCAAATAAGGTGACATAATAAAGGCGAAGTAAGCAATTACAATAGCATGGGGAAATGTTCCTTCCAAATATACAGATTTAAAGATTAGCACAGCATTGTTATCCTTTCAGTTATCCTTTACCAAATAAATCACTTGCTGTCATGCACAATGAAGCTGGCAAAGGTAGCAATTGTAACAGTGAAATGGAAAGTCCTTATTCAGACAAATGAAGAAAAAAACACACACACACACACTTTCCTAAAAGTGCTGTTGTTTCATTTAGTTCCTTTTGTCTACTGCTACATGACTTCATTACTTCTGGTGATGAACAAACCCCAATGAATTTGCTTTGCCTCAAGTCCAGTGGAAACGTGGAAACATTCAGTAATTTTGATGAACTCAGTGAAATGGATTGAAGTCAATAGGGAATGAGAAACTGAACTAGTTTTGAATGGATTCTAATGGTGCAATGGTCTATCTTTTAAGTGCTGGATCGATTATTGTGACCAAAATATTGACCTGAACTGTTAGTCAGTAATGGTAATCACTGAGCAACTGTGTCTCCACAATACTCGGAGTCCTTTATCACTGTGACGGAAACCCGGGTGTCAGCAAGTCCAATCCCCAACACGAAAACACAAGCACAGTCCCAGGTTCAAATAAAGGTTGGTTTAATAACCAAATTACCTCCAAATATGTCACAACAAGCACAAAACACAGGTTTTCCTCTTCACTATAATTCTCTCACCACTGCATTGCCCTCCTCCAGTCAAATGTTGCCTCTCTACCTCCCAGCACTGACTTGCCTGGATAAGGGAGTGCAGTCCCTTTTATTACAGACCCAGGAGTACTTCCGATGCCAGGGTGATTGCCCAATGGAAGCATTTCCGGGTCATATAGAAGTCCATTATAACAGGGAGCTTGTCTCACTGCAGTGCCCCCTTGAGACACCCAGTGACCCCAGCAGGGTTGTCCTGCTGGATTACATTTTCTGGCATGCCCTGCTGGCTTCCCACTGGGCACAGATATCCGATACTGCTGCCATCTAGCGTGCTAGGAACATAAAAACTCTCCAGCGACATCTTTTCTTTTACACGGACTGTCCGTCCACCTTTTCCTATCCTTCATTCTGGGTCTGCTTCTTGTTTCCTACCCGGTCGGGATGCCCGTTCAGCCCATGTGGCATCTACACATTCTTTGTGTATTTAGAGCTCCTATCACTACAACTAACCAACATCCACAGACCCTATGATGGAAGGGAGCAGCATTACATACTTAGCGAGGCTGCCTCTGTTAGTACCCGATCTGTGCTATATAATAGTGAAGTCACAATGTGCAATGAATCTATGCAGAGCAGCAAAGTATTTTCATAATATTCCCATTATGGCCAGATAATGTACACCTCAAATTAAAATTCTGGAAATGATTTATTTAATTGGAATTTATTATTTAATTGGGCTGGAGTATTGACTGTGTAGTGACATTATGCATGTGTGTATACTCCATAAATTATTCATGCATGAACAAATCGTATTGGGCAGTGCCGTAAAGTATGAGGTGGAGTATGTATACAGTATGCATGTGTGATGTCATCATCCAATATGACTGCTGCAGCTTTGTGATGTTACTTTGGTCTCGCAAAGCATCATGGGGTGCTGGGAAAAAAGAAGTTTGCTTCAGCTGGCTGGGAAAAATTTGGTTTACCAGTGAACCCAACAAATTCTCCCTGAAACACACATTGGAGAATTTTGCAGATCAACACTACTTAGAACCGATGTTGTGTCATTATGGCAACAACTCAAAATGGCAGTACCCTGAGAAAAACAAAATACAGGCAAATATGGTACAAATACATGGAGAAAGAGAAGGACAAACAAACTGTGATCGCCTTTACTTCACTATTAACACGTAGACGTATCTTACTCAACTGGAAGAATCCTAACTCACCTCTTTTAAGTCAGTGGGTAACTGATGTTATATACTATCTGAAATTGGAAAAAATCAAATGCTCACTTAGAGGATCTGTACAAAACTTTTGCAATACCTAGCACGATCTAATCAATAAAATTTTAGAATAAGCTTTTAAAGCATTGAGGAAGCGGGTTCTTTCCCCACTTTTTTATTCTATTCATTTTTATTCATTTATTTATCTACATATTTTTACTATTATTAAAGTTATACTCTGCTGACCTAGCTCTCTTTCTCATGGGTGGGAGTCGATTTGTTCCAAACCTAGTTTTGTTAAACTTGACTAGCTTGTATGGAATATTATTTGATTTTATTAAAATTAATAAATGTTAAAAAAAATACATATTTTGATAAAGGAAAACAATATTAATGTTAATATTTAGAGACTAATGTAAAGTATGATGTGGCATCTCAAAAAGCCCATGTTTGGAAATAACTTTATACAAAGAAGTTGAAACAAACAGAGTCTTCAGTAGTTCACAAATGCAAAGACATGGTGACTTCGGCCACCGGTTACCTGTACACTCCTGGATATCCTAGAACATATTATATTATCTATGTCTAATCTTTAAATGTTTCATTTTTAAACACCAATATCATAATCAACTGGATGATCTTTGAAGCAGTTATCAAGACTATTTTATTCTAGTCGATATTGCATTTCCAAGCAGTAACACAGTTTAGACCAATTTATCATGATGAAACTTAATAAAAGATGCAAGCTGTCAGTCTAGATTTATGTTCCCATTTTATGTCGCTGTGATGAATTGCTAAATGTTTTGTCAGTTATCTTGATGAGAGTAAAGATCAATCCTTTCAGTCTATTGTTCTAGTGAAACCAAAATAAAACTTACTTATCCGACGTACCTAGCACAGCAGACAAATCGTGGACTGGCTCATACAAAGGACTCCTCTCAATAAATGAAGCAAAGGTGTAGTGAATGATGCAGAGCCCAACTGTATCTCAATACCTGTAAATGCAAATGGAAATGCATTCTGGGACAGCAAATATGGATTGCAACTTACCGGTACTGGTGAGAAAGTTCACATTTTTGAGGACTCCTTCAGTGTAGGTGCCCGGTTCAAAGTTGTCCATCTCTCCAGTTACCACGTGAGCTACTCGAGTGGACCGCCCTTGAATTGCTCCTGCTGCCTGGTCAAAACAGTCAATGTCATGTTCTCGTAGGGCAATGATGCATTTGTTCACATCTTCCAAAATATGGCTTTCTGCAAATGAGAGGTTACAGTTGTCAGTCTAGCAAGCCAATACTTTATATTGTGTTGTGTTCCAGAGATGAAAAAATAGACAGACATGGCATAAATGAAAGAAGATGAAAGTAAAAGGCCTGTTTTTGCAAAGGGACACATCAATGAAATAACAGAGATACACTTTTGGTGTACTTTAATAATGTCCTTCAGGCCAAGAGCACTAAGTATATCACCTGTCCATAAGTAAAACTATCATCTTCTTGTAACCAAAAACAATCAAAACCAAAAGGATAAGGAGGGATAAGCTTTTGTATTTCAGAGAAATATATAAGGATAGTCCAGGATATGTATGTGGGAGTGATATCTTGGGTTAAAAGCAGTGTTGGGGTACCAGATAAGATCCCAGTTAGAGGAAGGATCTTCTTTAAGTCCTTACCTCTTTGATCTGGTGATGGGTGTCTTTAGTCAGGGATGAAAGACCAGTGTCCCTGGTGCAAGCTTTTTGCTGATGACATTGTATTGTGTAGCACCAGAACAGAGGAGGTGGAGAGGAAGATGGAAGAATGATAGATGGTTGAGGATAAATAGATAGAAGACAGAATATATGAGGTTTAATGATAACCAGGCTTCAGAAGTTAGCCTGCAGGGAGAATGTTTGAAAGGAGAGGATACATTTAAATATGTAGTATAAGGGGTAGCCCAAAATGGAAAATTAAATGCACAGATAACACAGTGTAGATGGAATAAATGGAAGAATGTATCAGGAGTATTGTGCGATTGAATTAAGGCAAAATTTAAAGGTAAGGTTTTCAAGACAGAAGACAGAAAGACCAGCAACAGTATATGGAGCTGAGATATGAGCAGTAAAGGGAGCGCAGGAGAAGAAGTTAGATGTGGCAGGAATGAGAATGTTGAGATGGATTTGTGGAGTTACAAAAAGAGACAGAATAAGAAAGAAGACAATCAGAGATACAACAAAATTAGAGATACAACAAAAAAGGAGAGATAGCTAAAAATGTACAGGAAAGTAGGTTGAAGTGGTATGGACGTGTGATGAGGATAGTCAATGAATACATGGGCAAAAGAGTGATGAAAATGATAGTACAATGGAAGAGAAAGAGCTGGAGGCTAAAGCAGAGGTGGATGGATAAAATAAAAGAAGATCTGGAGGAAAAGAGCTTGATTGGCAAGGAGGTGTAGGACCGAGTTGCATAGAAAAGGTTGATCAAGCACATCGAACCCACAAAGCAGTCGGAAAGGATGAAGAAGAACAACGTATAAACTATTGTGTATTTAAAATAATTAATAAAGAATAATATTATGTATTGTCAAACACGATTGTCGGAGGAACTCCTCACGGGCTCGATCGTGGTAGGTGATAACCCATCGGGACAAGAGGGGGTTCTGTTGCTAACGTCTTCTTCTACTGCTTCCCTCCCTGCAGCACCAAGAGACCTCCCAGTGAGTCACTTAATCCCCCTTTCTGGTTCACGTTTGATAAGAAAGCTGACTGCGTGGAAGGAGAACCACCAGACGGAACTCCAACGAACGACTTTTTGTTCTTGAAAAGCCAACGAGCTTAGCTTTTTGTTTTTGTGCCTGAGTGACCTTTGTTTTCCTTTCATTTTTGCCTGAAGACGTGCTACCTAATCGAACCAACAATATTATTAAATGGGATGACCCAGTTGGTGTCCCAGTTTTTCATTGTTGACTGCCTGCCATTCCTACACCCGGCCGCAACATTAAATAGCAAATACCAATGGAATTAGAAAACACCTACAACAATGAAAAATTAAAAACATTGAAAATAATCATTAAAACGAAACAAGATTAATGAAAATCAATGTGTACATAGATGTTGAACTCAAAAGACAAAAAAAAAATCAACTTGACATATAGCCTATTAAGTTGGGAAAACAAAAGTAAAATGGGTGGTTTAAACTGGGGATATTAAAACTTTGAAACCCTGGCCTACACAATGAAGACAAAACAACACTCCAAGCAACTCCATGAATAAGTAATTGAAAGCACAAAACAAGCAGATATCTGAGTCACGGAATATCCCTTGGTATCCATTTAAATCAATCATTAAATAATCAAAAGAGCATGGCACAGGAGAAGATCTGCCTAAAGCAGGCCATCCACAGAAACAGAGTAATTGTACAAGAAAAAGACAAGTGAGGGATACAACAAAGAGACCTATGAGAACCCTAAAGGAGTTACAAGCTATGGCGGCTAAGATTGGAGAGCTGTGTAGCAAAGAAATGTTGCCCAAGTGCTTCACCAGTCACAGTGAAGTGGCAAAGAGAAAATCATTGTTAAATAAAAAAATCGAGAGTGGTCCCCCGTAGACTTTCTCGTATCTCAGATATGGGGATGGATATTTGAGGAGTAAACCGCAAGACAATGATTATATTTTTATATTACATACATTAAAGAACCATCAATAACAAATCAAATCAAATTATTATAAAAGTAAAGTTAAATAAATCAGATTCTGCAGCTGCATAAATACAAAAGTACCACTTTTGGTAAGCGGAAATAGCTCAAAAGTTGATAGAAATCTACTTTTGTACCTAATACTTGTATGCAAAATTTGGTTGACCTAACTAAAAGCGCACCGAGGTTATCGTGTTTACATATGCACACACAGACATAATTCCAAAAATGGTAGTTATGGACACAGGGAGGTCTAAAACGTTGAGATTCATCAAAATCTCGAGGTAGAATATTTGGATGATTACGATACTTTCCCTATACTTTGTATATGAGAAATAAAAAAAAAAAAAAAACGCACTTAACAGCTTGGCTAGAATTTGTCAGAAACTACCTGGGAGACTCAGAAGTCAGCTAGATGAAAGTTCTACAGTCTAATTAGGCAATTGTTGAACTTTTTTGGCCATTACACTAAACATAATGTTTGGCAAAAGCCAAACATTGAAAATTACCTAAAATATACTTTCTCCCACCATGAAGTATGGTAATAATATCATCATTAGAACATTAGAAAAATTAAGACAGAAACAGGCCATTCAGTACAAGCTTGTTAATCCTAATTACTGAGATTGTCCAAAATATCATCATGTCGAGATTTGATGGTCCCCAAAGTCCTGGTTTCCATTGCAGTACTTGGTGCTTTATGCCATGTGTCACTGGTTCGTTGCATGTAAAAATGAAAAAGTTTTGCAAAATCTCCCATTAACAAATTTCCAACCATGTCCCCTTGGTCTTGTTACAGAATTTATTTTAAAGTAACATCTGGGATCCACTCTACTAATTCCTTTCATACTTTTAAACATTTCCATCATGTCACCTCTAAATCCTGGTTTGCTTAAACTGAAAAGGCTCAGCTCCTTTAAAGTTTCCTCATAATTCATCCCCTGCAGTCCTGGATTTAGCCTAGTCGCTCTTCTCTGAACATTCTCTATTTCTGCTATGTCTGTTTGTAACCAAAGTACTCTAGATGATGCTTCACTAATGCACTATATAACTTAAGTATAACCTGTCTTGACTTGTACTCCACACATTGTGATATACGTAGAACCAAACAACCTATTAGAATTCTTAATAACTTTTTTGCACTGTCTGGATGTAGATCGTGATGAGTCCACCTTGACTCCCATGTCCTTCTCATAAGGTGTACTTTCAAGTTTCAGTCATCTCATTGTGTATTCAAATCTAATATTTTATTTTCTAAATGTAATACTTTACATTTAAATATATTAAATTTCATCTACTGCAAATTCATCAGTTTCAGCTTTATGGGAGACACTTGGGAGGCTCAGAGTTCAGATGAAAGAAGGTTCTATGGCCTGATGAGACCAAAATTGAGCTTTTTGGACATTGGACTAAATGCCATGTCTGAACACTGCAAATTATCAAAAACACACCATCTCAACTGTGAAGCATGGTGGTGGCAGCATCATGTTGTGGGGATGTTTCTCTACAACAGGCACTGTGAGGCTCGTGAGGGTAAAATGAATGCAGTTAAAACACAGGAATGGAGGAAATCCTGAGGTAGTCTGCAAGAAACATGTGCCTTGGGAGAAGATTATTTTTCCAGCAAGGCAACAACCGCAAACACAGAGCTTAAAAACGACAATGTGAATGTCATGAAGTGGCAGTGTTAGAGTCCAGATCTCAATCCAATTGAGAATTTGTGGCTGGACTTGACAAACGATGTTCATTTATGAGTCCCATGTAACCTGACAGGGCCTGAGTAGCTTTGCAAAGCAGAATGGGGGAAAAATGGCAGTGTGCAGATATGCAAAGATAACAGAGGGAGCTCTGTGAACATAGACATAAGACTGTCATTTGATTAGATTAGATTAGATTAGATTAAACTTTATTAATACCAAAGAAAAATTTTGATGTGTACACCAGTAGAAACATTAAAAACAAAGACAAAGACTCACAGGACAAATAATACAATAAATCAATAGGCAGATGAATAAACAATAAATATATTGTTTAGGGATAACAACTTGAATTTAAAGAGTATAAGTATTTTGTCTGGGATGTTGGGAGGCAGAATTTAATTGCCTGATAGCAGTAGACAGAAAAGACCCCCAGAAGCACTTCTTAGAACATGGTGGTGGAACGAGGATGTGCCTAAAAGTGCTCCAAGAGAGTACCCCTTGAAAACAATGGAGGGGATTGTTCATAATGCAACCATCCTCTTTTGTACAACAGCTTCCAGTGTGTCCAGGGTTCACTCTGTGATGAAGCAGGCTTTCTTGATAAGGTTATTCAGGCATTTTGCATCTTTTGAGCTCAGTTTGCTTCCCCAGAACTCCACACTGGCTACTATGAACTGGTAAACTTCCAGAATCTTGCTGAATGCACCAAAAGACCTGAGTCCCCTCAAGAGGTCCAATCTGCTCTGGCCATTCTTATATAGCACCACTGTGTTGTCAGATTAGTCCAGTTTGGTGTTTAAGTGAACCCATAGATACTTGTAGATCTACAACACTTCTCTAAAGCTAAATGGCACACCTGACGTCCACCACCAGCTCTTTTGACTTCCTAATATTGACCCCCAGGTGGTTGTCTAGTATCAGCAGAGATACACTGTGTAGAAAGTGGAAGGGGAATGGAGACCACAGGTGTGATGTCATTTTAGGAGAAGGTCATGCAGGGTAGAGATGTAAGTTGGGATTCTGAAACCTCCTTAACTTGTACACAGGGGCTGGTAGTGTTGTTCTATACTCACAAGAATGAGTGAAACCTGTTAAAGCTCCTTTCCTCTGCAAGTTTTACAGTGTGTTTGTTGCCCGTGATAGCCCTAACCCCGTTTCACACTTGCTTCACATTGTTCTTGCTTCCCCTCAAAGAGCTGCTTCCTCCTTTTCTGCAGTCCTGAAGGACCTCCTCTTCTTATTCAGTAGGAGTCTCTTGTGATTCCTGATGTGTTGTCAGTAAAACAGCACACTTGTCTTTGTTCATTCCGTGTTATCCACACAAAACTTGATGTAGTCTGTGATACAGTGACTGGGTCCCTCCATGTCACCACCACGTGATTTACAAAGCATGTGCCAGTCAGTGTCATCATCTGTATACTTGACTGCCTCATCAGCCTCCGCTTTCCATTCTTGCATGGCCATGGTGGTGACTGGCAGCCGCTGGACAATGGCTTTATATGGGGGCATGAGCTGTACCAAACTATGATCATATCTGACTAAAAGGTAGCCCAGCATCAATTATATGTCCAGGGGCCTGTTTTCCTTTGTTGAACAGTCCACAAGGTAATAAAAAGTTTTGAGCATGGGGGAAAGTGATGCATGGTTAAAGTCCCCAGAAATTATGATGAAAGTGCTGGGATGGTCAGTAGTGAGTTTGCTTACCACAGAATGTAATTTGTCTGCTGTGATTACTATGTATCCCCGTGACCCTGTAGTTAGGATATAGCGGGTTGGATAATGGATGGATGGATTACTATGTATGCCGAGGGGAGCATGTAAACTTCTGAAACATTGGCATGTGAAAACTCCCTTGGAATATAGTAAAGCCATAAGCCCACCGCCAGAAGCTCAACATTTGGGTTGCACATCAGTGCTTTAATTGTAACATGTCTCGGATTGCCTCATTTTTCTTTCACAAAAATGGCAAGTCCCACCACTTTACCCGCCAAAGACGTATTTACTAAATACTTGAAGGGGGCGAATACTTATGTGATTCATTAGTGTTTTATATTTGTAATTTATTTATACCACTTTGCAGAGATCTGTTTTAACTTTGACATTGAAGAATCGTTTTCTGTTGATCAGTGTCAAAAAAGCCAAACGAAGTCAACAATAAAATGTGAAAATTTCCAAGAGGGTGAATACTTTAATAGGCACTGTACATTCTCAGACTTGAATCCAGTTCAGGGTTGCTGCAGCTTATAGCAGCACTGGGTGCAAGGTGGGCAAATCTTGCAAGACACACATGCACACACACACCCATGGGACCCATTTCGAGTCGTCAGTTAACCCCACTTGCATGACTTTTGGAATGCTGGAGAAAAAGCCACAAGGACACGAGGAGCCCACATAAACACCACACAGGTAGTGATCAAGTGCAGGATTCAAGCTGGGGACACAGGGTCCAATGAAGCAGCAGCACTAACCACTGGGCCGTCATGCCACCCATTTTGTTATGTTATCTTTAGTTAATGCGAAAAAGGAAAGACGCAGAAATAATTTGGATATGAAAAAATTAAAGAGCAGAGTTATTAACTTGCTTTCACAGAATATTTTGGATATTATCAGTTTATCAGTAAAGCTGTACATATTGTCCCTCCTTTGTATAGCTAATACTTCCTTTACTTCCCCAGGCAACTGAAGCGTAGGATAATACAGTGTCTAATTATTGCCTTTTCTTTCTCAACAGTATATTCCCTTTCAGATCCTGTGTCCAAATACATGGCAGTCTACAAGCCAGCTATGACTACATGATTGTGTTTGTCACTTCAGGGTAAAACACCAAAAAGGACAGAGATGAATTATTTATGGTTGCCGCTGGCTTCACATCTCATTCATAGTTTATTCTTTTTCCTTTAATTCTATTTACGGCCATGTAGCACAGTAAGATGCCTGAACTCTGCAGTACCCCCGTAACACAGGGCTGTGACTCTGGTGGGTCAGCAGGAAAAATGTAGGTTAAAATGATCCTATTATAGCTCCATCGGCAGCAGTTCTGCACTGTGACCCAAATACCACGAGCACCTCCCAATCGTTTGACACCAGCAGGTGAGCTGATTTTACCCACTAATCAGCAGCAAAATCTACTGCTTGATCACTTCACTTTGTTCTGCTTTAAATGGTTCAGTTAACTAGGCCTTGCAGTACAAGTAAGCCCTGCTGACTACACACAGTGAAGTATTAATGCAGACATTTCCCAAACAGTCAAAAAAAATCTGTCATATTTTTGGCAGCATATTTGTCAGTGGCTTTACACTCCAAATGATTTGTTTGTTCTTAAACTTTATAAGTTATTTGTCCAGATACATGGTAATTTAAAAGTAACAAGTCTTTCTGGTCTATAAGCTACACTATGGAATAATACATATAACAGAAGGTTGTGTACAAATTAAAGATAATGTACAGTGGTGTGAAAAACTATTTGCCCCCTTCCTGATTTCTTATTCTTTTGCATGTTTGTCACACAAAATGTTTCTGATCATCAAACACATGTAACCATTAGTCAAATATAACACAAGTAAACACAAAATGCAGTTTTTAAATGATGGTTTTTATTATTTAGGAAGAAAAAAAATCCAAACCTACATGGCTCTGTGTGAAAAAGTAATTGCCCCCTTGTTAAAAAATAACCTAACTAGTTCAATTTCCGTAGCCACGCCCAGGCCTGATTACTGCCACACCTGTTTCAATCAAGAAATCACTTAAATAGGAGCTGCCTGACACAGAGAAGTAGACCAAAAGCACCTCAAAAGCTAGACATCATGCCAAGATCCAAAGAAATTCAGGAACAAATGAGAACAGAAGTAATTGAGATCTATCAGTCTGGTAAAGGTTATAAAGCCATTTCTAAAGCTTTGGGACTCCAGCGAACCACAGTGAGAGCCATTATCCACAAATGGCAAAAACATGGAACAGTGGTGAACCTTCCCAGGAGTGGCCGGCCGACCAAAATTACCCCAAGAGCGCAGAGACGACTCATCCGAGAGGTCACAAAAGACCCCAGGACAACGTCTAAAGAACTGCAGGCCTCACTTGCCTCAATTAAGGTCAGTGTTCACAACTCCACCATAAGAAAGAGACTGGGCAAAAACGGCCCGCATGGCAGATTTCCAAGACGCAAACCACTGTTAAGCAAAAAGAACATTAGGGCTCGTCTCAATTTTGCTAAGAAACATCTCAATGATTGCCAAGACTTTTGGGAAAATACCTTGTGGACTGATGAGACAAAAGTTGAACTTTTTGGAAGGCAAATGTCCCGTTACATCTGGCGTAAAAGGAACACAGCATTTCAGAAAAAGAACATCATACCAACAGTAAAATATGGTGGTGGTAGTGTGATGGTCTGGGGTTTTTTTGCTGCTTCAGGACCTGGAAGGCTTGCTGTGATAAATGGAACCATGAATTCTACTGTCTACCAAAAAATCCTGAAGGAGAATGTCCGGCCATCTGTTCGTCAACTCAAGCTGAAGCGATCTTGGGTGCTGCAACAGGACAATGACCCAAAACACACCAGCAAATCCACCTCTGAATGGCTGAAGAAAAACAAAATGAAGACTTTGGAGTGGCCTAGTCAAAGTCCTGACCTGAATCCAATTGAGATGCTATGGCATGACCTTAAAAAGGCGGTTCATGCTAGAAAACCCTCAAATAAAGCTGAATTACAACAATTCTGCAAAGATGAGTGGGCCAAAATTCCTCCAGAGCGCTGTAGAAGACTCATTGCAAGTTATCGCAAACGCTTGATTGCAGTTATTGCTGCTAAGGGTGGCCCAACCAGTTATTAGGTTCAGGGGGCAATTACTTTTTCACACAGGGCCATGTAGGTTTGGATTTTTTTTTCTCCCTAAATAATAAAAACCATCATTTAAAAACTGCATTTTGTATTTACTTGTGTTATATTTGACTAATGGTTAAATGTGTTTGATGATCAGAAACATTTTGTGTGACAAACATGCAAAAGAATAAGAAATCAGGAAGGGGGCAAATAGTTTTTCACACAACTGTATGTTAATGCAGACAACAAAGGGTACATTAAACCTTTTTCTTTCTTCCAGAACATTCCAGCTCAGGGTTACAGTAGCATCAGACGCAATAGAGGACCAAACCCTGGACAGGATGCTGGCCCATTGCCGGTCAGATATAACCACACACGCATACACTCACTGTGCACACTCTTAGGGCTGCTATATTAATCCTGGCTTGGGCCTCCTTCCGCTCTCGAAACAGTTTTTCGTGGCATGGATTCTACAAGATGTTGGAAACATTCCTTG
This sequence comes from Polypterus bichir lapradei, assembly GCA_026402145.1. NCBI lineage: Eukaryota > Metazoa > Chordata > Cladistia > Polypteriformes > Polypteridae > Polypterus > Polypterus bichir. The sequence continues at coordinate 9,866,787 of JANRMT010062811.1, read as the reverse complement.
AGATCCTGGTCCATAGTCACATGACTGCATCGAGCAATTTCTGCAGATCCGTAAGATGCACATCATGCTGTGAATCTTGCATTCTACTAAATCCTAAAAGTGTTGATGTTTAGATCTGGTGACTTGGAAGGCCACTGAAGAACGCTGAGCTCATTGTTGATGAAACTAGTTTGAGATGACTTGTGCATTATCACGCTGGAAGTACCCATTAGAAGATGCGAAAATTGTGGCCATGAAGGGTTGCACACGGTCAGCAACAATACTCAAATAGGCTGTGACATTCAAGCAATGACTGAATGGTATTAATGGGTCCAAAGTGTACAAAGGAAACACTTCCATACAACTGCACCACTGTCACTAGCCTGGACTGTAGACACAAGGCAGGCTGGGCACATAGATTCATGCTGTTGCCGTCAAATTCTGACATTACCATCTGTGTTTCTTAGCAAAAATCGAGATTCATCAGACCAGGCTGTATTTTCCCATCTTCAGCTGTCCAGTTCTGGTGAACCTGTGCCTACATTAGTTTCCGTTTTCTGTTAATGGCTGATAGGAGTGGACTCCAATGTGGTCTTCTGCTATTGTAGCTCATCCAACTCAAGGTTTGACATGCTGTGCATTCTGAGATGCATTTCTGCTAACCACAGTTGTACTGAGTGGTCATCTGAGCTATCAAAGCCTTTCTGTCAACTTAAATCAGTCTGGCCATTCTCCTCTCCCCTTTCTCATCAACAAGGTGTATCCATATACAGAACTGCTGCCTATTGGATGGTTTTGGTTTCTTGTAACATACCGAGTAAATTCTATAAGCTCAGGATGTGCAGTATTATAACTCTATTGCAAGCTTGCAGTGCAGTAATTGTACTTATAAGTAGAAACAATTCTACAAGGAGCACTTGATGGACTGATTGAGTGCATTTATAGTTCTTGGGATGAAGCTGTTTCTGAACCACGAGAAAAAGCTCTGAAGCGTTTGTCATATGAGAGCAGTTCAAATAAGCAGTATGGCTGAGGCAGAATGTGCTTGATGCTGTATACCGATAATTCTCTTTCTGATCAACTGCTGTACAGCTGTGATTCACACTCAGATACAGTGATATAAATACTCCGAGTGGTGCAGTGAGAGTAATATGGAAAAAAAATGATCCGCTGTGGCAACACCTAGCTGCTGAAAGAAGAAGGTGCAGTGAGAGTAACAACGCTAAAGCAGCTATGGTATTTGGAATAGTTTGGCCATTCCATGGACCATTATATTGTTACAGGTTAATTACAATCAGATGCCTTAAACCAGTGGTTCTCAACCTGTGGGACGGGCCCCCTTAGGAGAAGCAATGAAGCAATTGAGAAAGATTGTACTGTCACGTGCAAGTGTGTCTCACCCCAATTACTTCACCAACTCCCCGCAGCTGCGCAAGTGCGCCCATGGAGACTGGAACAGCCAATGGATGATTTAATAAAACAGCCATTCTTTCTGAGCCACGGATCTGCTATACCACAGTCTTAGGATCCTTGCATAATGGGGAATAGGAAGAAATGTCAAAAACAACTGAGTGATACGAAATGAAAATTGACTATGTCACGCATGCATGTCTGAAGATACCAATGACGGCACCTGTTGCTCAAAAAGGTCCTGCCCCCTTCTGGTCCGGAACATATAAAAACAGCCATCCCCAGAACGTGGAGTCTCACTTGTGACCTCATGCCTTTGACAGAATAGAGCTCCCCAGTCGATCCCAAAGAATAAGACCAATATTGGCTATGCCTTTGTTGTCTTTTACTGCGCTTCTGAGCAGCTGCTTCTTTCTCTAAACTTTATTGCTTCTTTTTTACCTTACAATTAAACAGGGAGACGGGATTGGCATCCTAACTGTTTTTGGGATTCTGCAAGCACTCTGTTTTGTAAATAATAGAGCCATTCTCCTGTATCCTTTCATCCATTTGCTTAACCCACTTGACTCAAAGAGAACATCATGGGGGCGGAGCTTAATTCTGCAGTAGTAGGTACCCTGGGATTCATTCGAACCCTGGACAGTGGAGTTGTGAGGTATGTCACACACCTGTGCATGGGAGGCAACTAAAAGGCTTAAAAGGTGGTAATTCCTCACAAAACCAAGGGGTGGCAGAGTGCACTTATTCTTTTCTGTTAGCAGACTGATCATGGGAAATTCCGCTTGGGTCCGATGACATCACTTCCAGTTCTGGAGCCAAGACATTACTTCCGGTTCCGGCTCCGAGGACATCACTTCTGGTTCTGGCCACATCACTTACAGTTCCAGCCACGTCACTTCTGGCCCCGCTCCCAAGGACATCACTTCCAGTTCCAGCCATGTCACTTCTGGTCCCGTCCACGAAGACATCACTTCCGGTTCTGGCCATGTCACTTCCGGTTCCGGCTCCCGAGGACATTGTTTCCGGTTCCTGTAATTTCCCGTTTTACTTCTATATAAGCACCATGATTGCCTATTGCCATTGTTCTTTGTTATGGACTGATCCTTATCATTTGAACCACAATTTTGCTACAACCTTGGCAGCCAATTGCAAGTATACGGGTGTCTGCTCCCAAACCTCTTTCCGTGTTGTGTGGATCATTTACAGGAAGCAGCATTAATAATAATAATAATACTTAACCACTGTACCACAATGCTGATCCCTGAGCTAAATTTTCCCTTCATTAGTTAAGCTTAGCTTATGTGAATAGTGGAGCTAGCTTACCCTGAACTTTTACAAAATGTCTGTCACTGTTTCTCCTTACAGAAAATCTTTTAGGTCATAAAATTCATAACATGATAGTAAGTGATATTACTAAATAAGTCCAAACGTATACGCATGGCTAACCCAGGAGGCGCTGTGTGTGTGCGTGTGTGAAAAAGGTTACTGTGTACCAATAAAATATGAATGGCGCTTTCACCACTTATAACAGTTCATGCAGAAAAGGGTGAGCTTTGCTGCAAAACTGCTGTAAATTAATCATCAGAGCGGCCTGAACAGGATTTGATGAAATGGAACTCTAATGATGGAGAGAGTGAGGCAGAATGAAGTACACACAGCACCCCAGATTCATAAATAATTAAAGCTTACATTTTAAAGACACCAGACAAGTTTGCAATCACATTTGATACATTTCTTCTTTTAAAGGCAGTCTGGTAAACAATCCACTCTAGCTGAAACCATCAGAACTGTAAGCCTCCATGTAGCCTTAAACTGGACCGTGGGTTACATACAGTAGTGTTTTTTGACCCCTTCACTTTCTGCACACTTTATTGTGATGTAAATTTAATTTTAAATGGATAGATTTGCCATTTTTGTCCTACAATATATACTCAATAACCCATAATGACAGTGAAAACACATTTTAAGAAAGGTTTGCAAATTTATCCATTGCTGTGGCACTTCAGTGTGTGGTCAGGTGCATACTGTTTACTTTATTTCTCCATGAGCTGTGTCCAGAATTGATTGGAATTAATTGATTTGACATAGAAAGGCACACGTCTAGATATGGAAGGTCCCACAATTCGTAGTGAATGTCAAGAAAAAAAAACAAGCCATGAAGTCCAAGGAACTCTAAACTGCAGTAAGGATTAGATCAGGACAAAGGTATAAAATCATTTCTAAAGCTTTGAGTGTTCCCAGAGACACAGTGACCTTAATTGTGAATTGAAAGAGGTTTGGAACTACTAGGACTCTTCCTGGAGTTGGCAAACAAGAAGGACCTTGGTCAGGGAGGTGGTCAACAACCCAGTGGTCACTAACAGAACTTCAGAAGTCCTCTGCTGAGATGAGACAACCTGTAGGAAGGACAGCAATCTCAGCAGCACTCCTTCAATCAGGCATTTATGGTAAAGTAGCTAACTCTTACTTACAGTAAAGGACTCTGAGTGCATTAGAAAAAAGATTCACTGGTTTGGTCAGAACTCCAAGCACTATATCTGGCTAAGACCAGGCACTGCTTATCACTTGCCTAATATCACCCCTTTGGTTAAGCATGGTGGTGGCAGTATCAAGCTATGAGGGTGCTTCACAGTGGCAGGGACAGGGACACTGGTCAGAATTTTGCTGAATGCAGTTGTAAAATTGGCAAAGGTGCTGTCTTCTTCTTCTGTCGGCTGCTCCTGTTAGGGGTCGCCACAGCGGATCATCTTCTTCCATATCTTTCTGTCCTCTGCCTCTTGTTCTGTTACACCCATCATCTGCATGTCCTCTCTCATCACATCGATAAACTTTCTCTTAAGCCTTCCTCTTTTCCTCTTCCCTGGCAGCTCTATCCTTAGCACCCTTCTCCCAATTTACTCAGCATCTCTCCTCTGCACATGTCCAAACCAATGCAATCTCGCCTCTCTGACTTTGTCTCTTAACCGTCCAACTTGAGCTGACCCTCTAATATACTAATTTCTAATCCTATCCATCCTCATCACACCCAATGCAAATCTTAGCATCATTAACTTTGCTACCTCCAGCTCTATCTCCTGCTTTCTGGTCAGTGCCACCATCTCTAACCCAAATTACTCTTGGCACTCTTCTCCTCTCATTCCACCCTGCCAGCACTCTCTTCTTCACCTCTCTTCCACAGTCCCCATCACTCTGTACTGTTGATTCCAAGTATTTAAACTCATCCAATTTCGCCAGCTCTACTCCTTGCATCCTCACCATTCCACTAACCTCCCTCTCATTGCTGTGATGCCCCCAAAATCAGACACAAAACATCCCAGGGCCTTCACTGCCTGTCTTAATGTAGCCTCACCTCTCTGCATCCAATCCCCAGGTACAACCTACAGGCTTGGGTCGGCTCAGACCCAAAATGGGCAACTGTCTTTAAAACTTTAAAATAAAATCAAAGTCCTAAAATATTTCAAAATGTCTTACAAGGGAGAGAAAACCTTAGAACTCTCACTTGTAAAGACAATCCAAACAGAAAACATACAAAACTGAGGATGTATTAACAAAAATTGAAAAATGAGAAAAAAAGGCACAACAAGGGGAAAAAAATTAGCCTTAAAGGCAATCCGAGGTGAATCACAATCCAAACAGCAGAGTCCAATAAACACAAACAAAAATATCCAGTAAACCAGAGAAAACAAACAAAGCACAATATTAACAAAAAACTCAAAATAACAAATTCAATGACACACGGCAGGATTCCGCTCTGTGTCCCGAACATAAAGTCAGAATGTGGACTCAGTAAAAGAGATTCTATAAAATTCCCCCTGGGGACAAATAAATAAAGTAGCTGTGATGTCAGTGTGGCACCACCACTTCCTGGAGTTCCACTAACAATATACAAGGAATGGATAAACATGTGCCCTGTGTTGGCTGGGATTGGCTCCAGCAGACCCCTGTGACCCTGTGTTCGGATTCAGCGGGTTGGAAAATGGATGGATGGATGGACAAACATTTAAAGTACAAAAATTTCAATAATAAACAGTCATAATGAAAATTACTAAAAAAAATATAATTCAAAACTAACATCCATCCATCCATTATCCAACCCGCTATATCCTAACACAGGGTCACGGGGGTCTCCTGGAGCCAATCTCAGCTAGCATGGGGAGCAAGGCAAACAAACCCTGGGCAGGGTGCCAGGCAATCGCAGGGCACACCCACACACCAAGCACACACTAGGGACAATGTAGGATCGCCAATGCACCTTACCTGCAAAAAAACAGAAAATAAATACAAACCCGAGAAAAAAACTCATGTTATTATGTTAATTGTTAAAATTAGGAGAGAGATGTTATGGATTGGGTATGATTTGATTTTTTTTCCATTTGTCTTTCCTATGTGTTTTGCTTTCCTTTTGAGTTTTTTATTGTGTGGAAACCTCCTCTGTCATTTATTAACTGACAGTTACATTTTAAATTTACTGAATAAATGTCATGTCTTGTTTTTGTTGTCCCACAAAGCTATTGGGTGCTGTCATTTTTGTCTTCTGTCTTCCAGGATTTGGGTATTGGGTGGTAGGCTTGCACTCGAAGGAAGTTACAGCTCATTATGTCATTTGTTTGACACGACTTACGCCTGGAGCACACTACGCACCATATACAAGTGCTATGACCCATGCAGAAAATGCTGAAATCACACATGTCAAAGAAAGAGCACAGATCAGGAGAAAACAGATGATGTCTAGACCAGTGTATCCCCAGCAAAAACATCCCAAGGCACACCACTATTCTGCTCTCCGCAAACACATCATATCTCATACATGTGCATAACTGTCGCAAATGGGTGGGACTACCGGATAAGCCGGTAAAAAAAAGAGCTCTGAGATCAGCGTTTGCAGACATGGCACTTAGTGAGCATTTTGATTGCATCTCCCAGCTGCTTTGTCCCTTTGCCCACCCCTCTCTTCTTCAGAGGCAACTTATGTGCCCACTATCCACCAGTCCTGTGAGACTCGCTGGCGACCATACACCCAGGCAGATGGATGCTAGCAGCCTAGAGACGCGACTCAAAGTACCATGTCTGCACCATAGAGATCACGAGCTGCGTTTATGCCAGCTTCTCCAAGCAGTCCTGTCCTCCTCAGACAGGTCTTGACCACCCGAGGAGCTTGTCCATCTCAGGTTCAGACGCAAGTACGCTTCACTAATATCTCCACTGCCCACCTGGGTAGCTCTCATGGCACACCATTGTGCCACAGCACACTGACTGAAAAACACTCGTCTATACTCAGGCAAACAGAAGTCAAATTGAAACTAAACATCACGGCTAAAACAACAAGCAACAGCTAAGGCAAAGGAAAAAAAGCAGCAAGTCAATATTGAGAGTTTTAAATTCAGAAAGCAAAGACAGAAGTTTTTAACATGTACACACAGCACTGGGCACCACCCTAATCACACTTTTTAAAGTATCGCCCTTGTCATGTCGTGAGCTTGAGGCTATGCCTCTGACAACTGGTTACCATGTCCGAGTAGCAGTGTCCCAAAATAGTGTATTCAAAATATTGCTGTGGTATAAACATTAAATTACACTCAATATTCTCCATTCTTCATACCTTAAGACAAAGCATTTGTATCTACTGAATGACTTACCCAAGGCATAAACATATTTTCAATATTTTCCCAAATTATAACATTTTTTAACAAACTTGTGTGCTTCTTCTGATTTAGTCTTCAGGTTCTCAATCTTTCTACCTTTGATTTCGTTTAGTGCATAGGCGTTGGTGACTCAAGCTATTGTTTTCCCGGTTATGACCTTTGCCATGCTTCTCGATTACATGTTATCTCCTGGTCTATCATTCTGCCATATTTTTTTGATTCTGCAGCATACGAGACCCCTAATTAGTTAACAGGCCTCAGATGTAGTAATTAGTTCTGTTACTATCTGGGAGCTATTTAATTCACTTATAGCTACTACATTATGCTAAGTTTTGAGTGCATATGAGACCAAAAGACCAAATCTACAAAAAAAAAGGATTACTTTTCATGGATGAAAAGGGGAGGGTAGATGGTGAGCTACTGCAGGGGAAATTTAATTAATCTCGATGGAGAACGAAGACGGAGCACTGCATAGTGTAATAAAACAATTACATAACAGAAAAATGGTGAACGCCAAATGGTAAATCTCCAGGTCTGATAATGATACCTCAGCCTGAGATCTGTGAAACGTCTAATGGATGGTCTTTTGGAGAACCACAGAAAACAGGAGAGTAAGGACTCCATCCAAAATATTATGGATGGACTGAGGAAGGAGGTGCTTTGTGCTAAATAACGTTAAAGCATTGTACAATATTCTTTCTAATAACTGCTAAATGAAAGCTAAGCAATAAAGGAAGAGTGGTCAAGAGATTATAAGAGTCCCTAACCACATTTAAAATGCAGGAGTCGTTAGATATGACAATTTTGTGAACTATGATATTGTGACATCCCGTCGAATAAACACACTCAGGAGCCGCTTGTCCGGGGAAGTCTTCCAAATGCCAACTGGCTTTTTATTCAATATGCCGCGATATAAACGGTGCCCTACAGCCGCCCGTTGTCTGGGTCACGGGGACACCTCCAAAATAATAAAGACAAATTACCTTCGTCCTATCTACCTCTCTTAAAAACATTTACTTCCCTTTTTTTCACCTGATGCTGTTCTCCTCTTTTCTCCAGCCCCCTCAACTCAACTTCCGGCCACCACATCCCCTTTTTATCACGTACCGTTAATTAACCCGGATCCCTGTCACTCATCTCTCTCTAGGGAGGTGCCCCAACTCCTTACAAACAGTGTTCCCCCAAGACTCCACCCCAACACTGCTTCCATTCCCTACAGCCCATGCAATGGCAAGACACATTACAATATTATAGTTATTATCATAATACCAAGAGCAGACATATGTTGTTGCTGGCCCGGCAAGAACTGAAAAACCATGTCTGGTCTGGATATATTAGCTTCCACCACAACCTTCTGTCCTTGGGAAGGCCACCACAAAAACAACCCTATGCACAGTAACAAATCATACCAAAAAACTCTACCACCCAACTAGTCTCTCCTATTGACACGATCCTGCAAAGCCACCTAAACAATGGCAAACAAGGACTCTAGGCCAATTATCAGGAAGAAATTATACTACCTCACGACCAAATCCCTCAAGGTACCTTACATAGTGACAAATAACCCTTGTACCTCCCAGCATGCAGTTCCAAAACAAGAAACATAATTAATTTCTATAAGATCTAATGTAGTCTAGTTCACCCTCCTACCCGCCACTAACTCCAAATCGGCCAACCCTTCCAGAAGTCTCTGTAAAGGAAACAAAAGAGTGGCCAGATTAGCATGAATTTAGTAACAAATACACTGGATAGGAATAAGAGGCACTGAACCGACATCTTCTAAAGAATTCAGATCAGCTGTGGCATAAAATGCTGGCAACACATGGCTCACAAACCTCCCATATTGCAGTCTCTCAGCCACCCATGGAGCCCAGAGGAGATCTTAATGAAGAGATTCAGAAAAGGTAAGCAGCCAAACCAGATTTTGCACAAATACTAAAAATCTATCCTAATACCCTGTGTTACTGCATAATGTAAGAGTTGTATTAAAATCATGAGCTTCTTCTTGCTGCTCCCTTTATTGGTCGCCACAGAGGATCATTGGTATTTCACAAATCTGTTCCCATCATTTCATGGTTATTAACAGTAGGAGTCTGTTACGGATCTAAATAAACAGAAGTTCTTTCTGGAACATTCATGTGGGTGGCTCCCTATGGCATCAGTCCGAAGAACCACTCTGGCATCTTTTTTTTTTTTTTTGGAAGAGTGTACCATCGCTTCCTAAATAATACTGGGGGTGGAAAAGGAGGGACAATCGGAATCAAACCAGAAGTGTTTGTCTTGGGGCTCATCCTGTGGTCTACAGGTGAGAGAGAAGAAGGCAGGGAAAAATGCAATCCCACAAGCATTTGAGTCAGTGGTCTTACCATATCAGCCTTGTCAGTGCTTCCTGTGTGCACACATGCGACAATCCTTATTATGTGTGTGTATTGGTTTCGCCTTCATTTAATTATGCATTCATATACTTATTTATTTCTAATGTATTTTTTTCTATTTATTTGCAGTTTTTCTTTAACATTTTGTAAAACATTTCAAGCAACATTAAAAAAAATAGAAATAAATGTTGCCATATTGTAATTCAGTATGTTCCCATTTACATCCTTCTTTATCATTAATTTGTGTTTAATAAATTACTTTCTTTAATAAATATCTTTATTTTTAGCATTTTGTTCTTGGTATGGTTGTAAAGTAAGTCAAAAGCAAAAAGAAAAAGTCTACTTCCTCCCAAAGAGTGCTTGAAAGACCAAGAAGTTCTTCCAAAGAAAAATCAAAAGCACAAAACGAATTGAAAAAGCCCAACAAGCACACAGCACACCACTTCTCCTCCATAGTGATTCAGTGATTACCTCCACTATAGCAAATAACTTGGCTGGCCAATCCAAAGGACTCCTAATACTTTGAGCTCTAATACTCAAATGATCACTAGTTTGAATAGGGCAAAAGATGACCCTTAGCATCCACATAGGTGTTTTATTCTACTGTTTTAATGTAATATTTCCGAAATCTATCTAACGGGCCCTTTCCCCTCTTCCTCCATTACTTTTTCTGGGAGGTGTTGTTGATAGGTAAGCAATGGCAGAATCGTGAAAGAACAGCCCCTGTGGTATTCCTCTGTGTTCAAATTCTAAACATAGCCATCCCTGCCTGAGTTTCAAAAGATTTCTCACTGATGAAACATAGTAAAGAAAACAGATAGCAACATTTAAAAAAGATACTGTAAAAAAACACATTTTTATATGCCATAGCCAATACTTCAAGTCTGATGAGCTTATAACATTCACACCTTTCCTCAAGGCTGATGGAGTGCCATTTTAACTGACTAATGTTAGTGTGGTGCTGACATGGAAATCGTCTTTTGGGGCAAATGCACGTCTTGGAGTTAACATGTGAGAGTCCATGTTGATAGAAAACAGCACAGCAGGTCCCTTCTGAATGAAACACAACAACAACATTTATTTACAGTATATAGCACATTTTCATAAAGACAATGTAGCTTAAAGTGCTTTTCAAAATGTACTAAAAAGGAATGTAATATAAAGTCTAAATAAACAAGAACAGGCAATAATATTAAAGAACAAGTGACAAAGGCAAAAGGTAAAGTCATATGGCTGGGGAGACAGGACAAAAACAAAACAGTTAGGCTGGAGAAAAAAAATAAAGTCTGCAGGTGTTCCAAGGCCAAAAAGACCACCCAGCCTCCACTAGGCATTCAACCTAACATACATGTTAATAAAGCAGTTCTCTTTGTTTTCAGGGTTCACACGATAGTAATGGATGATGTTGGTCTTCTGGACAGCTGAGACACCCACCTTCATTCCATTATCTATGGGGGCTGCATCAGGTAGTGGTGGTGCAGATCAGAAAGACAGCAGAGAATAGTGGGGAATAGTACAGATTGCGGATCCCTGAAGAATATGTTAATTCTATGCCCAATAGTCTATTAGGAAATACAAGTTTAAAAGTAGCTATGAAAAAGCTATATTATAATAATGGTCTTTTAGCAGTTTTTTAAAATGATTCACAGTTCTAGCCTGGTGAATTTCTAACGCTAAAATATTCAAAATTTTGGATGCATAGCAGCAAAAGGCAAATTCACTATTTCTTTTAGGTTTTGCTCTTGGAATTAAAAGCAGACATCCATTTGAAGATCTCAAGTTATGACTTGGGGTGTAGGGGGACAGGCATTCCAAAAAATATAGGAAAGGAGCAATATTATTTAAGGCTTTCTAAACCATTAGTCATATTTTAAAGTCAGTTCTGAATGACACGGGTAACCAGTATAATGACGCTAAAACTGGTGAGATGTGCTCAGATTTTCTTTTTCTAGTTAAGATTGCGGCTGCTGCATTCTTCACTAATTGCAACAAATTGATGCCTTTCATAGATAGTCCTGTTAGGAGTGCCTTACAGTAATCTAGTTGACTAAAAACGTGAAAAAATGCAGACACAGTAATCTGGTTAATATGTGATTTAAAGTTCAGGTCAGAGTCAATAATTACCCCTAAATTTTTTACCTCTGTCTTAACTTTTAATCCTAAGGGATTATATATTTCTAATACCCTTGTTATAGCATTGCACGCCTGTGGCCCTCCCTCACACTACATAGCACCGCCATTCTTACTCATGCGTTGGTCGCTTCTTGCATTGATTACTGTAAGTCTGTTCTCTTTGGTCTCCCACATAAGCTTCTTCATGAACTCCAGCATGTCCAGAATTCAGCTTCCCATATTATAACTCAGACCTCTTCCGTGCAACACATTACCGCGTCTCTTAAACAGCTTCATTGGCTTCCTGTAAATTTTCGCATTCATTTTTAAATTCTTCTGCTTACCTTCAAAGCACTTCATATACCTGTACTTGCTCCATTATACCTATCTGACCTCATACATGTTTATACACCTAACCGCACTCTTAGGTCCTCTACTTCTGGTCTTCTCATCACCCACACAACCCCCAAGTGCACGCCTGATCACCTTGGGTTCTTCCAGGACATTTAGTCATAGTGCTGTTTTTCTCTGGAGCTCACTACCACAAAACATTTGGGACACAGACACCCTTCCTATTTTCAAATCTCATCTTAACAACAACAACAACATTTATTTATATAGCACATTTTCATAAAAAAAGTAGCTCAAAGTGCTTTACATAATGAAGAATAGAAACATAAAAGACACAGTAAGAAAATAAAATAAGTCAACATTAATTAACATCGAATAAGAGTAAGGTCCAATGGCCAGGGTGGACAGAAAAAACAAAAAAAAAAAACTCCAGACGGCTGGAGAAAAAAAATAAAATCTGTAGGGATTCCAGACCATTAGACTTGCCAGTCCCCCCACCTTAAGACTTATCTATTTAGATTAGCTTACACTACATGACCTTAGGCTGTATTCTTATTGCTGTATTTTCAGTTCCATAGATATAGATATATGTATGTGTGTATGTGTACATTCATGTTTTTGTTGGTTTTATGATTTTATTATCTGTATGTGTCCTTGGGTGTTTAGAAAGGCACCTTGAAATAAAATGTATTATTACTATTATTATATCCATGTTTACCAATCACTAAGATTTCTGTTTTTTCATTATTTAGTTTGAGAAAGTTACTAGTCATCCATTTGGAAATACTGCTAAGACATTGGATCAGAGAGCCAAGGGCATCAGGGTCATTCTGGTGCAGCCGATAAATAAAGTTGTGTGTCGTCTGCATGTCGTCTGTGCTTTGACATAATCTGACCTAATGGAAGCATGTAGTTTGAAAAGAGCAGCGGACCCAGAATAGATCCTTGTGATACACCATATACAATATCACGAATCTCCATGGTATAATCACCACAACTAACAAAGAATTTTCTACCTATTAAGTAAGACTGAAACATGAAATGTAGAAAATGCCTGCTGTTGGTTAGCACATATAATTTAACGAAACAATGGTGCTATTATTTTTTTTTCTGACTAGTAAAATGAACCATGCCCAGAAGCAGCATCGACTTCTCTGGGTTCGGAGGCATCTGAGATGAACCATCACACAGTGGAAATGCGTATTGTGGTCAGATGAATTAGCATTCCAGATATTTTTTTGGAAGAAATGGATGCCGTGTGCTCAGGATCAAATACGAAAAGGACTACCCAGACTCTTATCAGCAACAAGTCCAAAAGCCAAGGTTTGTCATGGTATGGGGTTGTGTCCGTGCCCTTGGCACATGTAATTTATACATCTGTGATGGCAGCAATAATGCAGAAAAGTGCATTGAGATTTCAGAGCAACATATGCTGCCTTCAAGATGACATCTTTTTCAGGGATGTCCATGCATCTTTCAACAAGGCAATGCGAAACCACATTCTGCACGCATTACAAAGGCATGGCTGCGGAAGAAGACGGTAAGGGTACTAGACTGGCCTGCCTGCAGTCTTGACCTGTCCAACAACAGAGAATGTGTGGAGAATTTTGAAATGTGACAGCAACAACCTTGTACTGTCTGCACATCTTAAGATATATTTGCAGGAAGAATGTGACAAAATACACCTGAAACGCTTCATCACTTGGTATCGTCAGTGCCAAAACATCTTTTAAGTGTTGTGAGAAGCAATGGTGACATTACAAAGTGGTGAATGCTTTACCGTCCCAACTTTTTTTAGAAAGGGTTTTCCGATTTGGGGTTGTACATGAAAAGCACTAGTCCTGTAATTCAGCCTGTCACAGGGAGTTTGAGTCCACCTCAGCAGAACTGCACACAGGTAGGAATCAATTCTGGTTTGGGTTCTAGTGAACTGCAAGGCACACACCACATTTAGTTAAGATGGAAGGTTAGGTTAGGCCACCACATGATAAAACAGCTCAGTCTTATGCAGTCCAGTCCCACCCTCCAGAAATGACCCATCATTCTGCTGCAGCCAGGTGTTACGTTGGCGTCCCCTTGGCCTGGTCAAGCTGATCAGGTCCTCCACAATGAGGATTCTGCAAACTGGATCACCTTCGGGGACACAAAGTCAAACCAGCAGTACCCAAGGATTCTCTGAAGAGACACAGTACCAAAGGAGTCCAGTCTTAATCTCAGGTCACTAGATAGCATCCATGTCTCACAAATTTAGCAAAACTGATATAAGGGAAAATTAGAAAACCTAGACTATTGGCTATGCAGACTCAGGAGACTGTGCAAATCCTACATCAATTTCTCGATTTTTGTGCAGGCGTATCTTTGAAACTCTCTCAAACAGGTATTTTAGCTGCCCTGTGCAGTGCTTCACTGAGCACAGATCAGCAGAAACAGTTGAGCTTATTGCTGTGTCACTAAAAAGGAGAGGCAGCCGTCAGTTTAGTGCTCCACATTAAAACACTTCCTTTGTTTGCTTTGCTCATGTTTACAGCCCTTCTGTCACTGTGCTGCATATTCATATGAGCAAACTAATGCATGCTTCGGCAACAGATTGCAAGAAATTGTTTTAATATTAAGACAACATTACATTTGCATCACTGAAAATCTGTTCATTCCTGCCTATCCCCTCAAAGCATGCTCTGCCTCATTTAACATTTTTGCCTGGTTGTTGTGAACCGTCAAATGGATAATTGCATAATTGCATTTGCTAATTAATCCTAATGCAAATAATTGACTACGTTCTGTTTTGGTGTTATTGTTTAAGAGATTCCCACTGTGCTCTAGGCATGAAGTTTTGTTTGCTGTATTTCTTTAATATATTATGCATTTTTGGAATTAAAAGAAGAAAAAAAACTCACACTCTAAAACTCATTAGCTACGCAAAAAAAAAATCCATAAATATTTGAGATAAAAAAATGTTGAAAGCTTATTAGAATGGATCATTAGAATTCATCTCTGTGTATCTGTAAAAGGAAGCCATTAGCAAAAGGAAGGACAGTGTTTTTCTCATTCTGTCTCTCTCTCTCTTTCTTTAATGTGTATGGAAAAAATAAAAATAACTCGTTTAATGCTGAAAAATATGAAAGATGATAACGCAGTGTTCTGCCCATTCTGTTTTTTCACAAATTTGCTACGCCATCTAGAGTTGGTTCTGACCTTGTTTCAAGTGTTGCCAAGACAGACTGTGAAAGTACATATGAGTGGAGGAGTCTGTAGAAAATGTTGATGGCCACCGCGTTTAATGCTAAAGTCCAAAAAAAGAACTGAAATAGGTGCTCGGTGAAGCAACGACAGAAAACGAGAGCACAAACTATCAGGTTAGCCTATTTGGCTTCTTAATCTTTAATGCTCTCTCGAGCTGATTTGTCTCAGGGACATCTGACATGCAGGAGACCTGCTTCTCAACTGACGCCGTTCCTTCTGGTGATGTCAGCATTTATAAAGCCTGACCAGAAGGGGCAGTGCTTCCTGGAATTTTGTGGGCAGGGCTCAGTTGCCCTCATTGGGCATTTTCTTGGTGTTGTGATAACGCCCCCTCTCATCCTGGGGTAGCACTGCAAACATCAGCAGAATCTGATTGGTGATCCTCAGATGCCCATACGTAACAAGGCATAACTCCAGAACCTTGAACTAGGTTTTGAAGTTCTTGAAATTTTTGGATAGTTTAATGATCAGATATTTTTAATTGGTACTTATTGTCATATCTACAGAGAACAGTGAAATTCTTACCTGTACATGCTAATCATGTCATCACTTGTGACTATGACAACTTTAAACTTGAAACGCTTGTCTTCCAAAGTATATACAACACTATCTACAATATCAATACAAATCGAAAAATGAAAGCACCTTTGTGATGACCTGGGTGCCCGCAGCCTTGGGTGTCTTCCATTTCCTAGGACATCATATCATGCTTGTTTATCTGTGGATCACCCTCCTGACTCATCTTGGGTAGCAATCCCTCCCGGAGATGAAAGGGGCTGCTGTCACAAACGATATTGTCTCTTTCTGTTCCCTCATCCAGGAGAAGACGCACAGTGGGGGCAAATGACTCCACCCCTTCTCCGGTCAGATGAGTATAAAACCAAGACACTCACAGAAGTTGGCGTCTCATTCTGGATTGATGCTCAAGAGAGATGAAGCTCTGAACCAAACATGATCGCTTTAAGCATCCAGCTAATTCCAAGTTACTTTTTGCAGATGTGCCGTTTTTGTGCACTGTTTTAGTTTGAATATTTGAATTTCTGTTAAAAAGGGTAACCCAACTGGCACCCCAACAATTCTTGGAATCAGTTTTCATACCTCGCTCAACCAAAATCAATACTCCGTAAACAAAATGGACTAGAGCGAATGAGAACACAAACGACAAGTGCATTTATAAAAAAACAACCGACCGCGTTCAAATTGCAGTGCAGTTCCAATTCTTTCAATAAATAATCCATAAAATAGTGAACATAAAAATCAATCAAAGATAAATAGTTCTGCTAAAAAGCTAAAACCAGGAATAAGTCTAACACCAGGATTGTCTCTTCCCTTTTGTGCCCTTAGTGCTCATCTCCCCTCATCACCATTCAGGTCTCACTGCCAGGCTAAGATGCTAGCAAAGACGATCAACCTTTGGCTGTCGTCCCAGCCATCTACGTTGGTACCTGCTGGGATGCTTGGAGCCCGGTTCCACCATCCTGCCAGCTCACTTGGCATTTTCAGGTCTTCATGAGTCCATGATTACTCCTGTTTCTCAGCTGGGGTATTCACCCGTGGGGTACTTTTCCATTTATTCCATCTCGAGGTATCCCAACCTCCTTGCGTCCTCTCCTCAGTACTTGATCTAATACACAATCCTACTCTTTTTTACAAAGGTTTTATTTTCCAATTTCTGTCTTTACTTCTTTATACTCTGACCTCCACAAATTATTTTATAATTCTGTAAACGCAGGTGCACTAAATGTTCTGCAGAGACTCAATAATGGATATATGTGCTGATTGTGCTCATGCACGTAATGAGTAATTAGCCAATTCCCTCATTAAGTTCTCTGTGATTGCATAACTTTCTTCCCGTGCACCTGCACTTATGAGGTCCTAGTTGCATTAAAACACCTGTACCTTGTCAGGCATGCCACAGGCCCCAGACCCACACCTTCACCACAGACTTACATAGTGGCACAGTGATTAGTGCTGCTGCCTTGTGGATCCCGTATCCTCCATTTCAATCCTGATCCATATAGTCCATGTGGAGTTTGTACATTCTTTCTGCATCATAGTTATCGTTGGGGCATTTGGGCATCATTCTTTTAACTAAGTAAGCCAGCATTGCTTTTCTGTAATTGCATTAATTTTTAGTTTAGCCACAAGGTGCCCTCCTTGTTATAAGACATGCACTGTGCCAAAGTATGAGAGTACCTTGCCAGCATGAATTGGTGGCTAAGAAGAAACCAGACCAGTCCTGTTTAGCAACACCTTGTCTTCAAAGTTTAGCAAATCAAAAGAATTATCCAGTTATTTATTGACAATGCAAGCTTAGCCAAGGCTACCTGGACAAGCGCTAAAAGTTCACTCTTCGTTCATTCTTGGTGCATTTGGATTTGGAAAAAGCACAAAACATAAGCAGGGCAGTGTAACACGGACACAATGTACCACAGCTGTTTCGTATTATCTGTGTGAATAAATTATGCATGTTTTATGCATTCTCTCCAATGTGTCATTTTAAAGCATAATGAGTGTTTTCCTTGCTAAACCACATACTGTACTGTATGCCACTCCTCAACTCCTCCACACCTGTAAAGAAACAAGTCAGTTTTAGCCTGGAGTTAAATTAAGTGCCATCCGTTGTGATAATCCAAGGCAAACACCTTTTGGGACAATGATGGGGTATGTGACCCATCACCTGCACTGCCTCACTGAGTCACTTCTCTTGTGGGAGTCTGACATAAGTCTCCGGCAGAGCTGATTGGCGAGTATAACACATTTTCCAAATGCTTTGGCTCACTGATGGTTTGCTTTTTCCAAAATGAACGGATAAGGCATTAGAGCCTGAACCAGTAGAAATACACCATAATGTGGGCTGTGATGTGCTTTTGGATGCAATATGCTGTGCATTTTCAAAGTCTAATTTTCTTCTCAGTAGTTGGAGAGACTGTAGTCTTTCACACATATTGAAAAATATAAAGCAAGGCCTGTGGAGACTGGGCAGCCCATAGCAGTCATTGAATGATCCAAGCAGGATTTGATCTCACCAATTTTGATTCTGCTCTTGGATCCAGACTGAGCACAGCAAACACGTGGCTTTGGTAAGAGATGTCACATTTTCTGCATTACTGTACATCCTCTGCTGCAGTAGTACAAGTGCCTAGTGTAACAGAATATTTACAGTCTTTTTAATTATGTGGTTCAAATTATCCACAAAGCAACATTTATCTGTTATTTAAGTAGTCAATTTGCTGGTTTCCACCTACAGTGTATCTTCAAGAGATGTGCAGGTTAGGTTAACAGAAGAATCCAAAGACTAATGTGAAGGGGCCCTATTATGGAGTGGGACGGTACCTGCATTGTGCGTGTTGTTGGCAGGATAGGCTTCAGCCTCATGAGGCCATGAACTGGTTGAGAGGGTTAGAAAATGGAAAGATTTATTGATGGGTGTATTAATGAAGTGGGGTGACTTTAGGAATACTAAAAAATGAGGAGAATCAAACTAAAGTTGCAGTGTTTCCATTCACCAATAATGGAGGGCCAGATATCATGTCTTTTCTGTGTGCCACCAAGCCCCCAAACCCCAGACACAATGACACCAAGACAGTCCCAGGTGCAAAAAAAAAAACATTTTTTACTTACAAAAATACCTTTAACAGGCTTGGACTTTTAGCACAGCCCAATTCAGCACAGCAAAACAAACTTTCTTTATTCTCCTCGACTTTTCCTTGTCCAACTCCTCTCCCAACTCCATCTCACCTGGCTGAGATGGGGTGGCTCCTTTTAACTGTGCCCTGGGAGCACTTCCAGTGCTGGGGTATAGCCCACTAGAAGCACTTCTGGGTAAACAGAAGTCCCTGAAAATAGGGATTGTAAATGCTGGCAGCTTCTGGTGGTGCCCTAACAGGGCTGCCTTACTGAACTACAGGTCCTAGCATGCCCTGAAGGTGTCCATGTAGGAATCCTAACCCAGGAAGTCTGCCATCTAGTATACTGGAGGAGAAAATATTCAGCAATGCTCATCTCTCCTGGACCTATTTTTGCACTGGCCTCCCGGGTGGATAAGAGTGCCTATTCAATCCTGGGCAGCATACCGCCCCATGTGTGCCATCCATTACACTTCCTAAACAGTCAAGGAGTCAAACTGAAAATCCTACAAAACCTAAAAATCTTGGTGTAAAATTTTAAAAAATGCAGCTAATATTTTTAAATATATTAGTGGTTCTCCACCTTTCCTTTTCTTTTGGCTTCTGACAAGGCACAGGACTAGGTGAGAGCAGACATATTATAGTTGAAGGGTGGGCTCATCCTGAGTCTTACAAAGAAAACACCAGCATCCCTAGTCAAGGGGGTAACAGCAATGAGTACAGTAGAGAAGATGAATGCTAGGTATATCCAAATGGACTGGTAAAAGGCTAATTAACCGGGAGATTGAAGATTAGGGGGCTAGGTAAAGGAATAGCCATGAACAGAGAGACGGTTAGTTATTCAAAAGTTAAAAAGTGCAAAAAAAAAAACAAAATGAAGGACAAGAAATGTTGCCATAATGCCAAAGCAATGACCATGAAAATACCTAGAAGTTCATTTTCCAGTTCACACTAGAATAACATTTTACACCAGACCCAAAAGTTGGATTTTGTGTGCCGCATGAAGCCTTTAAATATTATACAGACAATGTCACGTGTCACACGTAATCACAAATGGTAATGATTTGCATAGAAAACGTACACAAGATGACCACTGATACAGCTTTGCAGCCTCTTCTCTAATGATGTATACTTGTGTCCTCCCCTTTGATACAATCTTAAGTCAGCCTTAGCAATGCACCAACATTCTGTCCTCAGCATCATTCCATCCTCTCACATTGAGCCTTTAAAAGCATCAGCTTTTACTAATGTTGTTTTATTCCAACTGTCTATGCGGAACGTCCTAAAAGCGTAGCTTGCATTTAGTTTGACAGCATTATTATCATTAATGTATGAACCTTTTTATAATGTTTATATTTATGTCTTTGCATAAGTTTTTGAGTTAAAGTAGCCCAGACAAATCAATACTTATGTTAAGAGGTTCTACATGGTGCATGGTAACTCGTTGGTGATTCAAAAGTTGTTGATTTGAGTCCCACCAGAGTCGCAAACTTTAGCAGCAGGGTGGTGCAGAGGTAGTGCTGCTGCCTCCCGTTAAGGAGCAAAGGGTTCACCTCCCGGAACCGCTGTCTGGGACCACCTGGGCATGAAAATAACAGACTTAGGGCTTACTCTTCATTTTGGAAATTAGGAAGAAAAGAATTTTAGCCGGAAGCCAGGAAGCACTTCTTTACACAAAGAGTTGTAGGACTGTGGAACAAACTACCAAGACATGGAGTTGAAGCAGAAACCTCAACAACCTTTCAGAAGAATCTGGATGAGATATTGGAACAGCTTAGCCATCAGCTAAACAAACTGGCTTAATAGACTGATTGGTCTCCTCTCGTTTGTCATATTTCTTATGATCTTATATTTTTATGTAATTTGTTAAAGACATTTCCTATATTCTTATGTTTTTGTGTAATTTTTTAAATAAAGAGATATGTGATTGATTCCTCTTTAGATTATACATTAGATTCATTTCAATTCATCTGTAGTGATTGTGCTTATTTTGTAATACTACTTCAAGCTCTTTTGATTTTATTGTGTCTTTTAACAGTTTCACAATATTGGTGATTTGAATACGGAGCAAAACATTCAAGTAAATTTGTTCATTTTTTTGCTTTGGTACTTATCTCACCTGATTGAGCTATCTATCTGTCAAGCTGGGGCAGAATAACCACAATCATGAGAAAAACCATGAGAACTATGAAAAAAACAAAATGGCCACATCAGATATATTCACCAAAATGGCACAGAGAAAATGTTAACAAAAAAAAATTAATTTAAAAAATAAGAAAATAAAAACAACAAATTCCTTAATGCAATGAAATCAGTAACTCAAAGCCAATAACAAAATGTTGTGATGATAAGTAGCCAGAACACATTAGAAGCAAAAAGTAACAGGAAACAGGTTGTAAGTATGAAGTAGGTAGAAGTTTAACAATCTAAAATAGGAAAAAACAGGATGAAATCCATGAGAAAGGGGCAGAAGTCTAAATGTGTATGATAAACGTAGCTCCGAAAATTACAGAACGCATCATCTAGGTGTGGTTAACTTGTTTGTTTGTGTCCAGTCACCCTGCCTGGTGTGGTGCATTTCTATTACTTTTGCACCTCTGTTACTTTTTGTGAGTATAGTTTTCTTACAATATTTTTGCTTGAGTTCATGGATTCTGCTTTTTGAACTGTATTTAGAGACTTCATTGCTTTGGACTGTCAGTTCAGATCAGGTCAAGTTGGGGAGCATGCACTGGTACAGTACATTGCCACACCCACCACACGACGAAACAGCTTGGTATTCTGGTTGGTAAAAAGGTAGACAGACGGTCCAGTCCCACTATCCGGAAATGACCCTCTATCTGCCACAGTCAGGTCTTATGTGGGCATCCCCTTGGCCTGGTCCAGCCACTCGAGTCCTCAACAATGAGGATCCTGCACGCTGGATCAACCTCTGGGAATTGCGTCACATGGCCGTAGTGCCGTAACTGACACTCCCTCACAATGCAGGTAATGTGCCTCATTCAGGACTCCATGAGCAACCGCTCATTCAACACAAAGTCAAACCAACGGTACCCAAGGATTTTCCGAAGAGACACAGTACCGAAGGTGTCCAGTCTTCATCTCAGGTCACTGAATAGCATCCATGTCTTGCAACCATATAGGTGCTTCCTGTCTTGCTATATGGTTGCTTTGGGCTGTGCTTTAAATTTTTTTTCTTCTATTTTTGTTCCTGTTTTGATTTATTCAAGAAGTTCTCTATTTTTAAAGATGCTTTGTTTTGGGTTGTCTCAGTTACTTTAGCCCTTATGAGGGATTTTTGTTTCATATTTTTCTAATGTTTTAAGTCTTTGTGTACTTTAAAGCAAGTTTTCCATTTTAGGTCTGGTTAGGCCAAAGCCCATAGGTAGTAATTAGGAGTTGACAGGAACATTTGGTCCTGCTTGTGGAAATGTTTGTGACTAAAAACACAACACACTATGATTATATCAGGATCCTGGGACTTTTTATACATTATTTACAGTTTATTTTCTAGTTTTAGTATTGAACTGCATATCGTTATAGGGGTTTTTGACACCAAGGAATCTGATAGAATTATTGACATTTTTGATTCAATGCTTAGTTCTAAAGTTTATTTTTGATTGGTTCATTTACTGAAGTCATTTTGTTTTTTATTCAGCTATGCTGAATTGCCAGGTTTTGTCCAGTAAGGGGTGTGGCTTCAGAGATTGTGAGCCTGCCAATCATTACTCAACAGGATAAAAGGATCATTTTAGGTTCACCTCTTTATCCGATTACTCAGATTAAAATACCCTTTTTGCACTTCAATGCATCAATTTGTTGGATTTTTGCTGATTTTGACTTTTGCAGTCCTTTTTGACCTTGTTCTTGTCTCATGGTTTTTGGCTTTGGTAGTTGGTGGGTTTTTGTTCTCCTAGTTTAGACCCTTGCTTTGTTTGTTTTTTTTTTTACCCATCGTTCTCCTTTTCTCTTTCCCTCTGGGCAGAATAACCTAATTAGAGTAATGAATTAGCCTTTACACGTACATCATTATGATGTGGGAGAAGGCCTAGGATCTTGAGATAAGCTGCACAGATGTAGCAGCAAAATTAACAAAGCTTACAATGACAGTAATCAGACAGGGAACTGAACTCTGTTCCCTTGAGCTGTAAAACACCAAATGAAGCATCTACTCCTTGACTCCTTCTAGTCCCTTGTTGTTGTTTTGGCCAGGGCTCCTTACATTATGTTTTAAAAAATATGTATGTACTGTTTCTTTAAATGTTTTTATTTTCCCTGTGTTTTGTGGGGTGGTTCTCATTTCCTTTTGAGGGAATACTCCCAGCTCTATAAAGGCTTATGGGAAATGTAGTTCCTTGCCATTCATTCGAATGTAATTTGGTAGAGTTCAGATTTGTCTTTGTATGTATTACTTTAGTTAGATTTTGGTTTTTTGGATATTTTTGCCGTTTCTGGAATAGGTTTATGTTTTTTTTTGGATCTGAAACCGTTGATGTGGATTTCCTTGTAATCAAATCCTTTTTGCTTCCTTTTTTGATTCATCTTAAACATTTTGTTATTTTGGGCAATTTTGTTAATAAAGCCTCCTTTTACAAAGATTCTGGTGGGACCTGTCTCTTTACAACCCATAATTTCATGGTTATCTCTCTTGTAAGACATATTTTGAGACACTCTTTTGAATTTTAAACGTTAACAGCTGTTTCTCCATTTTAAGGCCTGGACGTGCCTTAAGCCCCCCAGTTTCCTATGGTCAGCCCTACTAGAGTGAGACCTGTTTTGGAGCAGGCTATTTAAAACTTAAGGCTGCTTTTTTGAAGGTGTTTTTTGGAAGCCTCACCTTTTTGTCATTTATGTGCTGTTGTAATCAGAATAGTTGCATACAGCCACATCATTGTGAGGAAAAAAAAAATTGAAATGGCTACATACATGAGGCATACTTGAACCTGATGTGAATAAAAACAAGTATCTGAATGTGTCTGTCTGCTTTAGTTTTAAAAAGAAAAAAAAATGTGAAAGGTTTGTTATTAAACCATATTAAAGCAAACTTCCCCAGACAAATCCTAAGGCATTTGTTACCCATCACACCTATTGTATCATGTACTTTGTGTTGCTCTTTTGGGAAATGTCCTTGTGACAATAGCTGATCTTGTGTTTACATTCTCACATGGTTCTCCATTTAAAAAGATTTAAACAAGTAGTTTTAGTTGTATTTAAAACAGAATAATATTTAAATATTCCACCTATGCCAGGAGTCACTAGAGTGTCAGCAGCATATCCCATGTGTACCGATACATGTATATACAATTTAAAATGTAAAAAAATATATTTTAATGGGTTAGAGAAAGAAGAAATCAGAAGTCTCGATGGTGCTGTGTGCTACTGTAAAGACAAAAGGCCATTATCCCTTTCTCTCCAAGCATTGCGCGATAGCTCTGAGGACAGTTCTGTTTTACACTCCCTCACGCTCCCTCAGCTAGAACAAGACTGTAAGCAGGTAGTCGAAATACTCTGTTTGGAAAGTTTCTCCTGAGCAGTCCTTGATACAACAGCCTACATGTGCATACCAATATCTTGCTTGAAATCTTAGGTCATGGTAAAGTGACACTTCTTCCATCTTTGAGTGAGAGATGAAAAGAGGAAAAACTAGTGTCTGGATTGACCACCATCTACCTTCTACATATGCCAAAACTGAAAAAAAATCTTATCTCAGCAGCATCAGACAAAAGGACAGCACATCAGCCCACCACAAAGCACACTCATTCATACTGATCCAGTATAGCATTGCCAATCAATGTGTTTGAATAACATGGAAAAAATACTGGAGCAAGGCAGGACCCTAGTCCGTTACATGACAAACTAAATTGCCATTTGGAGACCTCTCAAAATACATAGCAGTATCTTAAAATGGTTTAAATTGTTATTTCATGCATTAAAATAAGCTGGAAAGTTGAATTGAATCTGTTTTGTCATGTTATGGACCGAGGATGACCCCATTTTGACTCTTTACTGTATAGACCAGACCAGAACATCCCAAATCCTATCTTTAGTCCTAGTATGTTTAAAAATTTACCAGCCTGGTCACTGTCACAATTAACCGCTACTGTAGTTAAATGCTTCACAATTTCTTTTACATCGGTAACCCCACACAATTAGATAGAGTACCACAATCGGCAGAGAAAAAGTGACACATTTTATGCATCGATTACTTTAAGGCTTTCAGTTGTTCCGCAAATATAAGCAGAGTAAAACACTGGCAAAATAATACAACCTGGATAATGAGCAGTTCATCTTAGTGCTTAGTCTACCGGGTGGCTCTCTTTCTTAGTATGTTGATTGTTCTTTGGTCCAGTGTGGTCTGGTATTGTTCTTGGATGGAATGGATGAAAACACACACCAAGGCCTTCTGCATGACTGGAGTAATAGAGAGATGCTTTGCATCTCTCTTAGCCTGTAATGTAAGTCCAGACATGTCATCCTTAGACATGCCTCTTGGTCAAATGGGGATCTGTACAAGACTTTTAATCTCAGCCACTTGCCTCCATCCTTCGCATTTCATCTCAGCCCCCCAGGTTGTCTAATAGAATGGAAAGGCTGATCTATGATATCTTGCGTTCTAAATTTTACCTGTCCCTGCCACTCCAGGTTTTCTTTCTGGAGGAAAAGCCTATATAATAATAAAAAAAAAACTTGGGACAAGACCTGACTTTTTCAGAGAGATACCTACATGTCCTGTGAGACGAGGCTTAACTACACCCAGGACCGGAAATAAAAGACAAAGAGTAGTTGACAAAGTAGAACGTGGTAAAGAATTCAAAAATGTTGGCACAATACACATGCAGAGCAGGTTAGAGATAATGAAAGTACTAAAATTCAAAAGTCTCAAAAAAATTATATTAAATATCTCATTAGCGCTAACAAATGGAAATTATTACTCGGTGAAATAACAGAACAGTGAAAAGAGATCGAATATATTGTTCAGATTTAAACTTTAAGTCAGAGACTTGTAGATCGTCTAATTTGTGTTGCCATCAGGGAAAAGTAGTGTTTCTTCGCATATCCATGAGAAAAGATTTGCTGTTTGGTGAAAGTGAAATCCGCATACGTGAGCGGCAGACATGTGAAATGGCTGGCGCTTAACGCAGGCCGGGGGTTTTGGCAAGCAAAGTGAGCAGGGGGTAAAGTCCCCTAGTATATATATTTTTATATATAGATGTCAGAGGGGGACATTTTTGTACACTGGATCATTCCATTTCTCTCTTAGGAAAAGAAATATGTAAATATTACATTTAAAACCAGGCAGATGAACAGGCAATAGGCACCCATTGTTTAGACTGAGTCGAGAAGTTAAAAGGCAAATTTCCTGGGTTATCCTGTTACTGATTACTGTGATGGCTGTCTACAGGATATCGGTATTTGGTGACTTGCAAAATAATCACCGCTTTGAAGTTTTAACTGCTTAATCATACAAAAAATATAACATTGTGATAAAAGAACTGCTCCTTCCTTGGAAAATGTTTGTATTTACCTGACTTGGAAATTAACATGTCAGAGAATATTGGTTTCTAATCAGCTGTGTACTCATTGATAGTTGGTAACAATACATTTTGTTAACTTGTGTTTTCATTATTTGTTAAACCCAGGAAATTTAGATGTGCCATTGTTTAGTCTGATTGTCCAGAACTGATAATGGCAGGGACTGAGGGAGATTTAAGCTTCTGGGCAGGAGAAGGCAAGGTGAGGGACAGTCCACTGAGAACGCTGCCAAGACTCGCAGAGAGCACAGGGGCTCACTGGCAGACTGGGGTACGTGGTTGGTGCGACGTGAGGGACATGAGCGGCATCACTTACCCCGAGGGAGGAAGAGACAGGTCCACAAGAAGACGGTTGTGGGTCCAGAAAGTGAGGGAAGCTGCATGAAAAGACCGAGCAAAGCTGGCAGACGAGAAGTGAGGCGTGCCTAGGTCACAGCAACACAAGGAGCCCAGTGTGGAAAAAAAGGAACAACGAAGAGACGCTGACAGGGATTCTACAATTTTGACAAAACTTCTGTTGGGAAACGAGTGTCCGGTGAACAGACTGCATCTGTGGACAGTTGGACGATTAATTGTTGGGGTAAAACAGTGCACAAACTGGACTCTGCACCACTAAAGGCTGTATCCTCCATGTTATTTACCTAATTACCTTTATTTATTTACTTACTCCTACAGGGTAAAGTCACAAGTAGACTGCAGAGCTTCTCGTGTACATATACAAAGTACAGAGATGGCAAAAGTGCATTCTTGCTCTGATGTAGAAGCATTGTCATGATCTGAGTTCACCTCTGTTATAGCGCGTCTTTATGTGAAAACAGCAGTGTCAAATGGGGGTGGGGGTAGGATCGTGAATGCGACTGAGAGAATAAAACTGAATAAAAAAAAAAAAAAACAAAGCTAACCTTTACAAGTATCATAAATTTACAGTGGCTGTTACAGACTGGAATCAAATGTATGTTTTTATTCTAAAATAGTAAGAATACGAGCAGCTCACTTCTCAAAACGGACTCATCCAGGATCAAACCCGTGAAGTTTTGATAACCAGTCAATAGTTGATACTGTTGCGCCACCGAAGTGGTCGTAGCAAATGCGTGTCAATGTTGCACCCTAACGGGGGTTCTTTTTCTGCATATATTTTTGAATAAAAGCGCACTTGTTCTGTTATATTTGTACCTTTGAGAAAGTGTTTCTTTGATATTTGGAATTCAGGGTTCACACATTATACACTTCATGTCTACATTTTGTCAGTTATTTTTAAAACATGAGAAACGTTTCTATTTTAACGATGTGTTTACATAGATCGTTGTAGACACGGAACACACATGAAATGCAAGTGTTCCAAATAACGATATAGTATTTATAAAAGGTGTCATTTTGCTTGACTTCTCACTCTATACAACTCCAAGCAACTGACACGCAGGTAAACAGACTGGAGCTGAGAAAACTGTGCGGCGGTGGGGGATGTGATAGCAGGCTGCTTGCTGTTTATCGACACATTTACAGGACAAAAGACATAAGACATTGATGGTTAGGTGAGAAGCGATTTAAGGTGGGACGGATCTACGAGTTTTTTCGTAGGCTCTGGTAATTCTAGTGTTAAAGAGGAAAAAGTTCACTCGATTCAATGGCAGGCCTGATTCTCTATTACCTTTACTCTAAAACTTTCCCTTATTTTAGATCCAAAGTTGCTACAAAAGTTACCATTTGATTCCAAAGTCAGATTACAAGATTAGCGTAAAGATGCCCAACACGGAACAGTCCCTCTTAAAAGAATGAGACTGTAAGAAACCAAAGCAAACAGATCAGAAGCAAGTAACACCACAGTAAAAAGGAGGCTTGTCTTACTTCACACATTGGTGGTATTCCTTCTGTGATTCCAAAAAGCACTGTAGCTGCACACTGACACTATGTGGTGGATGCAGAAGACAGAAACAAATGAGTGGTGCATCACTTTGATTATGTGCCTGAGCTGAAGTGACTAGGACCAATGTCAGAATGACAGACAGTGTGAACTGGACAAAGTTTACATGTCACTTTACTCCTTTTTTGTGATTTCTCTCTTAAGTTGAACGAGCAGCCAATGAAAATACTGGTGCATATTATGAAAATAAGATCCCCATTCGAATCCAACAAAAAAAAAAAATCAATTCGAACACATTATTAATCTATTCAAATGAATCAGCAACTCGTCTAAACTGATTATTTTTATAATTTTCCTTGACTCATCTTATTTCAGTAGCTATTTACTTTTTGAGGTATGCAGTTTAGTGAACCGGAACCAGAAGAGTGTAGCCAGCCAATAGTTTCAGTCTGTTCTACATTGTTCAATGCTACTGTTGACTAAATTTTAAATTGACCTTTTCTGCTTTTAACATTCCCACCACTTACTCTGGAATATCACGTTCTTGGAGAAAATTACATACATCGATTCTGGTAACTTCCCCTGCATTTGAAATTCATTTTAGGACTCTTCAAAAGAACTGTTTCAACCACAGTGGTCTTCCAGCTAGTTCTTCTTCCAGTTCACTGATTTTAACACAACCATACAGATCACTTACGGTTCACTGAATTGTATACCAGGAAAACTGGGCAGGTCATTGTAATAAGTCCTGGACTGTAAAGGGGGAAAATAATAATAAATTGTTGAAATGAATTAATGCGGAACTGTGCCCTGTACTACTGAAATAAGAGTCAGGGAAAAAAAAAAAAAATAATCAGTTTGACCAAGTTAATTATTTATTCGAATGAGTGTGCAATTTGTTCGAAGGAGTTATGAAATTTGTTTGAACGAGTTAATAATTTGTTCGAACAGATTAATAGTTTGTTCAAACAGATTTTTTTTGTTTCCTTGAAAGCTATGGGACTTTACTAAACAATTTTGCCATAAGAGAAATTGCTTGAACTTATATATTTTGTGTATTTTCCTCTTCTACTCATCTGACAGCTGCGTGGATGCCCTTTGCAAGTCAATCGGATGCCAGACAAAGCGGCCTGCGAGTTGCTCACACCACGGTGCCCTTCTCCTGCTGCTTTAGGTAAGTGAACTACAAAAAAAAGTCACTTCTTTGGAAATAAACGAGACAGGAAAGCAATTATGAAAAAAACAGTAACGGTGCGCTGCACAAAAACATGCACTGAATACATATGACTTGAGCATTCATAGTTTTCATACTCTTTCTCTGTACGTTTAGCTTTCGTTTGCTCAGAGGTTGATGTGCTTGCTGTTTCTTGAGCAGCTCTTCCTTTCTCCACCCTAGCAGCCCGCTTCTTCGTTGGCATCTTTTGGTGTTAAAACTGATTAAGTCGGTGTTTGTGATGCAGTTACTTAGTTTTTCTTAATTTTTCACTTAAGCTGGCACTTAAGTCTTAAATCTGCGTCATGAATGATTTAAGATATGAAGAGGCAGAGGAAGTGACGGCGAAGGTGGTAGGGAATGAGAACGGCGTCCATATGTATGCGCCACATGGCCGCCCTGCTGGCCACTGCCGAGAGTTGATTCTACAATAAAATAAAATAAAAAGAGGAATAACTTTGGAGGTTAATCATCACCCCGAAAGCGGATAGTAGACGTCATGTCGTATATGTGTACCAAATTTCAGGTCAGTAGGTCAAACGGTTTGGGAGCTACAGCGTATTATTTAATACATATATGTAAGACTGGAGTGACTGAACAGTACTATCTGCAGTTAATTATTTTTAAAGAACTGACATTACTGACCTGCATCTAAATGGTGTTTGAATTAATTAATAACAAGGAAAAGGTGCAGATGCCCCAACTGATATAAACAGGTTTAAAAATTAACAGTAGCATCAGGATGTGGGGGACTTCAGTGGCTTAAGTACCTGATCTCTGGCTCCCAGCCCTTTGATCTTTCAGGGCTAATTGCAGCAAGCCCCTGGTCTTTTTGACCATTGTGTACCATTCATATTACTATTATACAATGAATTGTTTCTTTTCCAAGTTTTTACTTATTTTATAATTTTAATGAATTACTGTGCTTTTCTCCATTCAAATGGTAGTAATTACTTTGATTTCATGCTAGTAATGGTCATTTTGTAATAACAGATATTTTTCAATTGCTAATTATTGGAGTCTACTCTACGAGGTATACTTTCAAAAATGTTATGTTTAAGGAAACTGAACAACAGTTAGTCACAGACCCTCCACCACTAACACACATCAATCGATGCCATTTTCAAATCACTTGAATTGCAGTCTGCTTTTAATGAAAGCTATTGATCCACCACAAGCCTATTTGTGCTCCATTTTTTTAACTCCATTGTAAAGTGCTGTTAAAAAGCACAAATTTAACGGAGTCTGCTAACACATTGAAATGCATTCAATTATAGCTGTTACTTGTGAATATGACACATTGTTACAAAAATATTTAATAAACAAAACTGTAATAACTGACTCTTGGATTAAGTAAATTAAAAAACGTGAAATTCTCCAACTTTCATATTAGTTAATGTAGACGCCGAACACACCTGAATGTTACGCCATGCGTGGATTGTGTACTTTGTTTTAATTTGTAAATCATCGGTAGAGTGCATGAAAATCTATGGCCATCAAGTTCTACATTTGTAGGCAGACATGTCAGATGAAGACTCCTAAGAAGTTGATAAGTTCAGAGTTTCTTGAATTAAAGTAGCTGTTTGCTGCTGTAATTCAGGCAACTTTTTCTTTCTCTCAAATGCACTACAGATGCGCACAGTCTCAATTTTGAACATGGGTATTGCTTGGCTTGGGAATCCCGTTACGCATATGCATGTGTAAAAATGCAACTGAGAGTGTTCTCACTACCGACAGTTCCCTAATCAAAAAACAATACTTGCTAAGGCCCACCTGGAGGAAAATGTCAGCTTTCATTTCAAGGCATATTTTATGTTGTATTGAGCAGATCAGTGAATGTGGTGCTGAAGTAACTGATCTGCTTTAGCATTCAGTGTTGTCAGGATCTGCATACAATTAACTTTACACCGACTGTCCCAAACTGAAATCAAAGGCTTCTTCTTTTTGGGTGCATCCACTGTCAGAACGGCGCTGTCAGATCTAAACAATAGCGGGGCGAATTGCTTGCATACTGAAGTGACTTTAGCTGCTGGTGGAAGTCCCATTTTTCTTTATGGTGCCAAGCAGAGTAATGTTGTAGTGCATAGCAGTCTATTAGCTAGCGAAAGCGCTGTGAAGAAGCTGTCTGTTGCTACGGTTCTGCCTTTGTCCAGTCTGATAGCGGTCACGGGACATCATATCTTTGATTGCCGTTACAACAAACATTTCTGAGCAGGCATCAGCCACAGTGCTGTTCTTGTGAAGAGAATGGAGATAAATGGCATCAGCTCAAAGAGGGAGAGGCAAGTTCGTTGTGCCACGTGAACATCACTGAGAGAATAAAACTGAATAATAAAAAAACAAGAGCTAACTTTTACAAGTAGCCAAAATTTACACCGGGTGTTACAGACTCAGATCAAATGTATATTTTTATTATACTGTAGAAATAATAATAGCAGCTCACTAGTCAAAACGCATAGCACCCAATCTCGAACCTGGGACCTTTGGATTATAAGGCAGCAGTTCTTACCTCTATACCATTCAAAAATACGTGTAAATTCCCTGTCGATTGACATTTGAGCTTGGGTTTTTAACTCATTGAAGCCACATGTAGATCAAATGCTTTTTTTTTCTTTGGTTGTATTCTTGAATAAAAGTGCACATGTTTTATACACTTCTTGTCATTATTAGTATCACATGGAAAACATTTCTGCTTTAGGTATGTGTTCATCATTTCTTTCATCCTACATTTACCTAGATCTTTGTAGACACAGAACACACATGAAATGCATGCATTCCAAATAATGATACAGTATATTGTATTATTTACCCTCTACAACTCCAGGCACCTCACCTCACTCGCAGATAAGGAGCCTTGGCTTGAGCTGGGAGAACTTTTTTGCCCGAGCTGAGCTCCATCAAGATAGAGGATGGGACAGCAGGCTGCATGCTGCCTGTGCTGATTGACACATTTACAAAACAAAAGATAGTAGAGGTGTGAAGGGATTTAAGGTGGGCCGGGATTACAAGATTTTTCATAGGCTTCAGGAATTCTAGTGTTAAGTGGGGAGGAAAAGGCATTTCAAGCTTGGTAAAAAATACATGGTCCCCTGCTACTCACAATCCACCAAAAAACAGAACTTCAAAGCCCAGTTTTTCAACTTTGACAATTTAAATTGGCAGTTTTCATTGCAAGGCATGTTTCATGTTGCATGCAGTGCCATTAAAATGAAGAAGTAATTAAACAAATACATAAAGAAAAAAGCAACAAACATTTATGACACATTTATTTAGGTATGCTCACATTTCATTGTGCTTTTATTCAAATATTGTCACATTTTACAATGTATTATTTTGTGTATTTATTTTTTATTTTATTTTGTTCAGAATATTTCTAAATAGGCATTGATTGATATTGTGCAAAGTCCATAAAATTGTAATTAACTCTATCAGTGGGCCTCAATTTCAGTCCAGGCAGTGGGGGACTCCTGTGGCCAAGTGTTGTAATTCAAATGAATTTTATAATCACATCATATTTTTCCTTAACTGATAGTAATGTTCAGTGAGATGATGTCTTTTTCTTATTCTACGAAATTCTGAAATACTTTAAAAGCTTATATTTCCTTTGCCATTTTTAAATCGCCCTTTTCTATAGTTTACTCCCTTAAATATATCCAAATACTGATAACATTGAATGCTAAAGGCTGGGAATGACTTCAGTGCTATATTAATTTGTCTACTCATTTGTAAGAAACACTTTTAATGATCAGACAAGTGAAATGACAGGGAAATCATTTTTGTGCCTGAACTGTTCATATTTAGTCATTAAGAGAGAAAAGTCTGCAGAATGGGAAGATTTTAAAAGAAAACAACAAAAGAAAAATAAACAATTAAAAGTAAGAAGAGAACACTAATTGTGAAACTAGGAGAAAAACTTGCAGCCATGAGGGACAGTCAAGTATGGGAAATGTTCTCAATTTCACATTTAGTGAGACCAATGTGCTCCTGGGAACACTCAAAGTATTAATAAATGGTTTCATACATTTGCCCTGATCTATGCTTCACCAGGAGGTCTACAGAGAGTTCCTTGGACTTCAGAGCTTGGGGTTTGTCCTGCCATACAACACTGAATGGTGGGACTTTATATACACACGTGTGTGTCTTACTAAACATGTCTAATGTTCAGTTTTCCACAGGTGGACTCCAGTCAAGTTCTAAACACATCTCCAGGAGAATTAAAGCAAGCAGGATGCATATGAGCACAACTTTTGGAGTCACAGGAAAGGGTTTGAATCCTTAGAATCCTTATGTGAGGGATTTTTTTTTCATTTTTATAAATATGTAAATCTTTCTGAAAACGTTTTCATTTTGTCATTATGAATTATTGAGTACAGATTAATGGGCAAGGCAGCAATTTTATGCAATAAATTGTGCAAAATATGAAGGAGTCTAAATAGTTTCTGAGTCCACTGTACATATTAGATATCATACGTACGAAATAGCATTACCAGTATGACTTTAAATCTTGTATGTTGTGAAACTCAGGGTTGCGTACAGTCACCCTAATCTAACACAGACGGACAGAGACACGAGTTGGCCAAACAGCATATGCTTATTCATGGGGGGAAGCACTTTTTCTCTGCTCACCACAGCAGAGTACATAAAGCACCAGATACAAATCAGCACAAAAGCCTTCCCTGCTCCTTCATCGCCCCCTCCACTCCTCTCCTATTAAGCTTTAACCAGCTCCTCCCGACTCTTGCTCTTGCTGGTTCCTTTTATAGGACACCGGAAGGACTCCAGGTGTCTGATGAGAATCTTCTGGTAGCACTTCTGGGTGTGGGGGAAGTTCTACTAAATAAGGCTCGGGGAAGGTCCAGGTGCACCCTGGTGGTGGCCACAGGCCCCAGCAAGATTGAGCCTTCAAGCTCCAAACCCATGACTCCACTGTAAGCCAGGGGAACTGCCCTCTAGTGTTCCAGGGGAGATAGTGTCCAGAATAAGCCCTCTGCCCAGGTCCTTCTATTATGAAGACGTCCCGGCCAGGTTAAGGGCCCTGGCAGTCCACCACAATATATAGAATGTACAAGTAGTCTTACAGGAAAACATTCCAGGACGTTTGCAGGTATGGGGCCTCAGTAATGTATTCTATCTGGAAGTAATCAGGATTTCAGGATGACATTGGTTTATGAGAAGAGCAGGAGGAGGAGGTCATTGAGCAGCTTAGGCAAGATCAAGGCTGGGATAGGAACGGCTGAACATGGATGCCAAGAGAAAACAAGTCTTGTTTAGGACTCTGGATTAAGGCTGACAGAAAACCTTTCATCTTTGGATTATTGTTATTTAGAAGAATGTCAAGAACCATATATTACAGAGGTTTATCCGCTCCAGGGACGGAGTAAACTGACAAGCTGTAAACTTTCTTTTAGTTCAAGGCCTTGTTTTTGGCTGCCTGTTCAGTTTGTTAATTTCAGCACGGATTGTATAAGAACAGAATGGGAATGTTTTATTCAGGTTTGATGTATGTTCAATAGTTCCTCTTATAAATGGCTTTCTTCTCTTGTTATGAAGATTTCTTTATTTCTTACAAAGTTTTGGACTTTATTAATTGAGAATTGGCTTTCTTTAAATAAGGGAAATAGTTATCTGTAAGGTTTAACTGAACTCTCAAGTTACCCCCAAAGGCTTATGACATCTAAACGTATGTGGTAGAAGGTTGTCTCAGCAGATTAGAAACCATCTGTTACAAAGTGAATGAATTAATAAATGTTAAAGCAAATGTGATCCAGTTTCTCTGAAATGTATGTCTAAAGTCCAAAAGTCTAGTACAAAGCAAACAAGTGTGCAATACAAATGTAAAGCAGATGGAAATGAAAGTGTCTGCTTATCTTTAATTCTCTTAAGCACAAGTGTCGCTGTGAGGGACAAATGTTCATGAAACACTCATCCAGTAATCTGCCCACATTAAGCCTCACACTTTTTTTCCTGCATAAAATGAATAATAACCCTTCATGTGCAGTAGCATATCTTTTAGCTAACATTTGCTGCCTCTTCCAACATGTTATGTCCCTCTGTTAAGCCCATTAGAGAATTTTTTTGGCTTTTTCCTCCACAGACTTAAATGAAATTCCATATGTAAACAAGAGAAGGCTTATCACGCATCACATTAGCCATTGACGTTGAACAATATAAAGATAGTAATTAACACTAGAATTACCAAGCCTACTAAAAAATTTTTAATCCTGGCCCCTCCTTAAATCTGTTCGCACCTTTCTGTCAGCGTCTTTTGTGTTGTAAATGTGTTGATCAGCACAAGCAGCAAACAGCCTGCTATCCCATCTTCCCACCACCGCAGAAACGGAAAAAAGCTCTCCCAGCTCAAGCCTTGTTTACCTGGAGCTGTAGAGGATAAATAATATATCGTTATTTGGAACACATTCATTTCATGTGTGTTCAGTGCCTACAAAGATCTATGTAAGTGCAACATGACAGAAATGTTGAACACATACCTAAAAGACAAACTTTTTTCATGTTTTAGTACTAACGACAAAATTTTGACATGAATTGTATAATGTGTGAAGATTGAAGTCCAAATATCAAAGTATAATAAAATATAATAAAACAAGTGTGCTTTTATTCAAGAATATAACTGAAGAAAAATAAATCAGGTTAGGGTATGTCGCTGACATGACCGTTTTGGTAGTACAGAGGTAAGAACTGCTGACTCATAATCAAGAGGTCATGGGTTCAAGCCTTGCCACGTCCCAAAATAAACATTTTGAGTAGTGAGCTGGTCTTATTGTTACCATTATACAATAAAAACATACATTTGATTTGAGTTTGTAACAGCCTGTATAAATATATGGTACTTGTAAAGCTTAGTGTCTTTTTTATTCAGTTTTATTTTCTCAGTCACATTCACACTCCCCCCAATCTGACACAGCTGTTTTCAAATAAAGATGTGCTATAACAGAGGTGAACTCAGATGAGGATGAGGGTTCTACATCGGAGAAAGAGAACAGAAGCCCTCCTCACAAGAAACATCCACTCACATATAAGAACAACACAGCTGCACCAGGCGTAAAGGCGAAAGATGGCACTGTTTGGATGCAGCAACAGGTCAGGCGTCATCCTGCCTGTCAGTCTGCCACACACCTGTCCTTTAAAGAAACAGCAGGACTTAAAGAGTTCACCAACATGTTTTGAGATAGTCTTTATATAAAAAAACATTTATATTTTACTTATATAAAAGCCAGATCAATTGTTATTTACCTTGATTCATTTACTTATCTTCCTACAGCGTAAAGTCACAAGTAGATTGCAGAGCTTCCTGTTTGTGATCGACATGGGTATGCTGACAAAGTACAAGTGTACTGAAGTAACTTTACACAGGAAGCTCTGCAGTGTAATTCTAGTGTTATGTCAATTTAATACATTTTCCCCACTACAAGTTTGTGGGTGCCAGTTTACTTCTGTTCTGTCGTGTGGGGTCTTACGGTGACCCTATTTTCCCCTCTATGTTCTTTATTGTGTAGACTTACCCTAAATGCCTCAAATCTCATACACTTACCACTCTGTGGTCAGATACAGTACTTCAGTTCAGCACTTCCTCCCTCCTTCCCTTCTTTATCTATAACCTCAGGCAATTAGACAGAATGAAAAACACTGGCCAGAGGAAGATCTACATTTTACATTTATCATTATAGGTAATAAATTGTATCATAATTAGTGCCAGAGGATGTGGCTTTGTAAACCAGGACCATACAACCTGATAATGCTAGATGTGTGGTTTCAGGTGGCGCAGTAACTTATAGTTGCAGTCGATTCTTCCTGGTCAGCTCATCATCTGCACTGGCCCAGGTAGTCTGCTTTTTTCAGGTCATCGTCCGGTCTGTGCTCATCAGGATGCAACATGGCAGAAACAGCATGTCTTTACAAGCCTCTTTCTTTATTGTCCCTGTGTAGCTCCTGACAAATGCACCTTCCCGGGCCATTCACCAGTGAAACAGCTCAGACACAACCCAGATACCCACACCTCAAGTAATTGTGTTTTTTCTCAGCATCCTTCAAACAAATAACCAAGAAAGGAAATGCTTTAAGCAATAACACTACCCTCTCTGTCACAGATGGCCAGCAATTTAGTCATTAAAAACAATTTTACTAAAGATTAGGAGTAGAGAAAATAAAACTGGTTTGTCCATTTTCCTTACTCTTTAAACATCAAAACAAGTAAAATGCTAATGCTACAAATAAAGACATACAAAATATTTATCAACTTATGCAACGTATCACTCCACCGAAACAGGAAAACACTCAGATTGAAGCTCCCAGTTATCTCTGGTACATTTCAAAACAGAACTTCATATTCTTTCAAGTATCTCCGATTTAAAGGTCAAGTTTTTTGTTATGTATGTACAGGACATTTAGAACATTAGAAATATTCAGCCCTTGTTAAGATGAATATCCTTCCTAAGCATCTCTTTTTATTTCAAAATATTCCAATATACATCAATAAATCATTTTTTAAGAAATTAGATTCAACCATAACCTCATTTATTTGGAATTCAAAACATCCACATATCCAAAGAGTGACCCTACAAAGACGTAAGCCAGAAGGTGGCATGGTTCTACCTAACTTTTAGTTTTATTACTAGCCAGCAAACATACAAGCTATAAAAACCTGGACATGGACACAAATAGATGAACATACACAGGCTTGGTCCATAATAGAAATAAAATCCTGCAGTATATATTCCTTGCTTTGTGCCCCAATAAATGCAAGTTATTGCCAATATACTAACAACCCAATTGTGCTTCACTCACTCAGAATAAGGAACCAATGTAGAAAGCATTTTAAAATAGAGAAGCTTTTATCTGTGGCACCTCTGCATGAGAACCACCTTTTTCATCCCTCGCAAACATATGCAGTTTTTAATGTCTGGAAAACATTTGGGATTAAATCACTTAGAGATCTTTATATAGATAGATAACGTCTTTGCATCTTACAAACGATTAAATTCCAAATGTAGCTTTCCAGCAACACATCTCTTTCACTATCTTCAAATTAGAAACTTTGTTAAACAGAATCTGTCCAATTTTCCTCAGCTCCCACCTCCCTCTATGCTGGAAAAAATATTGTTCAGTTTCGAGGACTCAGACAGCATTTCTGCAATATCTAAAACCATTTTACAGTCCCTCCCTTTCAAAGATCCCAGAATTCACTCAAGCTCCACATTCGCAAAGCATACAATTATTCAACTCAACATTAAGCATCAACATCAACAATCAAGCACATCTGTTTCGTTTCAAATTGTCCAAAATGTTTCCAGGGCAAGATTCAACCTGCGAACATTGCAATCAAGTTCCAGCCTCACATGTTTTGGTCCTGCACCAAATTAACATCATTCCGGACCAAAATTTTTAAATGCCTTTCAGACAGCCTTGGTGTCACAATCCCTCCTAACCCATTAACATCTGTGTTTAGTGGACTCCCAGATGGACTTAAAGTGGAGAAGGACAAACTGTGATTGTCTTTACTACACTATTAGCATGTAGACATATCTTGCTCAACTGGAAGAATCCTAACTCTCCTCTTTTAAGTCAGTGGGGAACTGATCTTATATACTATTTAATATTGGAAATAATCTAATTCTCACTTAGAGGATCTGTGCAGAACGTTTTCAAAACCTGGCAGGATCTAATCAATAACATTTTAGATTAAGCTCTTAAAGCACCGAGGAAGCAGATTCTGTCCCCATTTCTTTTTCTTCTCCATTTATCTTTTTTCACTTATTAATTCATCGATTTACTTATTTTTACTAGCTTTAAGTTTTACTCTGTTGGCCATACTCTCTTTCTCAGGGGTGGGGGCTGATTTATTTTCAATCCTGTTTTTGTAAAAATTGATCTACTTGTATGGAATGTTGTGTGATTACAATAAAATCAATAAAATTAATTAAAAAATGAAATATTCAGCCCAAGAAAGCGTATGGGTCCTGCTCCATTAATTCTTGTAAAATAACATTACGTCGAGTTTTGAAGGTTCCTAAAGTCTTACTGTCTGCCACGCTACTTGGTCAATAATTCTAAATTCTATGGTTTTCTGTGACAGGAATAGCTTCCTAATGTTTGTGTGAAATTTACCCTTAGCAAGATTCTAATTGTGTCCCTGTGTTCTTGATAAACTAATTTTAAAGTCACAGTCTCAATCCATTGGACTAATTCATTTTATCATTTTAAACACTTCATTCAAGTCTCCTCTTAATTTTCTTTTGCTTAAACTATAAAGACTCAGTTCTTTTAATCGATTCACATAATTCATCCCCTGTAGTCCTGGATTCAGCCTAGTCACTTTTCTCTGGACATTTTCTAGAGCTGTTATGTCCTTTTTGTAGCCTGGAGACCAAAACTGCACTCAGTACTCCAGATGAGTCCTCACCAGTGTGTTATAAAGCTTCAGCATAACCTCCTTGGTTCTACTTTCTACTCTACACATCAGGGCACTATATAACCTCTCATTCTGTTAGCCTCCTTAATGGCTTCTGAAGACTTTCTTGCAAGTTGATAGTGACAATTCAACTATGACTCTTAAATCCTTCTCATAAAGTTACTTACAATTTTCAGACCCCTCATTTTGTATTCAGGAACAATCCCCAGATAGGGCAGATGATTAAAACACTATATCAAGGGTACGACTGTCCAAATGAACTGACTGGGACTAAGACAAAGGGATCTCAGATGAGGATTGTAGATAGCTCAGAGAAGAAACAACTCTGTCTTCTTCATCCTTTATAGTTTTAGGGTCATTGACTTGAAAGAAGTTCTGGAAAAATAATCTGTGATCCCCAGCTGGCCCTGCCTCCCTCTCCATCTCATGTCAGTTATATTTCGGACATGGTTTGTTCTCAAGGTTTAAATATATTTTCCTTTTTATTGTCATTTTGTTTAAAAATTATTATTTTGCATGTGTTTTTGTTATTATGCAATTTTTGTTAAACATTAATGTTTATGTGAAGTATTTACGTATTTTTGGGCATTTTCCTTGTGTTTTATGGGTGGAACCCCAAGAGAGACTGCCACCATTGTGTCACAGGTTAGCCTTAACAGTGCCTTCAGAAAGTATTCGGCCCCCTTGAGTTTTTGCACATTTTGTTATGTTGCAGCCTTGTGCTAAAATCTTTTAAATTATTTTTTTCCCTTTTGTGAAGTAACAAAATACCCCAGAATGACAAAATGAAAATAGGATTTTTTTTGCAAATTTATTAAAAGTAAAAATATTGAAAAATATTGAAATATCACATTGACCCAAGTATTAGGACTACTTACTCACTACTTCATTGAAGCCTCTTTGGCAGCATTTCTTGGGTCTGATGAGATAACTTTGTACATCTGGATTTGGGGATTCTCTGTCCCATTCTTCTCTGCAGATCCATTCAAGCTCTGTCAGGGCGAATGGAGACTGTTAGTGGACAGCTGTTTTCAGGACTCTCCAGAGATCTTCGATTGGGTTCAAGTCTGGGCTTTGGCTGGGACACTCAATGATATTTCCAAAGTTTTCCCTATGCCATCCTTATGTTGCCCTTGCTTTGTGCTTAGGGTGGAAGGTGAACCTTGGACCCAAACTAAGGTCCAGAGCATTTTAGAGCAGGTGTTTAGTAAGGATATTGATGTATTTTGCTCCATTCAGCTTTTCCTTAAAAATGTCTACTATCCCAGCCCTTGCCACTGTTAAGCATCCCAAAAGCCTGATGCTGCAATCCGCATCCTTCACCATTAAGGTGATGAGTGCTGGCTGGATTCCTCTGAACTATGACACTAATCTTGGTTTTATCAGATCAGAGAATCATGTTTCTCATAGTCTGATTGTTCTTTAGGTACCTTATTGCAAACAAGCAGGCTTTCATGTGTCATCTGGTCACTCTGCCCTAAACCACAGATTAGGGGAGTGTTGTAATGGTGGCTGCACTTCTAAAAGTTTCTTCCATCTTCACACAGGTTCAATGGGGTTCAACGAGAGTTACCATCATGTTCTTGGCCATCTCTGTTACCAAGACCCTCTTTCCTGACCGCACAGTTTGAATGGTCAACCAACTCTAGGATGTGCTATAGTTGTTCCAAACTTTTAGCATTTAAAAATTATGGAGGCCAGTGTGCTTTTGGGTACCTTGAATGGTGCAGAAATTCTTTGTATCCTTCCCCAAATCTGGGCATCGACAAAATCCTGACTTTAAGCTCTGCAAGCAATTTGTTCGTACTTCATAAGAGCATGAGAAATTTGGCTAATGAGAGGAGACCATTCAATACAACAAGCTTGTTTGTTTAGCTAACAGCTAAGTGGCCCCAATGTTTCATCCAGATGCTTAAAGTTTGTCAAGGTTTTTGCTTCAACTCCATGGCTCGGTAGTTTGTTCCAGTTTCCCACAACCCTTTGCATAAAAAAGTGCTTCCTTGCTTCAGTCCACTTCCACTTAATCTCCACTGGTGTCCTCAAGTATGTTATTTACCATTAAGTTGAAAGAATTCTGCTGGATCTACTTTATCAATGCCTTTGAGAATTCTGAAGACCCAAATCAGGCCTTCACACAGTCCCCTCTTCTCGAGACTAAACAGATTTAATCTTCTGAATCCCTCACAGCACAACATGTCCCAAAGTCCTGGGATGTACTTGGTTGCTCTCCTCTACACAGCTTCAAGTGCTGTTATGTCTTTCTTGTAGTGTGGTGACCAGAACGGCACATATTACTCCAGATGCAGTCTCACTAGTACATTATGCAGTCTAAGCATAATGTGACTTGATTTATATTGAATAGTTTTAACAATATAACCTAATATTCAGTACATGTCATGAAATCCTGAGATTGCTTTCCTCTGCATGGCTTCAAGTGCTCTGATATCTTGCTGTTATATCTTATTTGTGTGGAGACTAGTACGGCAGATGTTGTCCTACTACTGAGTTATATAGTTTTAGTATAATGCCCTTTCAAATATTGAATGGTTCTGAAGATATAACCTTACATTTTTTTGATTTTTTTAAATGCTTCTACATATCGCTTAGACATTGCATAGACATTGCTTAGACCTCATGGCTTGGATTTTTCTCGGATACACATGGTCAACTGTGGAATCTCCTAATCATGTCCCATCAATTGAACTGACCACATGTGAACTCAAAACAAGGTTTAATACTAGAATCCCTGAGCTGGGAGAAAAAAATTACCAGACTCAAATTAAATGTATGTTTTTGTTATATTATAGTACTAATAATAATAGCAGCTCACTACTCGAAACAAGGAAAGCCCAGGCTCAAACCCACAACCTTTTGTTTACTTGGCAGCAGCGCTTACTCTATACCAGCCAAGCAGACACAGAGATCCGGTCAATTGATATCTGAGCTTCGGTTTTTACTCATTGACAGCAACATGCAAATTGAATAATTTCTTTTCCTTTGGTTATATTGTTGAATAAAA
Organism: Polypterus bichir lapradei; assembly: GCA_026402145.1. Taxonomy (NCBI): domain Eukaryota; kingdom Metazoa; phylum Chordata; class Cladistia; order Polypteriformes; family Polypteridae; genus Polypterus; species Polypterus bichir. Next base: position 9,823,998 of record JANRMT010062811.1, on the reverse strand, counting down.
GCGTACTTATTTTGTTATACCTTTTTTGAAAGTGTTTATCTGATATTTGGACTCTATTTTATACTCTTCATGTCAACATTTTGCCAATTTTTATTAGGACATGAAAAAAGATTTGTTTTAGTTATGTGTTCAACATTTCCTGCCTCGCATTTCCTGTCATCTTACATTTACACAGATCGTTGTAGACATTGGACACACATTAAATGTATGTATTCCAAATAACGATATATTATTTACCCTATACAACTCCAGGCACCACACACCCAAATAAACAGACTTAAGTTGGAAAAACTTCAGCTGCATTGGTGGGGAGGATAGGATAGCAGGCTGCTTGTGCTGATCGACACATTTACAACACAAAGACGCTAATGGAGGGGTGCAAAGGAATTTAAGGTGAGCTGGCATTATGACTTTTGTCGTAGGCTTCAGGGATTCTACTGTTAACAAGAGGGAGACAACTTGTTTAACTAGTATTATGCACACCTTACTAGTATATTTCATAAGGATTGAATGGGTTATCATCAGTTTAGGACTTTCTTATTTTCTCTGTCTTTTTCAATTAAAAAAAACATACATTAAATACAACCTTAGAGGATACAGTATATAGGAAAACACATCAGATCCGCATATGCAGCAGTTGTAGCTGTTGAGTAGCCTCATGGCGTGAATTTATTGCTGGGAGTGCTAATGGTCCTGAACGGAAAAGCAAGGAAAGTGACTGTGCAGGATGGCCGAGGTCATTAATAATACTGCCTGCCTTTTTACATCAATATGTGTTATATATGACCTGGACAGAAGGAGATGTATGTCGGCAATATGCACATACAGTTCCCATAACTCAGACCGGTGTACATTGTTGGCTGTAGTGGTTATTTTTTCTCTGCCAACATTATCTCTTGCACTGCTTTTTATGACCTTTCCTGTCACACTATATTAAAATTTTTGCTTGACTAGAAGGAGAGTGAATCGTTGCGAGCCATTCAGTGTAACGTAGAACATTTGAAGTCCATGAGCTCTCTAGCATGGCATTTCACATTTCCTGAAATTGGAAAGTGGTGTTCTTATTATTTTTTAATATATGGATGAGAATCTGATAATACGTTATCATGCTTACATGTTTTTTGCCTTCTTCAATATATCCAGTTCTATGCTTTGGTTAGATCTCCTGACAAAAAGAATAAAATTGGATGGAAAGAGATGGTAGCACAAGAGCTTACATAATAAGATAAGGATTGGCATCCTCTTATGACTGAAAAAAGCTCTAGATAGTAACCTGCACCAATTTTCTTCTTAACACCTTATTTACAGCTTTTAAATGACTACATTTTTTAAAAAGGTAAAAATTATTGTGAACGCTACAGGATTGCTCCAAGTGAAGAAATGTTGCTGTAATGGCTGTTTAGCATAATGGATTAATGCATTTTTCTGATCATTTGAAGATCATAAAATTAAAGCCAAAGCATTCTTAATATAAATAGCCATCTCACTGAGTAAACTAAATGAACCGTTTTTTTTTTTTTGACAGTGGATGTACTTTGCCATTTTCTTTAATACATCCCAATGGATAAGAAAGCTTGGACAAAAATTTCAGCAAACAGAATAAATGAATAAACTACAGTTTTAAATACAATAGATCTTCTCAATTGATAATTTCGAATTGGCCCTAAGTAAATGTGAGTGTGGGTGTGCGCGATCTGTTAACCATCACATGTTTAATCTTGTATATTTTGGGATGGATGGAAGGCTTGTGTTTTTGTGTGGGTAAATGAAAACTGTAATGAGCAGAAAAGCAGATAAGCAATGAGTTGAGCACAAACCATTTATTTATGGCACCATAACACAGATGTCTTCCATATAGTTCCATTTTATTGATTTCCCCATTAAGATGTAATAACTCCAGCTAAACTCTGGTAGTGTTGCATTGTGTACATATTTATCTATTACTGCTAGTATGTGTGTCCCACTTGCTTATGCCACAAGGCACTGTGAAAAAACTATTTTCTGTCTCTGAAAGTAGTGCACTAGTTTGTATTTTTCATAATGAATATTAGCAGATGTTCAATTGAGTCCATATTAGACAAATAGGACACTGAATAAACAAATAACACAAACTATACTTATTTAATGTTGTAATCTACAGTACTTGACAAGTCAGCTCTGCAAACAATGCCCAGACTGTTCAAACTGCCCTAAGGCTTCAGAATGTTCTGCTTCTATGGAAAGCATCCTACATTGTTCTTGTTCCAAAGAAGGCAGGCACCTCTTCACCTAATGACTAGAGACCAGTGACACCTCTAACATTATGAAGACCTTTGAAAGACTGGTTTTCAGCCATATGAGTCCTCTTGTGGTAGACCACCTGGACCCACTGCAGTGACTGAAGTGGAGAATGCAATTATCAGTCTTCTCCACAAGCCTTATTCTCACCTAGACAAAGCTGGCAGCACTGTGAGGATTCTGTTTTTTGATTTTACAGCCCCTTCAGCACCATCCAGTCATCCCTGTTAATGAGTGAGCTCAGAGATATGTAGGTGAATGAGCCTGTGGTGTCCTGGATAATGGACTATCTGACGGGCAGACCGTAGCTTGTGAGACTCAAGGACTGTGAGAGCAACACTGGAGCTCCGCAAGGAACAGGCCTATCTGCTTCTCTCTTCACTCTGCACACCTCAGACAACAAATATAATAGCAGATCATGTCGCTTTAAAAAATTCTCAGATGATCCTGCACTTATGTGGTATAATGATAAATGGATGAGACGAGTATAAGAGTCAGGTGGAGAACTTTGTTTCTGGAAGCAAAGAGAATTGTCTGTCTGTGGTCCATACCTGTACGTATTTTGGGGGGGAGGGGGGTTGGGAAGTCCAAATTAATGACAGGTTGGACTGGTTTCCTTCCATAGAGGAACTGTGTAAGAAATGGCACAGCAGGCTCTTCCTCCATAGTAGACTGTATTCCTTTTATAAAAGAACTAACATCCTTCACACCTTCTGCAACTCATTGTTGTGTACTGGGCTGGTAACATCACTTCAAGAGAGGCCAACCAAATCAGCAAGCTAATTAAAAGGGCAAGCCGAGTTATGGAGCACACTTTGGATCTCATGAAGGTTGTAGCAAAGGAGAGAATGAAAATAAATCCGAGTGCCACTATGAACAATGCTGCACATCCTCTCTCTGACACACTAACACTGAGGAGTTTTAACCAATGAATTATTAAACAGAAGTATGTAAAGAGACACTACTGAGGCTCCTTTATACCAACAGCAATATGTCTGCATAATGAACGCCTCACTGGGACTGGGACTGCCAAGTCAGAAGTTTTGGTTTATTTTTAATTTTCTTGCTGTATAGTCATTCTGCTGTGTATTAAGACCAAAGTGTGTGTATAGTTATTTATCTACTTACTTATCTACCTATTTATGTATTTAAAGAACTTCTGTAAAAAGCCAAATCTCAGCCTGGGGACAAATAAAGAATCTATAATACAATTTATTTTTGTATAGCCCAAAATCACACAAGAAGTGCCACGATGGGCTTTAACAGGCCCTGCCTTTTGACAGCCCCCCAGCCTTGACTCTCTGAGAGGACAAGGAAAAACTCCCAAAAAAAACCTTTGTAGGGAAAAATGGAAGAAACCTTGGGAAAGGCAGTTCAAAGAGAGACCCCTTTGCAGGTAGGTTGGGTGTGCAGTGGGTGTCAAAAAAAGGAGGAAAATACAGTATAATACACAGAACAGAACACAAGTAATCCTCAATACAATATAAAAATAAAAATATTACAAGTACACAGCAGAATTCAACAGTAGATAATATCACATAATAGGATTTGCATTTGTTTAGAGTCCTGGAGATCTCAGCCATCAAGCTGCCTCCCCCTATTGGCCATTCCACAGATAAGACAGCGCTGGGCCAGCCAATCAGACGAAAGGCCCCCTCTACCTGATGATTCCTGACTTCCTCTATCTATCTATCTATCTATCTATCTATCTATCTATCTATCTATCTATCTAAGGCAAGTCTGAAATATTCACTATTACACTGACCGCCTGTTTTAATTCTCCTTTACTACAGTATTTCTGGTACCATTCATCTCCTTCTTAGATATACAGCAATAAAGCCTCCTTAGAAACAAAGTGCAATTGAAAATATGTGGTGTACATTTTCAAACCTGGTTGATTCAATTCAGGGCACAGTGGAGAAGGTAGGAAACAGCCTGAAATGCTGACAGGACCGCCTATAGAGCCCACTTGCATACAAACTCACACTCTCTTAGTCACCACAGGAACAAGTTAAATTATTACCAACTAACCTAACCAACATGTTTTTGGGGATATAGGAGGAAAACTGGAGCAATAGCAGATATCATCATCTGTGTGACAGAAAATAATATAATCAGTAAAGAAGTGTTAAATGTATGAAAAAAAGAGGAAAAGATATCCAAAATATTCAAAAACTGTTTTACATTATGACAGCCAGCTTTTCCAATATATCTCATTTTACCCATTGCCACGTTTGAAAATGTCTAGCAGACGTGATTCTGCTACTCTCAAGGGAAGATCTCAGAGACTTCTCAACATTCGACTTTCTTTTGTCACAGGTGAGTGTTTCTCTTGTGTGTTTGACTTGATTCAGCTATTCAAATTCTGCTCTTCCCAGTATTTGCAGTAACTAGTGCACTGAAGAGGAACACTGGCATAAATCTTCTGCATTAATAGTGCAGAGGATTAAAATATATGCAGCCAGCTTGTATTTTACATCTCCATATACCAATAAAAATGATATCAGAAGTGTACTGTCTGGGAGTATTCTAACTCTGATATCCATATGAGTGTCTAACCTCAATAGACTGAGAAACAAGATTCTCCAATTTGATAAAACCAAGATTAATGTCATGTGCAGTGGAATTCAGGTACCACTCAGCACCTTAATGGTGAAGCATGGTGATGGCAGCATCAGGCCATGGCATTGTTTAGCAATGGCAGGAGTTGAGATACTAGACAGGGTTGAGGAAAAGCTAAACAGAGCAAAGTACAGAGGTATCCTTAATGAACACCTTCTCTCATGTACTCTGCACCATAGACCTGGCCCAAGGTTCACCTTCCAACAGGACAATAACCCTAAACACAAAGCAAACACGACACAAGAGTGACTTTGGGACAACTCTGATAATGTATTTGATAGGCCCTGCCGGAAATCAGACCTTAACCTTCCTCTTATATAATACGCTACTGTGGCTGTCCATTTGTCTGTCCAGGATTTTAAATCACCTGTAGCTCTCAAACAATTTGACCTTTTGACCTGAAATATAGTACACATACACTACGTGACATCTACTGTCTGCTTTCGGGATGATGATTTTTATTACTCTTTTTATTTTGTATGTTATTGTAGAATCAAGTCTCTGCAGCACGCAGCAGGGCAACCATGCGGCGCATGTGTACGGGTGCCATTCTCATCCCAACCACCTTCATCGTCACTTCCTCTACCTCTTCATATCTTAAATCGTTCTTGAGGCAGATTGAAGACTTAAGTGCCAGCTTAAGTGAAAAATAAAGAAAACGTACTAAGTAATTGTAACACAAACACTAACTTAATCAATTTTAACGCAAAAAGATGCTGACAAAAGAAGAGAAGAAGCGGGCCGCTAGGGTGGAGAAAAGAAGAGCTGCTCAGGAAGCAGCAAGCGCGTCAACCTCTGAGCAAACGAATGCTAAACGTACAGAGAAAGAGGATGAAAACTAGGAATGCTCAAGTCAAATGTATTCACTGCACGTTATCGTGCAGTCCGCCGTTACTGGTATTAAATATCTCTGAAGAGGTGTGCAAAGCTTGTCACGCCAGACTCAAGCTGTAATCGCTGCCAAAGAGGCTTCAATGAAGTATTAAGAAAAGAGTTGGAATCCTTGAATCAATGTGATATTTCAATTTTTTATTTTTAATGCATCTGCAAAAATTCCTAAAATCCGGTTTTCACTTTATTATTTGAGAGTATTCAGTGCTGCTTCATGTGGATAAAATCAATTGAAGTGATTTCCACACATGGCTACAACATAACAAAATGTGTACAAATTGTAAGGGTCTGAATACTTTCTGAATCTACTGCACATCTATAAACATATATATATATGGTTTATAAAATGTTATCAGATTTCATATTGAATAAGACTTTCATGATGCCTGTTTTTGTAAGCTGCTCTGCACTCACATCCATAAGTTGGACTTGTTTGTAGCAAACGTATCTTCCCACAATTCCTGCGGCCCCTGTGCTGCAGTGCCATTCAGGCCCCTTTTTGTTGTGCTCCAAAGGCTTTGCAGTGTCTGGAAAGGCATGCAGGTAATTCTCTTTCTTTAAAGACATAATTATATCGATCAACTCCAAAGCAATCTCTCAGGCCCTGTAGATGTCAATAGCCATGGTTAAAGTTAAAATGGATTCCCTCAGAAGTTTGTCTTTATACATGCTTGTTGCTGATTGTAAAGATATTTTGTCTTTAATCATGTTGCTCTTGCTTGTGTCAAAGTCACAGAAGTTCATTTTAGTTGTAGCTCGATCAGAAGCATATCAATATGCTCCAGTTCCTATGTCACACATATCTCAAACACATTTTGTGATGCAGTAACTGAAAGCATCTAGCATGTGTTTGTAGGTACTTCCTGTGTTTTTATTGTGCACAAATCGGGTGTTCTCACACTTGTTTTTAGTTTTTTTCCAGCCCAGGAATTGATTCTGCAAATTATTATCCATCCATCCATTTTCCAACCCGCTGAATCCGAACACAGGATCACAGGGGTCTGCTGGAGCCAATCCCAGACAACACAGGGCAGGAACCAATCCTGGGCAGGGTGCCAACCCACCGCAGGACACACACAAACACACCCACGAGCCAATTTAGAATCACCAATCCAGTGATCCAGTCCATGTCATTGGACTGTGGGAGGAAACCCACGCAGACACGGGGAGAACATGCAAACTCCACGCAGGGAGGACCCGGGAAGTGAACCCGGGTCACCTAACTGCGAGGCAGCAGCGCTACCAATGTGCCCCCGTGCTGCCCGCAAATTATTATTTTATTTTTAATTAAATTAAGCTTAGTTTAAAAATAGTCATATTTTTGAGCCATTTCTGCTGCAAGTTTGTATTTTATGTGAATTGCCATTTTGTTTCCACCATCATTTGGACAGTTGCCTACCAGGTGATGATGAGCAGTACCTGGATTCCACTGCACATGACACTAATCTTGGTTTTATCAAATTGGAGAATCTTGTTTCTCATAGTCTGACAGCCCTTTAGGTACCTTTTTGCAGTCTTCAATCAGGCTTTCATGGGTTGTATGGCTACTTGAAAGCAGGATTTTAAAATATTTTGCATATTTTCTCAAATAAAAAAACTGAAAAAACACATTAATAAAAATTTTCATACCATGGGCTATGACGCTTGAAATTTGGCTCTGGTGCATCCCATTCTATTGCTCATCATTGAGATGTTTCTACACCTTGTTTGGAATCCACCTGTGGTCAATTTCATTGAATGGACATGACTAGAAAAGGCACACACTTGTTTATAGAAGGTCTCACCATTGTCAATGTGTTTCAGAGCAAAAACTAAGCCGTGGAGTCAAAGGTTTTGCCTACAGAGTTTACAGACAGGATTGTGTTGAGGCACAGGCCTGTAAAAGATGACAAAAATCCTAGCACACTGAAGATTCTAAGAAAACACAGTAGCCTCCATAATTCTTAAATGGAAGAAGTATGTAATAACTTCTTAGAGCTGGTTGCATGGCCACACTAAGAGATTGGGGGAGAAGGACATTGGTAAGAAAGGGGAACCATGAGCCTGATTGTCATTCTGGCTGAGCTACAGATAACCTGTGTGGAGATGGAAGAAACTTCCATGAGGACATTCACCACTACAACGCTCCACCAGTCTGGGCTTTATGGCAGAGTGTCCAAACATACTTGATGTCTGCAGAAAGGCACCCAAAGGCTATGAGAAACAAGATTCTCTGGGGTGATGAAGCCAAAATTGAACTGTTTGGCCTAAGTTCTAAGTGCCAAGTCTGGAGGAAACTGGGCAAGCTTACTTTAAATATAGTAGTATTTTTGAGCCATTTCTGCTGCAATTTTGTATTTTATGTGAATCGCCATTTTGTTTCCACCATCATTTGGACAGTTGCCTACCATTGGTGAATTTCAGCACATTGCACTCCTGTCCAAAGGAATCTCACTACAGCACGTTGTTCAACAATGGTGCAATCAGTAGAGCGCCCATGTTCATTTGACATTGGCTTCAGCTGGACCAATAGCGGAGCACTACTCGGTGTTGTATCATATTGGCTTCTATGCATTGCAGTTATCACGTCATTTTCATATCGCCTTTACTTTTTGATTTACCCAAGTATTTTAGTAACATAGCGCATCCATTAGGGGTGCCAAGTCCCTTCAGCCACTCCTTACACTCCTCCAAATGTCAGTAGTACCTCAAGTTCACATGTACTTGGGGATCATTTCCTCCATTCTCCCATGGTTTGAAAGTAAAGACATCATGGAGGAATGTGGCCAAATTTATACTGCAATTAGGTTATGCTTATTTGAAAAGGGCATTTTTAAGCCATATATGGTGTAAAATGAATAGACCTTGATACCAAAGGAGGTTTGGGGCAGTCACCCCTATACTTGAACAAGGCTGCAATAATGGAGTTTTGGAAACATAGAAGTGTACAAGTTGAGTTCCAAACAGAAACTGAGTAACAATGGAAGATGACTGGCTTTTAAAACCGGAAGCGACATTCTTGCAGCCAGAAGTGACATCATTGGGCCAGCACTGGAAGTGACGTCATCAGAATCAGGTAGAAGTTCCCATGTTTGGTCTGCAGAGATAGAAGAGAAAGGTTTACTGCACCCCGCCACCCCCTGGCCTGGCGTGGAATTACTTTCTTTTGGTCCTTCTAGCTCCCTCCCATGCACATGTGTGTGACAATGGTTACTGGTGAGATGTGACGAGGAGTGGCTAATAGCACAAGTACAAGCATATAGTTTTACGTTAATTTGAGGTTTATAAAGGAATTTGGCATGGGACCTGACATACGTATGGCTTTAAAAATCTGACATTCTTTTTTTGTGTGTACACCATTTTTACCTTTGTTGTGTAATCAAAATTTTCATATGGAATCTAAGAAAGGTTTTATACAAGAGGCCTCTGCTCTAATCATGCACCACCTTTATTAACCAATCAGGAGTCATGTTTTGTCTTGTCACGTGCATTCACATGGGAGACAGTAAAAGGGCTTGGGTAAAAATAATTCTCCACAGATCTAGGAGTTGGCACTGTCTGATAATGTTTACTCTTTACCTCCCTCTGAAGAATGGAAGGTTGATTGGCTTTTTGCCTCCAACATCACTTCTGGGGTCTGCCCACCTGTGCCCACCTCTTCCTGCTGGGACACCTCTTAACCGGAAGAGCTGCCATCTTGGGCAGCCACCCTGAGAGGTTGCAAGTTTGAGGAAGACTCGTTTGTGCTTAAAACAAGTTTTTTTTTTTCTATTTTGCTTTTTTCCAATTATAAAGGCTTTGCTGTAAGGTGCCCCCACACACTGACGTAGTCTTGTCTTGTGCTACAATCTGAATAGTTTGGTTTATAATTATGTTGTGAAGTGGGTTAGGGGTGGTTTGCAGGAATTGTCTGCAATGTAGCTAAAAGCTTGGATGGACTTTTCCTGTTATTGGGCTTTTTTGTCTTTCTTTAGCACATACAGAGACCAATTTTCAAGTAGGGTTTGCACCCTAATCATCCTGATGATAGATACAGCCATGGTTCACAGAAAGGGCCACTTTTGCCCACAATGAAACAAAGCCAACTTTTGGAAATGTGGGAAGGAAAGTGGAGCAGAAGAAGAAAACTCACATAAGCATGAAGAGAAGGTGCAGACTTCAAAGAGCAAATAATCAGATGTGGGATTTGAACCAGGGATGTGGGATCTGTGACACTAACCACTGTGCCACCGTGCCACTCTGTGACTGAAGAACCTTTACTTGGATAAACTGCATTTCAATCCTAATAATGGTGCTTTGTGACAAATATAAAAATGATTTATTTATCTTTGTTGTATGCCAAAAGCAGCATACACTTCATGAAAAGTAGAAATTCACAACTCCAACTAACCAAACAGGATTCACCAGTTGACTGCTACAAATACCAAGAAGGCTAAAATTTCCAATGATAAAAGACTGTTATTGTGGAGAGCACGGGTTTAATCATATATTTGTCTCTGGAGAAATATTGTGACAAATTAGTAATTGGAAACCAGTTCCGGAACAAGTTAATGGTCTATTTGGAGTGGTGGAGGAAGAGGGGGGGGCCACATTTGCTTTTGGATGATTTTTTTTTTTTTATATATACAATTCATGTTGTCTGAAAGCTTAATGGCAAGCTTTTCCTGGGAGGATATGCTTGACAGCTTATTAAAATACAAGAGAAAAAGTCATGGGCCCAGGACAGGCCCTCAAGGGACATGGGAGCTGCTAGTAATATAACTAATCCAGTTATTCAGATTTGGAGGTGGCAGCACTTCAGTGGACAGTTTTTATTATTTGTGGCTTATTCTTTATGCATAGGTCTAGAGTTGCCTGCTAAATATAAAGAAATGAAAATCCCTGAGGATGACATATAAAACAAAACAAACTTCAAGCCCAGTTTTCATATGCAACAATTCGGTCTACTGCATTCAAACTACAGTAATATGAACACATACTTGCATTTTATTTTTACTTGGAAATGTCCAGATGTATTTTATATGGCAATCTACAGCATTTCCTGACTTGTATTGGATAAAATCATCCTTATCATCATTGGAAGAACATGTGTGACTGCCATTTACAAACCCCATTTGTTCATTCTGTTACCTGCCCTGTCATTTCAGGGGTGTGAGGAGTCAACTTCTATGCTGGCTGAACAGGCAGTCACCAAAAACGGAATGGGATGCCAGCTCATTGCAGAGTACACTCGCACACATAAACACAATCGATAAAGGATCACCAGTTAACCTGAGCCTGCATGTCTTTGAGATGTGGGCGGACAATGCAGAAAATGAGCAAACTCGACACAGGCAGCTGAAAACTGCAATTTTAATTTAAGATCCTGCATTCTCCTTGCACCTCCCCAAAGAAAAGGGATACTACATACAAAATGGGAAATATGAAGGGGCCCTAGGGTGTCTAAGACCCTCTGTTTAAAACCCATTGCATGTCCTGAAAATCTGAAAATAAAAAGTGTGGCGTGTCCTGGAAAATAAATTTTAAAAACAAGCAATGGTGTTAAAAATCATTCAATGCCCTTTACTTGGTTTGGGAGAAAGCATTATAGTAGTCAACAGACAGCTCATCACAGGTAGGTCAGGGGCAAACCAATGCTTATGTTACACCTTTACTGCTACAATCAGAACATTGTTACAAAGTGACAGTTTTTAGTAATAACAAATTCATTGTTTTTTAGCCCATAATTGCAATAGCTACATTATATGCTTATGAATGGATACTGTTTGCCAATCGAGGAGGCTTATATGATTCTACTTAAAAAAAACATACCACAAATTGTTATGACATCCACCATCAAGCCACACAAAAACAGGAGAAAACCACCAAAAACTGAACACAAAATGTCAGACCTTCCTTTATTTCTGATCTGACCTTTAGTAATACGCCTCACCCAAGACAGCCTGACACCAAACTCAACAGGCAGACTTCAAGGCCTACACAGGCCCAAAACAGGGATAAATTCAGCATTTTTTGGCACAAGTTTTTAGGCTTTTGTTTTCTAGTTGGGCCCTGTAGCCAATGACATATAACATGCTGTGACAGGCTAAATATTTTTTTAAATGTATAGAAAACACAACTTTAGAAGGCAATTTTGCATTTTACCATATTTGTGACAATCTAACTTTATCTTGAAAAATACCTAACATCCTTTGAATAGTAAAAGGACCAAAATGTTCACATAAATAAAGAATAGGACAAGCAGGAAACTGATCTAACAAAAAACAGTCTCCCAGTCTTCGGTCACAGTCAGACGTGCGTAAAGTACTGTATGTACTAGTTCTTACTGTACACACTTTGTGTTCTTTGTTACGGTAACTCCTGTTACTATTTCAGCATGGTTCCTAAGAAAGTGAAGAGTGATCGAGGTGTTGAAAAGGAGAAGAAGGTGGTTAGGAAAATCGCCATACAAGTGAAGAAAGAAATCATTGAAAAGCATAAACGTGGAGTTTGTGTGTCAGATATCGCATTCGAGTACAAGATGGCAAAGTCCACCATCTCGACAGTTTTTAAAAATAAAGAGGCCATCAAAGTAGCTGATATGGCAAAAGGGATAACATCTTTAAGTATTATTAGGAAAAACGGCAGTCAAAATCCTTAAAACAACTGGTTGTACAGTCCTTCTGTGGTGCTCAACAATGTAAAAGTGTTAAGACGACTGTCGATGATTTGGGAAAAATATAATGAAATTCTGTGTTGTTTTTTTCTTCACATAAACTTATGTTCCGAAGTCCAAAGTCAAAGTCATAATAACATGATCAAAATGGCAGTAATACGATGCACAACCGCAGGACATTATGAGAGGAAACAGAATGGGAACACTTGGTAACAACAAATCACAATGATTTCCATAATTATTGAAAAGGGAATAACAATCTCACCACTGGCTCTGGCTGGAGTTATGCTAATCTAATTGGTCTTCAGCCTTGATTAAAATACTAAGAGTGATGAGGCCCTTCAAATAGTGACAGGTAGATCATTTTAGAGTTTGGGGGCTCTGTCTGCTTCAGTTGATGTTTTCCAACATGTGTGGTTTAAGGCAGGCCAGGCAAGATGTCATGTTTTTAACTTTCTGACTCAAGCTAACACTTTTTTGATGTGAATATGACACAGTTTACCCATGTTAGACATGTAAGCCTATTATGGTGCAGAGTCCCAGGTTACAGCAATGCAAAATAGTATGCAGTTCCTACAAAAAGTACTGACCACCTTGGAAATGTTCACATTTTATTGTTACACAACATTAAATTACATTGGATTTCATTTAGCTTTTTTCAGAGTGAAGACAGATCTCTGCAACGTCTTTGCAGATTATTACACATATAAATACAAAATAATTGATAAATAAGTATTCATCCCTTCAAGTTAGTGTTTAGTAGATGCACCTTTGGCAGCCATGACAGCCTTGAGCTTATTTATTCAGGTATCTCTTTTTCTGTCTCACTATTAGCTTTCCAAATCTGCACACTGACATTTTTCTCCATTCTTCTTTGCAAAACTGCTCAAGCTCTGTCAGCCACAAATTCTCATTTGGATTGAGATCTAGACTTGTCCATTCTTGGACATTAACCTTTTTATTGTTAAGCCATTCCTGGGGAGTTTTGGCATTATGCTTGACTAGCCGTCCTCTGCGGCTTCGCTGGCATAGAAGTGAAACAGGACAGTGAGGCAAGGTATGCTCCAAAACGTGGCCAGAGGTAAACTGGCTCCCCACTCCTGACGTCACGTTTCCCCCTCCCCTCGGCCCACAGCCTCTGTCTCGGATTAGCGCAAATATATTACTCTTGCAAGCGAATTATGATTCTTAGTGCGATGAGAGAAGTCACAAAATCAACCGGAATGTTCAAGCAAATTCTAGAAAAAAGCCCGATCTTAATCTGTTAAATATTTATCTCGTTTGCTAGCTAAGCGGATGTAAGATACACCTCGAGGGGGGTAAGTGAGTGAGGAGGGGCCCCCACTTTTCTCGGCCCGCTGCATCTCTCTCAGATTTGCGTAAATAAATCGGTACCGCAAGTGAACTATGATTCTTAGTGCAATGAGAAAGGTCGCAAAATCAACCGGAATGTTCAAGCAACTTATAGAAAAAAAAAACGATCAAAATCCGTTAAGTAGTTCTCTCATGAAAAGCGGACAGACAGACAGACATTGGATTGTATATATATAGAGATGTTGTTGACTTAGTGGATAACAAATTTTCTTCCAAGGTGCAGATAACATCAGGATTTTTTTCTCCAGTATTTTGATGCATTTGTCTTACCTTCACAGGTTACCACCACCATGCTGCACAGTGGGGATGGTGTGCTTTTGATAGTGTGCCAGCTTCAAACATGGCATTTAGTCTGATAGCAAGAGAGATCCATTTTGGTCTCATCAGATCACTGAACATTCACCAAGCTGGTTTCAAGGGTCTCCTATGTGCCTTCTTCCATGACTTTCTGTACATTTGTTTCTCTTTGCCACTTTCTTATAAAGCAGCAACTTGTGTGGCACCTGGCTAACAGTTGTTCTATACACAGTCCCTCCGATGTGTGCCACTGTATCTTGTAACTCTTTCAGAGTTCTCACAGGTCTCTTGGTGGCCTCCCTATTCTTTTACAATCACTGAGTTTTTATGGACGGCCTGGTCTAGGCAGATTTACTGTGCCATACACTTTCCATTCCTTCATGAGTGATTTAACTGCATATTCAATGACTTGGATATTTTCTTGTCTCCACCTCTGACTTGTACTTTTCATGAAGTTGCTTGGAGGTTTCTTGTGTCTTCATTATGTAGGTCGGGCCAACATACTAACTTACCACAAGCTGGCCTTTCCACATACAGGGACATTTATACTACGGTCAACTGAAACCCCAGACTAGTGATCTCCATTGAACTAATTCTGTGACTTCTAAAGGCAATTAGGTGCTCTAGTGATGGTTTAGGGGCGTCAGATTAATTAATATTTATGTGATCAATTATTTTGTGTTTTATATTTGTAATTAATATAGTCCACTTTGTAGAAATCTTTTTTCAGTTTAACATTATAGAGTCATTTTCTGATTAATGTAAAAAAAGTCAAATTAAATTCACTGTGATTTAGTGTTTTATAACAATAAAATGTAAAAACTTCTGAGGGATAGGATATTTTTTTCTAGGCACAGTTTCATTACCCAGTGTGTCTGCTCTGCTCAATGTTTGTCATTATTTGGATTCCATAAAGGGCAGAAAAGGTAATTAATAGGAAAATAACAAAAGAGAGTTAGGCATTTAAAGTTATAGCAAAAGTACAAATATTTCTAAATGTCTCATACATATAAAATCAGACTGCTGTGCTGTTCTGAATGTAGAATAACAGAACAGAAAAACAGAATGTCTAACTACTTGAGAACAAGTAGAAGGGAAATGACTCACTGACTGAGAAACAGGGGGCAACAAAAAAGTACAGCCACATGGGTTCCCCAGGACTGTGTTTGTGAAAACTTTAAAAGGGGGTGGATATTTTTTATAGGTACAGTAGATAGATAGATAGATAGATAGATTGGGAGGAAGTACTGAATTGACTGATAGCAATGGGAACAAAAGACTCCATGGTGGTGTGTAATACTGGACTTTCAGCACAATACAAGTGCTTGCTATCTACTGAAATTTTCTGATGAGTTCTTTATCATAGGCTGCATTAATAATGGAGACGAGTCAAAGTACAGGAAGGTTATGGAGGACTTTGTCTTGTGGTGAAGGGTTAACAGCATGCAACTCAACATCAGCATGATAAAAGAGCTGGTGGTGGACTTCTGAGACCAGCCACCATTCAGTGGGGAGGACATGAAAGTGTTGAAAAGCTACAAGTGCCTGGCGGTTCACATAAAAACCAAGCTGGACTGGTCTGACAACACAGTGGCACTGCACAACAAAGGCCATAGCAGACTGGACTAACTAAGGGGACTCAGATCTTTTAATGTAAGCAGCAAGCCAGTCTGGTGTTTTATGCTGTGGTCTCCTGGAGAAGCACCCTGAGCTCAAAAGAGGCATAACGCCTGAGCAAACATATCAGGAAAGCCTCAGCCATCACAGAATGAACTCGGAACACATTGGAAGCTGTTGTAGAAAAGAAGAGGGAGGCAAAATTGGAGGCCATCTTGAAAAATCCCCTCCATGAGGTGCACTCTTAGCCAGGCTCATTCCACCACAGTGTGCCAAGAATCTCCCTGGGGGTCTTTTGTGCCCATTGCTATCAGTCAATTCAGTACTTCCTCCCAATCTATCTATCTATCTATCTATCTATCTATCTATCTATCTATCTATCTATCTAGAGGTCAGCACACTATATAGTACCTAATGGCTCCACCTACCACTATTTTCATACAAGTAGATACATATTTAAAATACTATTTTTAACTTTTCCTTTTCAAAAAACATATTTCATTGTTTAATTTTCAGCTGCATGGGTATAAGCAGTAATGTATTAGCTTTGTATTTCTTTTCAGGAAGTCATTGTCTCCTCTGCCCCACAGTATCCTGAACTAATATATATATACATCATTCTTTAAATTCAGATTTCAAAATATATTTGTTAAATGGCTTTTTGTCCTCCATGACAGGTATCTGAATTACACTTTTAAAGTGATAAATATATATAGACATGCTTAAATTAGTTACAGCTTTCTCCTGAACAGCTTACTCCTATGATCGTTTAGAGCACTGAAATACTGCAGGAACAAAATAACACATGCATTATACAAAAAGTGAATTTCCAATCAAGTTTTCTTAATGGTAAAAAGTTTACGATGGTTGTCGTGACTGTTCATGTTCATACATATGTATGGGTTCTACTCCTTTTGCCCAGAGTTACCCCGTGGGAGTACAAGACAGCTGTCGTTTCATGTATGGTCAATAAAAAAGAAAATGTGTCATTTTTTATTTGGTCCATTTTATAGATGCTGTATAATGTTGATTATTGAATAAATGTATTTTTCTTGGCATTGCTCACGGGCATGGCACGCTGCTACAGTGACATTTACTTTGACCGTGTCATATCTGCTGTCAACAGAAGTCAAAGAGTCAGGCTAACTTTTTGTGCATCTTATGAATGCCCTTTTGTGTTTTAATAAGTGCTTATAAATGTGCTTCTTTTAGTTTGCTTATAATAAAATTGGTGATTCATTTGAAACGGATGTAGGAGATGCCAATGTATTACATCTGAAATAAGACAGAAAAAGCCAGCAGAACATGTGGTGTCCTTGTTTTATCAAGTGTGTCTACATTTATTCTCTCTGTAGAGCACTACTGAATACCAAAAAAATCAAAGCATTAAAGTCAAAATGGTTTTATATTAGAATGTATTATGAAAATAGCATGTGAATATCCTTAAAATAGACCTTGTGAAGTTTTATTGCTCTTCTGTTTCATTCTGTTTCAACACCTAAATACTAAGTATGTGTACTAAGGAACACATTTCACATCCTTTATTTTATTGTTTATTTAGCGTCCTTCACAGTTACTTCATTCAAAGTATTGTAAAGATTGTCAAATGCAAATAAGTAAAAAATAAGAAAGTTATATAACAGCACATGTCAAAACATTTTTGATTAAGCTGTAGTTGCTGTGGCATTGATGTTAAAGGTGGTCTGGCATGGGTCTGGGGTACTGGACTTCCTGACTCACTATGTGCTCATGAGGTTGGCAATTAACTGGTCTGGTTGTGAAAAGGCTGTGGAAAATGAAAGTGTAAACAGCTGTAAAATATATTGATCATTTAACTTGACAAATTATGACGTGTGAGTCCCTGTCTTGCAACTCAAAACATGAGGCTGAATCTTAGTACTTTAGCAAAACTAACTTTATTCAGCTTGAAACAGGAACAGCACAGTTATTTATTGTAGTGGGATCCAACACTCTCCTATACACAGACATAGCAATCAGGCAGGGTAGTGGTCATATTAATGGCCAAGTAACTCTGTTCCCTGCAGTTATAATGTTCCTTGCATCACTCATCGACAGCTGGTCCTCATAGCATGACTGCGATCTTTTTCGGTTGGAGCCTGCTGTTGCCCCGACAACCAACAGGCTATCTTCCATAGACGCGACATTCGCACTTTGGGATGATCTTCAGCATGTTGTCCCGTTGGGGGGAGCCACAAAAGAGTTTAGAAACCTTACAAAATATATAATAATTACATATGTCAGAAATGGTGCTTTAGCACATTTGAAACTTAGGGTGGCATGGTGACACGGTGGTAGCGCTGCTGCCTCACAGTAAGGAGAGCTGGGTTCATGTCCCAGGTCCTCCCAGTGTAGAGTCTGCATGTTATTCCTGTGTCTGTGTGGGTTTCTTCTGGGTTCTCCGGTTTCCTCCCACTGTCCAAAGGAATGCAGGTTAGGTGCATTGGCAGATTGTCCCTAGTGTGTGTGTGTGTGTGTGTGTTCATCGTGAGATGGACTGGTGCCCTGTCCAGTGTTTGTTTCTCCCTTGCACCCAATGCTATCTGAGTTAGATTAGTGATTCTGGTCTATATTAAGCAGGTTAGAAAATTACATGACATTGGAAACTTGGCACATAAGAAATTTGATAAACAAGAGGGGACTTTTCTGTCCATCAGGCTTGTCAGTTTAGCTTATAGATAAGTTGTCTTAATATTTCATCAAGATCTGAGGGTGTTGTTGGAGAAGAATAGAGAAGGCCAGAAGGAGTTGCATTGCGTCTTTGCATATGACCCTCGAGAGGAGTTGTGGTATTGTAAAAAAAAAAGACATAAATCGTTTGCAACGAGTGCAGAATGCAGCTGCTAGAATCCTAACTAGGAAAAGAAAATCCGAGCACATTTCTCCAGTTCTGATGTCACTACACTGGTTACCTGTGTCATTCAGGATTGACTTTAAAATGCTGCTTATGGTTTACAAAGCCTTAAATAATCTCGCTCTATTTTATATATCGGAGTGTCTGAATATATCTGTCTTATATTCCAAATCGTAACCTTAGATCCTCAAATGAGTGACTGCTTAGAATTCCAAGAGCAAAACTTAAAAGATGTGGTGAGGCGGCCTTCTGCTGTTATGCACCTAAAATCTGGAATAGCCTGCCAATAGGAATTCGACGGGCTGATACGGTGGAGCACTTTAAAAAACTGCTAAAAACACATTACTTTAACATGGCTTTCTGATAACTTCACCTTCATCTAATCCTGATATTCTGTGTATTCAATTCATTATAATCACAATTCATGATGTCTCTAAAATCCGTACTAACCCCTACTCTCTCTTCTGTTTCTTTTCCTGGTTTTCTGTGGTGGCGATCTGCGCCATCACCACCTAATCAAAGCACCGTGATGTCCCTACATTGATGGGTTGAAAGCCATAAGTCCACACTGGAAGGCCAGTTGGGGGTCATCATCAAGTTGTTCAATGTGAACCCTGAATACCCTGAGGACTGATTGAGGTCATTTATGTTAGGTAGAATGCCTAGAGGGGGCTGGGTTGTCTTGTGGCCTTGGAACCCCTGCAGATTTTTTTTCAACCATCTGGAGTTTTTTTTTTTTTTTGTTTTGTATGTCCTCCCTGGCTATCGAATCTTACTAATTTTATTTTTTATATATATGTTGTCCTTTTTCCCCTTTCTTCATCCTATAAAGCACTGAAAATGTGCTATATAAATGAATGTTATTTTTGTTATTGTCTGCCAGACCTTACTGTGAAGACATGAGATTTGAAAAGTATGGAAGGGTTAATGTTGTGGCTGATCAGTGAAAAGCAAAATTATGGACAACAAGGCTGGCCAGAGTTTTTCTACACATCCTGGGCATATTAGTAGGTAGGTTTATTTATTTAGTCCGCGCCAGTGAGGATCCCTCAGCTTTCAGTGTACTTTGTGACTCTCATTTTTACCATTTTGCCCATTATAGACGTTACCTGATTATACAGCTCACAAAGATGGTGACTCAGCAGCTTAGTGACACATGGAACTGTATTTTGAATTGGTGCTTCTGAACGTCCCTATTATCCTTCTAGGCTGCCTCATGCCTTAAGGCGATAACTGGTGTATTTGTGTCAGCCCATTCCCTGACATGTAACGTCAGTACTAAATGCAAGCAAGCAACTTATTTTACAATCCAATAAACAGGTGCCATCAACGGGATGTAATTTTAGCAGGTGAGTCTTTCCCTTGAGAAAGGAAAACTAACAGAGTTTATTCTTTGCTTTTAGCTTTAGAATTTCAAAAATAACACATTCGGACTATATTGCTTGAAGTGTCATGATTAAATAATGAGAACAAAATTGTTTAACAAAATCACTGCATTAGATATCCAAATGTTACAAGAATACAATTAAATACACAACTTAATAAAGCCCTTGTGCAACAAAATATTTACAATAATATACAACGGTCTCACTTAATAGGCCCAAAGCAACCTGGAAGGGGGTCTCTCTCTGAATTGCCTTTCCCAGGATTACTTCTTTTTATTCCATATACGTTGTGTTTTTTTTGGGGGGCGGTTCTTTGGGAGTCAAGGTTGGGGGGCTGTCAAAAATAGGGCCAGTTGAGCTATGAGAGAGAGGTTAGGAGCACACGCTGTTAGCGCATTGATGAACCAAATCAGGATCCCAGGTTGGGGCCCGGAGTGCAGCTGTGCAATGGGTGACACCTCAGCACCACACTAGTTCAGATGGAATGGAACAGTGGGAGGTCTTTAATGGCGGCCGGAGTGCCAATTCTGCCAACAACCCACAGGTTTTTCCCTGCAAGTTGGAGGGCCTACATGCAGGGCTGGATGTAGATTAATGTCATACCCAGGACGGAGCAATTGCAGGTTAAGGTTCTTGCTCCAGGGCCCAGTGAAGTAGAGTCAATTTTGGCGTTTACAGGATTCAAACTGGCAACCTTCCAATTATCAGTACAAATCCCTACCCTCAGAGCCACCACAGAATAAACTGTTCTAGTTGTTATAAATGGCTTGGTATTTAGGCCTCCATAAGTTTTTCTGGATGATCTCTCCTTCATCAGCATAATTCCTGTCATGGCGTTCTAGTGCCATGGACTGCCTCTTGGGAATAACAAATCCTCTAGGCATTCTGTACTCAATTGACCTGATATCGTCTGTTGTTCCTGATATGACTCCATTCCAGCACAGTTGGTTATCTTCAACCCAACCGTCTTTAAAGTTAGGCTCTGACACGATAAAGCAGACACACAATTTTACATTCTTTAATAACTGTATATAAAAAATATCTTAAGAATGTCAATGTTGATTTTTTCCGTCAGGCTCTGAGGACTTTGCATGCATCTTTGGGAATGACAAAAGAAAGATCTTTTTTTTTTCTTCAAATGGGGGATTCTCCATGCCTTCTGTGTAGCTCTCGCTTTATGATATCAGAGGCGAACTTTAAAGCTAACTTGTTTGAAGATGAATTACATCAAATTCTCGTCCTCCCCAGTTAATTCCCACAATATCCAAATAGGCTATCAAAGTCTAACACCATTGCCTTATTCATACAGATCACTTGTTGTCTGATGAAGCCATAGTCAGAATATCATGGGCTCCCTTTTATCGACATATTCAATATAGTATCATCATTGGCCTTTGTGTGTGTTCAAGGAGTCAGCATTATACATGGTGGGGGGTGGGGGGGGGCTGATTTATTTTAAACAAGTTCATAATTTAAAGAGCAGAATCCATAAAATACAGGCAGTGCATCATTAACGAGACAGCAATATAATGGAGCTGTATTTAAATCAAGAATAGGACAGTAGTCAAAATAAGGCAAAAAGCAGGGATGAGGACCAGAACCAGGCTGTTATTTAAAACTGAAAAAGAAAAAGACACTGAACTCTAAGGAAACTCACAAAATC
The DNA here is from genome assembly GCA_026402145.1 of Polypterus bichir lapradei. Taxonomy (NCBI): domain Eukaryota; kingdom Metazoa; phylum Chordata; class Cladistia; order Polypteriformes; family Polypteridae; genus Polypterus; species Polypterus bichir. Next base: position 9,802,366 of record JANRMT010062811.1, on the reverse strand, counting down.
AGGGAGCTGTTGGAAGGGCAGGAATGCAAGTGATCACCCTAGAGCCCCCTTTTAATCTTCCCAGCCTCTTCATTATGGTTTTATGTGCCTGCTGCATAGCAAATGTTACCATGCAACAAATGAAACAAATGAAAAGGGTGGCCAAAGGGACCACCAGGCCATTCCTAACACCATTGTAATCCAGACGTTGGGGGTTTGAGGTTTTGAGGTAGGCTAACAGGCATGGCCATAGAGCCAATATGAGAGTTGAAATGGCTCGTGGTGTGAGTCTACAGCAATACAACATTAAAGTACTGTACCAAATAATAAGTATTATTGAATACACATATTCTTTTGTTATGCAACATTGAATCACAATGGATTATATTTGGCCTTTTTGACAACGATCAAGAAAAAAAGCCTCTTTAATGTCAAAGTGAAAACAGATTTCTGAAAAATGTATAACAAATATAAAACACAAAATAATAGATCACATATCCAGTATATTCACCCCCTTCCAGTCAGCATTTCGTAGTGTCATGTACAAGCGTTTAGGGAGCAGCTTAAAGACCCAACGAGCAGCACAAAATCACACGTCAGGGGATGATGGCAGTGTACTAACCGCTCTCTCTTTGTTCCGACAGGAAAGACGAGAAAACGCCGCCTTGAATTCACCCAAAAACCCTAGCCAGCAGAACAAGCCACTTCCGGGTTCCTTCCTTTCCTCTGCTCCCCCAATGATGACAACACCACATCCCATCTACCTCAGTGGCTCCTTTCCCAGCATTCCCTTTCCTTTTCTGTCCCACAGCATAAAATGTCCGTCGATCATCATATCCATTGTCTGTGTTGTGCTTCATGATGGACAACATAACTAAAACAAACCGGTTCTTACAGTATACGGGGACGGATTCCCCCAACTCTTGTGTTGTGTTTGTGGTTTCTTTTACAGTAGATACTCCTTTGGCAGCCATGATAGCCTTGTGTCAGTGTGCACAGGTCTCTCCCCATCAGCTCTGCACATCTGCACACTGCCATTTTTCCCCCAATCTTCTTAACAAAACTGAACAAGATTTTTTTAAGCTTGACCACAAATTAACAATTAAATTGAGATCTGTGTCTGTATTTATCAAGCGTCTCTGAGTAAGAAATTTGTCGTAACTGGCTTGAGAAGTTCAGACTGACACAGAATTGGTCCGACTCTTAGTTGTGGGAGTAAAAGCATGTTATCAATTTTTCTAATTTAGGAAGCTACTCCTAACTTCATCAGCATTTAAGAGAACTTGTGAGCTGTTTGAATTCACTAGGAGCTGCCAGAAGATGGCGGTCATGCAGACATCAGCACACACATTATCCCAAGAAGTGTTGATTGTTTTGCAAATGCTGGACAACCAAACATTTCTCAAATTCTGCACTAAATTTGGAAAACCTTGACAAAGTGTGAAGTAATATGCAGATTTATACTTTTCTCCATCAATTCATGTGATGTAATATTAAAGCAAACTGCATGCATGCAAATCAGCAAGTACATAAAGATCATTGCTCCAAGTGTGGATGAATGTACTTACGTGAATCACAAGCGACATCAGGGTATTGACACACAGGCAGTCATGATCCATTTCCCTGGGTCATAACAACGGGAAGGTGATTTGTATCATTAATTGTTTGGCAAACAGGCCTGTTATCGGGCTTTAAGGTTTAAGGTTTCTTTATTTAGTCATGTTTACACAAGAAAACATGAAATTTGCCTTCTCAGTTGCATCTAATAACAGACAGAATGAAATAAAACAGACTAATAGAATCAGGAAGGTTAACGTAAGGCAGTTAGATAATACACATTTACACCAAAAAAAAAAAGGTTACAGGATATATATCAAAACCTTAATCATTATCTCCGATATTTCTTATTGAAAAGTCGTATGGAGTTTCTGGAGCGATTTGTGTGGGTTTTCAAAGCGACTATCCTTCCTGATTTATTGAACTTTAGTTCTACATGTAATGGATGACTGTCATCAGTTGAGATGATTTCCAGTTTCTTTAACATTGTCCTCTGACACACACTAGTCAAATCATCTACATCAGCCCCTATAACTTTAGCTGCCTACTTCATAATCTGCTGGAGCTTTTTTGAGTTTTGGTTTGTCAAACTTTTAAACCAGTCAATGAAACTGAAAGTGATGACAGACTAGATCATACTGCGATAGAAGGACAACATGAGGTCCTTGTCTACTTTAAATAGTTTGAGTTTATGGAGGAGAATTAAGCGCTGGTTGCATTTAGAGAATAATTTTTTTGTATTTGTATTCCAGTTGAGATTGTTATCTAGGTTACTTCCTAAGTATGTATGTTCAGTCACTATTTCTACCTCCTCTCCCAGAACTACGGGAGAACATACAGATTTCTGTCTCTTAAAATCAAACATCATTTCTTTGGTCTTTTTTACATTCAGAGTTTTTATTGCACCAGTTTACCATCCAGTCCACTTGACTTAGATAGTGGCTTTCATCCTCCCCAGATATGCGTCCTATGAGCATGGTGTCATCAGCATACTTGATAATGGAGCAGTGGTCATTGTTCTGTCTCAGGTCACTTGTGAACAGAGTAAAGAGCAATGGTGATAAGACACACCCCTGCGGACCTCCTGTGTTTGAATGAATGACTATTGAAAAAGTGTCCTGAACTTTAACTGTCTGTGAACGATTTAAAAGAAAGTTCTGAATCCACAGTGTAATAAATGGGTTTACATTCATACTGTTCAATTTCCCAATCAGTACAGTATATGCGGCTGTATGGTATTGAACGCTGAAGAAAAATCCAAAAATAGTGCTCTGACATATGAACCAGGCTGATCAATTTGGTGTGTGTTTGTCTCGGCCTTTCCATCTCGGTGCCCATTAAAGTGTTATTCTTCTACAATTACTTGCAGCTCAGTACAGTATCCTACCTTATTAGGTCTTCTTCTTCTCCTACTTTAATTTCCTTAACGTTACATTTTTTATTCAAGTAAACAGTTAAAGCATTGAATTTTTTAGCTTGAAAAATGACATTTTTGTTAAATCTCATCTTTCTACTGTGAAACGTGCAAAACACTAAAAGTACAAAGTCAGAAGTGCAGAAAGTATAACAATAATACAAATAATAATAATAATAATAATAATAACTAGTCAACCCGCAGCGTACCATACGCCGCATAATCAGGCCAGTTTTTTAATGATTTTTAAGCACAGGGAGAAAATTAACTTTTGAAACATCGGTAATGTAATAAATCAGCAAGAAAAGCAACATTGTAACAATGCACGGAACGAACCAACACACAATCGTCCGTGACTGAAACCTGGCGGACCGCAATCGCGCCTTCTCCTGCCAGACAGAGGGATGGGGGTGCACGGCGCAGAGGGTGGAATGGGAGGAGAGGAGAAGGACGTCCATTCAGCTCCCTCCTTCAAGCTAGTCTGCTGATGTCTCGTTCAGTATGCACTGCCTGCTCATGTGCCCACCTCCAACACGTCACTTGAGTCGTTGTCGTCTTTACACAGTCCAGATGCACCTGTGACTCACTTAGACGTTTCATTGCTCTGTGTGGTTTTGGCTGCTTTTCTATATGTAATCCACCAAGACACCCGACCGCGGTAGTAGCGAGGTGGGAGGGGGGTGTGTACAAAGGGTAGGGATGCAACCAGTGGGAGCGTATGAGTCGCACTTAATGGGAATTTCACGGTTTGCAGCCCGAATGGGGTTCAACGGCTTACCCACGCCTCTCTGCGCTGGGTAGACACACGCTCAATCTCATGCATAATTATTTATTGAATGCTAAACATTTCTGGAAAGACACGGTTGTCTAAAACGGGTTGGTGTGAGAATACAACAGTAAGTGAATGAAAAGATGGAACTCTGGAGAGAGCAAAATACAACACAATAGTGAACCCGCACAGGTTCCCTTCCCAAGCACAGGTTTCCTGTAGACAGCCTCAGTTTTTTTCTTCAGAATATCCATCCATCCATCCATCCATTATCCAACCCACTATATCCTAACTACAGGGTCATGGGGGTCTGCTGGAGCCAATCCCAGCCAACAGAGGGCGCAAGGCAAGAAACAAACCCCAGGCAGGGTGCCAGCCCACCGCAGTCTTCAGAATATAGCTGTATTTTTTAATTTTATCCTGTATGCTTACAAGCCATCCAGGGCCTGCTGCCAAAAAGTATCCCCACAACATGAGGCTTCTACCACCATGCCTCACAGTGGGCAAGCTGCATGTTTGACAATGTGTAGTGTTCAAACATGCCGTTCAGGCTGACAGGACAATAGCTCAATTTTGGTCTCTTCACACAATAGAACCTTCCTCTCGTGTGCCATCTGTCAAGATATAATGTGTATTCTTTACCGGTGCCTTTCTGTTTGGCATCCCATCCCATCAAGCTGCAACTGCTGAACTAAATGGGCACCATTTGTTGTCTGCACAGTCTCTGCAGTCTTAGCCGCTGCAGCTTCTGACTCCTTCAGTGTGTTCAGAGGTCTCATGGTGGCTCACCCTACATATCTTATTCTTCTTCTTGCATGACCACTCACTGTTCATGGATAGCCTGCTCCACAAAGCTCATTCCTACCTGGACAAATCTGCCACACCAAAGAGACACCATTTCTGGTCACTATGCAGGGAGTGCATGTAGAGGTGGTTCTCTCCTACAAGTACTTGGGGGTCCACATCAATGACAGGTTGGACTGGCTTCAGAATGTAGAAGAACCACATAAGAAAGGGTCGGGCAGGCTCTTTTTTCTTAGGAGACTACGTTCCTTTAATGTTGGAAGTGACATCCTTCACATCGTCTACAACACTGTGATGGCCACTGTGACTTTCCACTCTGTGGTGTGCTTGAGCTGGTATCATCACTTTTAGAGAGGCCCACCAAATCAGTTATGGGACACTCTCTGGACTCCCTGTAGGTTGTAGCAAAGGAGAACAATGCTGCACATCTTCTCTCTGACACACTAACACCGAGAACTTTCCGCCAACAAATTATTCAGCAGAAGTTTGTCAAGAAATACTATGGGAGCTCCTTCATACCAACAGCAATACACATGCCTAATGCCTCGCAGATGCAGATAATGGAACTGCTAAGTTAGAGCTTTCGTTTTTTAATTCCCTTGCTTTTCAGTCATTCTGGTGTGGGTTCAGACCATAGTGTGTGTATATATATATATATATATATATATATACACACAAATACAGTAAACATATATATATATATATATATATATATATATATATATATATACTGCATATTGTGAGGTTTCCAAACTCTTTTAGGGCCCCTGATGGGATGACACAACACTGCAGGTTCGCAATGCAGCAGCACAGCACCACGGAAACAAATACGAGCTGATTGCAGTCACACTATGAGCACCTACTGCTGACGGGTGATGCAAGGAATATTATAACTGCAGGGAACAGGATTCCTTGGCCAAGACCGTGCCTGATTGCTGTGTCTGTGTATAGGAGAGCGGTAGATCCCACTGCAATAAATTACTGTGCTGTTCCTGTTTCAAGCTGAATAAACCTGGTTTTGCTAAAGTACTGAGACTCAGCCTCATGTCTTGCAGTGCAAGACAGGGACTCACATGTCACTATCTATCTATCTATTGTCGAGGATGCCAGGGGCCACGACCCAGACAGGACGCCTTGGAGGACCGGAAGTGGGCGTGTGCCCATCTGGGATCACGTGGGGGCCGCCTTCCTGGTTACTTTGGGGGCCATGGGTTCAGGGCATGGAAGCCCCACCCTGTAGGGGCCCGTGGTCACCGCCAGGAGGCGCCCCAATGCCTTGGGGACCCTGGACCTCAGCACTTCCGCCACACCAGGAAGTGCTGGGGGGAAGAGAAGCAGGGACACCCAGGGAGCTTCCGGGAGAACAGCCTGCACTTCCGCCACACTGGGGCGTGTCAGCGGGAGATTGCCGGGGAGCACCTGGAGCTCATCCGGGTGCGGATAAAAGGGGACACCTCCCTTCATTCAGTGGCGAGAGTTGGGAGCGGAGAGGACTGAGCTGGAGAAGGCAAGGAGGCGGCCTGAAGAAGTAAGGCATTGTGTGGCCAGGACTTTGGGGGTTTTGTGGTGCACTTTTTGTAAATACTTTTGTAAATAAACGTGTTGTGGGTGATATGAACGTGTCTGCCTGTCTGTGTCCGGGTCAACCTCCACACTATATATATATATATATATATATATACATACAGTGGTGTGAAAAACTATTTGCCCCCTTCCTGATTTCTTATTCTTTTGCATGTTTGTCACACAAAATGTTTCTGATCATCAAACACATTTAACCATTAGTCAAATATAACACAAGTAAACGCAAAATGCAGTTTTTAAATGATGGTTTTTATTATTTAGGGAGAAAAAAAA
>JANRMT010062811.1:9758820-9785984 GCA_026402145.1 Polypterus bichir lapradei | reverse complement strand
TATCTACATTTGAAAAAAAACAAGAGGAGATTTGAGGGTATTATTTATTATTGACATTTATTTATTTGGCTGATGCCTTTATCCAAGGTGACTTACAACATTTGAGCAATACAGTTAGTTATATTTGGGTTTTGTTTTTCCAAGCGGAGAACAGGCAGCTGAAGTGACTTGTCTCCTGATTGTCAGTAGTGGGATTTTAACCTGCAACCTCAGAGTTTGAATTCCAAAGCCTTAGCCACTACATGATTTATTTAAAAATAAACTCACCTCCATAAATTATATGCATTATATAGAAGATCAGTAGAGATACTAATTACACTGCCTCTGTGAAGTTTACTGCACATTCATCAGCTAGTGGCTTCCCTGTTAATAAACTCAAACTGGCCTCCATATTAGCAGTTTGCTTCTATTCATGCACTGCAGATTTTGTCTTTAGCCACCTGTGGTAACTCCTCACATAAATAGTGGATTATATTAAATTACAAACTCCACTTATGGTAAACATTGCATTATTTTGAAAGTTTGGACGATTATTTGCCTAATGTTTAGAAAAGCACTAAACAAATAATATAATAACACACATAATATTGCTTTTTTCAGGACTCTCACATACAGTAAATCTCATTTATTGCATGTAGATCTTAGAATATAAATGTGCAGTATTCTACACTAAATATGAGAGTGAGTCAATAATTATCCACACTCTCTTTCTCAAATTTATTAGAATTAAAGTAGAGAGCATAGATGCACGCCATTTTTCAAAATAGTCCCCTTCCTTTTCTATGCATTTGGCTCCACTGCAGTGGGTGAAGTTTATTTGACTGGTGATGCCAGTTGTTTCCATTCCTTATTCTTTGGTTTGACGTGATGAATCCATGTTTCATCTCCCATGACAATTCTCTTCAAATATGCATCTCCTTCATTAACATAGTGGACCTTGACTACTGCACTTATATTCCCATGTAGGTTGTTCAAAGACCCATTTGGCTCAAACTTTATGATGTCACGTGCAGGACCATGACTAATTTTCATATGATTTGCCATTTCATTGATAGTCATTTGTCGGTTATTTGGAATCATGGCATGGACTTGCTCAATGTTGTCATCAGCAGTGAACATGAACAGGCATCCTGCTCCTTCTTTGTGCTTAATACATGTCCAAATAATTTTATTATTTTCTCAATCTATTTGTAAACACTCTGCTGTGGCAAAATACTGTCTCTATATTATGCAGAAATACTTCTAAGGATTTTGGTCCCGGCACAAAAAAAAAAAAAAAAAAAAAAAAAGCGTATCTCTGCTCGCTGCTGTTCTTTGGTACAAATAAGAGTGGAGCAGCCATGTTTACTTCTAGAAAACAACAGTAGAAGCTGACTGATCAAGGTCAAAACTTTAATCCTGTGATTACAGACTCCCCATGTTACCATATGTGCATAGAGAAAGTTGTACCACCATATAAAAATATTATTAAAAAAGTATGGATAATTATGGACTTACCCTCATAACATGCTAACAACGTAACTTCCCTTAGAATGTGTCATGTTGCATTGGTGGACTCAACATGCTGAACCTGCTCTATTTAAATGATAAATGCCTTTAAATGTACATCTACTGCAAAACTGGGCAGATCTGAACACACACTCTCTTACCATTAGCCAGGCCAGAAGTCCTTGTGTGTGTTTGGGGGGTTGTAGTTTTTTATATTATTTATATATTTTCTTGATTTTCTGCAGTCTTAATTTCCCCTTGGAGACCAATAAAGTATGTATGTATGTATGTATGTATGCATCTATCCATCCATCCATTATCCAACCCACTATATCTATCTATCTATCTATCTATCTATCTATCTATCTATCTATCTATCTATCTATCTGTCTGTCTGTGTGTGGCTCCCTGTCCAGGGATTGTTCCTGCCTTGTGCCTGATGACTGCTGGCATTGGCTCCAGCTGCCCTGCAACTTTGGTTAAGAAAGGCAGGTTAAGTAAATGCATTGATGGATGGATAGTAAAGTAGCACACCGGTTATCATCACTTACCCACAAAAATAGAGACCTGGAATTTTATTCCGACCCTATCACTATCTGTGTGTGGTCTGCTTGTTCCCCCAAAGTCTGATTGGGCATTCTTTGGGCACTGTAGTTTCCTCATACAGCCCAAAGTCGTGTATTTATTTTAAATTATTAGCCCTGTGGTGGACTGCTGCCCTGCTAAGGATTGAGTCCAGTGTTGTGTCTAAGGTTGTCAAAAAACTCCTTATGACTCTGCATTAGAATGAATGAATTGATGGATGGCTGACTGATATAAAGTTCAGGAAAGAAGCCTGGAACACAAGTTGCCTAAGGTTTCATTCTCAACTTGGTCACTTTATTGATTTTGCACATTTTGGCCAGGTCTATGTGGATTTTCCTCAGGTACTGTTATTTCCTCCAATGCCTAGAAGCAGTGCATGGTAAATTAACTGATGCCCTATGGATAACGATGAAGGAATGTGTGATGGTCAGGCACTCCATTTAATGACTGTCACAGCCAGGACAGGTTCCAGCTCCCGTGGCCCTAGAGGGACAAAAGAGAGCTGAGGAGATCAAAATGAACAAGACTCTTTTTTAAAATTGTGTGCCTCCACAGCCACAACTAGCATTTTGGTGTTTGGTTGCTCTCGTACCAAGTTTATTTTAGTTCCGTTTCTCCCATTAGGTTTTCTTTATATATATATTTTTTAGCTGCCTATTAATTTTCAGTTTACTTTCCTAAAGTTCTGATTATTCCTATTTTAGTTATTATTATTGGTGACTTATTACGGTTAGTCATTCAGTCAGTCATTTTCTAATTTGCTCAGCCCTGAACAGGGTTGTGGGGTGAGAGTGCTGGAGCCTATCCCAGCCAGCATAGGATGCAAGACAGGAACAAACCCTTGAGAAGGCACCAATCCATTGCAGGGCAAACATGCACATAGCACACCCCAACCACACACTAGGGCCAAATTACTGTAGTTTCTCCTATCCACTTAACCAGCATGTCTTTGGACTGGGTTAGGAAGCCGGACATCGTGAAGGAAACCCACACAAACACAGTGAGAACATGAAAACTCAATGCAGGGAGGACCTTACTGCAAGACAGCAGCACTGCCACTCTACCACTGTGTCACCCCTTATTACAATTATTGTTATTTTAAAAGAATAATTTCAATTTTGTTTTCATTTTACCTTAAAAGGGGCCATTTAGTGAAGATTAAGCAATGCACACTGTGCCTCTACAGCCCAAAGACTGTGGAAACATAACAGATAAACTGTAAGGCCTAAAGCTTGAGAACATCACTCACAATTATTTAGTTTAGATGCTGCATTGTTAACAGGTACATAGACTTAAGCACGCTACAGTAGAATGGATCTTACCTAAGAGCTAAGTGACTTTAAACATGGCACTGTCATAGGATAGCCACCTCTGCCACAAGTCAGTACATTAACTTTCTGGTCTGCTAGATCTGCCCCGGTCAATTGTAAGTGCTGTTACTGTGAAGTGGAAGCATCAAGAGCGACAACAGCTTAGTCATGAAGTGGTGGACCATGCAAACTCACAGAGTGGGGCCATCGAGTGCTGAAGTGCATAGTGTGCAACAATCGGCTATCCTCTGGTGCATCACTCACAACAGAGTTCCAAACTGGAAACAACATCAGCACAAGGTCTGCATGTCGGGACCTTCATGAAATGGGTTTCCACTGTGCACAATGCCACGTGTCGACTAGAGTGGCATAAAGCAGTGGAAATGTGGAGTGATGAATCAAACTTCACTATCTGGCAGTCTAATAGATGAATCTGAGTTGGGCAGATGTCATTAGAACTCTACCTTCTGGACTGTGTGGCGCCTACTGTAAAGTTTGGTGGAAAAGAGATAATGGTCTGGGGTTGTTCTTCAGTGTTTGGGCTGCTCCCCTTGGATCCAATGAGGGGTACTTTTACTGTTAAAGCATTCAAATACATTTCAGACAATTGTCTTCCAGCTGGGCGGCACGGTGGCGCAGTGGGTAGTGCTGCTGCCTCACAGTTAGGAGACCCAGGATCGCTTCCCGGGTCCTCCCTGCGTGGAGTTTGCATGTTCTCCCCGTGTCTTTTCTCTGGATACTCCAGTTTCTTCCCACAGTCCAAAGACATGCAGGTTAGGTGCACTGGTAATTCTAAATTGTCCCTAGTATGTATGTGTGTGCCCTGCGGTGGGCTGGCGCCCTCCCCAGGGTTTGTTTCCTGCCTTGTGCCCTGTGTTGGCTGGGATTAGCTCCAGCAGACCCCCGTGACCCTGTAGTTAGGATATAACAGGTTGGATAATGGATGGATGGATGGCTTCCAGCTTTGTTGTAACAGTTTGTTAAAAGGCCCTTTTGTGCTCCAGTATGACTGTACCTTCGTGCTCAAAGTCAGGTCCATAAACACTTCGAGTGGTCTCCACAATGCCCTGAAATTGACCTTACTGAACACCTTTTGGATGAATTGAAATGCCGACTGCAAACCAGATGATCTTGTCCAAGATTAGTACCTGACTTTACAAATGCTCTTTTGGCTGATAGAACACAAATTCCCACAAACACACTGCAAAATCTTGCGGAAAGCCTTACCAGAAGAGTGGAAGCTGTTAGAGTCGCAAAGGCTGGCCAAATTCATATTAATATTCATGGTGTTGGAGTATCCAATAAGTGTAATGGACAGGTGTCCACAAACTTTTGGCCATATATAGTGTATGCCCATAAAAGACAGGGTGAGTTTCTTTTTGCTCCAATCATTTACTGAATTACCATTCAAGGGTTTTGTTAAATGCTTTTCACTGTCGTAGTAATTTCCATACATTCAATGAGCAGGCTCTTTACGTTTACATTTTGGATCCAGTACTTCACAGTACCTTATGACGGCAACTAATTCACTCAATCTGTTAGAGAGCAGTGATTCACCAAACAGCAGTACCTACACACCTACATGTTCTCTCTTTCAGTTTGATCATCTATGATGAATGGGCAGCAGCTTTCTGCAGACACAAAGTTTGCTGATCATTCTGAAGACTTCATTACAGAAGGCAACCTCATTGCAGCAGGGGTGGTGAAGTCTAGGGATCTGTGTGAGAGGTTGAGAGTTTTTTAGTTGGCCAAAGATTCACTTCAATTCAGTTTATTTTTGTATACCACCCTTTATGGAACGCAGGTGCAGATTGGCGTGACAAGTTCATAAGTAGATACCAGTATGTACTTTTAACTAACATGACTAATTGCATAACGTGTAACCTTCTATATACAGGTTTGCTTAAACAGACAAAAAAGAAATTTTCCCACTTCTGTGAGGGGTCAGTATGATAATTCAAACTTCCTCAAACAACTCAGTCTTGAGCCTCCTCCCCCAGTTAGACCCTTTTCATTCAGATCTTCTTCATCCATTCTCCTCCGCTTTGGTTTCCTTCACTTTCTCATGCCCTGTACTTTCCTTCCCATCACTCTTCTGCCTCTCCTCATCACATGTCCATACCACTTCAACCTACTTTCCTGTACTTTCTTAGATATCTCTCCCACTTTTGTTAATCTCTGGTACAACTATTGTAGTCTTTCTCTAAGCCTTCTCCCTGTAACCCTTTCCCAAATTTTCATTGTGTGTGGCATCAGCTTTATCTCCCTATAGGTTCCTCAATCCTGAATATCGTCCTTCTCCTTGTAAATGCGTACAATTTTGATTGTTCCTCCACTCATCTGGTTTTCTCTCCTGATCCCACAACACATGTTGTCCTAAACTCTTCCACACTTCTACTGGGATTTCAGTCTGGTCCTATTGGCTTTTCTATTTTTCATTATTTTCAGGACCTCCTTTACTTCCTCCCACCTAATTCTTGGTACTAGGCCAAAAGTGGTTCAAACATAATTAAAATAAATGGAGGCCAGCAATATCTGTCCATTAGTTCATTGAATAGAAGGAGCTGAAGAGAATGAAACTGTGTGAGACTTTTCATCAATAGAGGGTTTCCTTTATATGTTTTGAACAGGGCCCTCAAACAAGCAAGAAGCAGACCTCGTAAGATACACTACAAGAGTAATAACACCATGATCCTCCATTTCCACCCTAACAGTCTATCTGTCCCACAGGCGGTTAAGCAAATTTCCACATTTTGCAGAATGATTCTAAAACGGGAGCCTTTTCTCCATCAGCAAAACGTTTTCTGTGCAAAATGTTTCTCGATCAGCCAATTGTTGAAGTTGCCATCCTTTGTGTGTGGATTTACAGTCTGTAATACCATATAATTTAAATGTGACATGTTATGGGACCTATCCCACCGCAACACTGGTCTGGATTGAGCAGGTTAGAAAATTACAAGACTTTATGGGTCTTTTCCATAACATTAAGAGAAACTGCATTGTGCTGACTGATCTTATGATGGCTAATCCAGAAAGGTTTAAAAAGCCATTATGATCATCAGGGGGCTCCAGCTCCCCAACACCCAACAAATGTAGAAGCAGACACAAGTTCAGCAACATACACAAGACTTTATTGTGATGTGGGAAACACTTTCCCTTCATTCCCCACCACCAATGCACAGTACAAAGCACAATGAAGCAGTGTGCAGCACAATAAAGCACACAGCACTGTGCCTTCTCTCCGTATCACTCTCTCTGTCTCTCTCCATCTTCCACTTCCACTCCTTCCTCAAGTTTCACCCTTTTCCTCCCGACTCTGGCTTTCTGAATGGAGTGAGGCGGATCCTTTTATAGAGCACCCAGAAGTGCCCCAGGTGTCCCGTGATCTCCTTTTGGGTGTACTTCCGGGTGTGACGGCAGTCCTGCAGAGAAGGGCTCAGCCATTCCCCATGTGCCCCCTGGCAGTGGCCATAGGCCCCAGCAGGGTTGAACTTCCATGCTCCAAACCTGTCGTCCCGGGGATGGTATTGCCCCAAGCAAGCTCTTTCCCCCTTTCCTTCCCTTAAGAAGACATCCTGATGAGTAAGAGTCCCGGCTGTCCATTACATCGTATATATCTGAGTGAGTGGCAGGTGGGTTCACTTAGTGATTGCAAGAGAAAACCATGTTAAATTTTTGAGGCTCCTTCCTGATTGTTGCAGAAAAAGATCTGAAAAATAGTGTCATCTGATGGTATACAGAAATCATAGCCGCCATGAGCTTGACACAGCCAGCAGATAAAGCAAATATACATGCCATTGTTAAGGGAAAATTTCAATCAGACAGGTGCATTAAAAGCCTAAGTATGCTCTATGTGCTCATTTTGATTTTATGATATTCGTGTTGACATTAAACTGCTGCAATAAGTTAGTAGGTGAGAGCATGTTCTACTATAAAACAATGTTTAAATGTGATATCCTAAAGATGGAATTTGTTGTCATTATGAATATTGTGGCACAGGGCCAGTGCTCACCTGAGTACGATGGATTCTTGGTCTTTTCCATCGCTCTTTTAGGTAGCTTGGTGTCCTAAGAAGGGTGGCTCACTGATGCCGCATTGGTTGGAGTTCTCACATGACTTTGATGGGCTTGCCGTTTTTAAAGAATCCCCTGCAGCAGGCTCTGAAGCTGCTCATTTGCATGATGGAATGGCAGCTAATAGTACTGGCAACTCATGCCCAGGCGAATATGACTTGACAGCACCATTATATAGTGATGAAACTAAAAAAATCAATCATCACTCAAATCCAGTGAGCACTAGCATGACATTACAATATGTTATAAGCCACCACTGATTCATAATTATGTGATAACTTTTTCATGTCAAGGAATTTTTGCTTTGAGGCAATGTGAAAGATTAATATTTTTCCCCCAGGGTTTGGGGAAAAATTGCATTAACTGGTAAAGAGAACAGGGTTTAGGGAATGTGCCTACATTAGGCTAGAATCTTAATGACATGTATAGATGACAAGAATAGCATTGTATTTAATGTATTGTCGTAAAACAGTTTCCATACTTCTGGACTCCACATTTAATTCAATATCTTCTCTGTGTGAAATATGACCAGTAGTCTCATATTACCTTACGTAGCATGTCCTTTTCCTGAATTTGCAGAAGGTTCCCCAGCTGAGGAAAACATTCTCTGTGGTCCCAGTGCCAAAGAAAGGACATTCCAGTGATCCTAAAGACTTCAGACCAGTTGCTCTTACTTCATAAATTATGATGACCTTTGATGGATCCTATTCAGTTTGCCTATCAGACACATATACTGTAGTTGTGAAGGATGCTCTGATCTACGTGCTCCACCGAGCCTAGTACTACTTGGACAAAGCCATCATCACAGTCAGGATAATGTTCTTTGAGTTTTTAACATCATTCTGCCTCATCAACTGAGGAGAAAATCCAAGACTTTGAATCTTGACACCTCAACAGGCTCCTGGATCATGGACTAACTGACCAACAGACAGCATTTTGTGAGAAGGAAGGACTGTGTGTCAGAAATGGTGGTGTGTAATACTGGGGCACCTCAGGGAACTGGCGTGTCTTACTTCATGTTTACTGTCTACACAACAGACTTCCAGCAAAATACCAGTGCTTGCCATCTACAAAAAATTATAGATGAGTCATTCATCATAGGCTACATTATTAATGGAGATGAGTTGGAGTACAGGAAAGTTGTGGAGGAATTCATCTTGTGGTGCAAAGACAACAACCTGCAACTCAGCATCAGCGAGACAAAAGAGCTGGTGGTGGACCTCTGGTGTACTTAGGAGCTTCTAAGACCAGCCACCATTCAGGGGAAGGAAATGGAAGTAGTGCAGAGCTACAAGTACCTGGGGGTTCACATAAACAATAAACCGGAATGATCTGACAAAACACAGTGGTACTGGACAAGAAGGACCAGAGCAGACTGGACTTCCTAAGGACCCTCAGGTCTTTCAAAGTGTGCAGCAAACTGCTGGAAATGTTCTACCAGTCCATAGTAGCCATTGTGGTGTTCTACACTGTTGTCTCCTGGGGAAGCAACTTGAGCTCAGTAAAAGCACAGTGTCTGAACAAACGTATCAGGATAGCCGGCTCCATCACAGGACGAACCCTGGACACACTGAAAGCCGTTATATATAAAAAAAGATGGAGGCAAAATTGGACGCCATCATGAAAAATCCCCTACATCCCTTCCAGGAAGCTCTCTGTTAGAGCACTTTTAGTCAGAGGCTCATTCTATCAAGGTGTGCTAAATAGCTCCTGTGGGGGTCTCTTCTGTCCAGTGCTTTTGGGAAATTCAGTGCTTCCTCCCAATAAACTCATTAAATTTATTTATTTACATTTGTCTATTGGTTGGCTATATTATTTGCCCTGTGTGTCTGTATTCTTGTTATTTTATGTTTCTGCTGCTGTATGCATCTGAATTTCCCATTGGGATTAATAAAGTGTATCTAATCTAATCTAATCTAATCTAATCTAATCTAATGTGGGGTAGCACAAATCTTTGAAGCAGTCAGAGCACTTCAGTTATGTTTGAACCTTCTGACGTCATCGGTCACTTGGTAATGAAGCTTTGACGCACAGTGTGCTTCACTAAAGCGATACAAACTTTGAAGCCTCTGTGTCAAACGTCTCATCACTAGGTTTATTGATAATTTCACAGTTTAGCTTTAAGCCACTGGTTAAATATGATGAAAACACACTCCATCACTATGCAAAAGTGGAAGAAATCAACCCTGTGTTGGCTCATAGCCTTACCATAAATATAAATGCATAACAGACTGAAGCAATCTGGCCAGACAAGATGCAACTGTTGAGGCTAATGCTCAGTACTGTAGTGGCACCAGACTGTGAAGGCCAGAAGAAGTAAATTAGTAAGAAAAAACAGCATTACAACAACCAATTAATAAACTAAAGACAGTAGATGGAATTTCCATACATATTACGATAGAGGAGTCATTAAACAATAGTCCACATTCTGTATCAACTACAGAGGCATAGATTGTGTATAATAATACATTTCCAGTCATTATTAAATCATTTTATACAGCAGTACTGATATTTTAATGTGGAGTGAGTGCAACGTCTGTTGTCTGCCATTGTAAGGTGTACCTGGCCCCCATTTACAGAATGTGTCATCCCTGCGTATCATCTGTTATGAATTGAACGATCACAATTTTGGGACAGCAGTAGGGGCCGAGGAGGATCCAAATATGGTATTCAACAAAGCACATATAGTGAGTTTTTACGAGTACTTATTTTCTATGAATATCTTTAAAATTATTTGTCTTCAGGAAAAGAAATAAACACAAGTAGCGGGTATGTGTGCACTGCCTGTGGTGACGTAACAGGAAGGCAAAAAGAGAGTGGAGGGGAAAGAATGAAATGGAACAGCACAGCCTGTTTAAATGTAGGCAAAATTAAGTACATTGCTGCGCTATTATTTTGTTTTGATTAGCATTTTTTTTTACCTTAACTGTTAAGGTAGATTTTTATAATGTTACTTGTCTTTTGTTTTTCTGGTGGACCAGCAATATGTGACCAGGATGATTAGCTTCCATTAGTTCCGGCATTGTAGTTACTTTACTAGCTAGCTAGTTCACCTACACGTTGTGCTCACTGCTTGGACAGCCTGCATGTCACACGATTGCAGATGTTCCACTAGAGAAATCGAGCGCTGTCTTTTAAGAGCTTCTTAGCTGAGACCAGTACAGCATCACTGATCTTAGAACCAGCAGGGACCTTCAGGTCCATAAAAATGTTAACACAGCCAGCTGTGACTCACGCGGCAGTAAAATACTCCACTGTCTCCCAACAAGTGTCTCCTCCGAGTGTCTGCTTAGCACAGCAGGAGTTGTTGAGTCTCCACATCGCCCAAGCTGCTCCCATCCCATGTGAAGGAGCTCATCTTTACAAAATACAACTTGGAGAAATTTATGGGAAAGCATGGTAGCAGAATATATATTTTTCCCAGAGATCTTTGTTTTTTCTTGTTTTAATGTAGACATTATTTGGTAAAATAATAGATCTTATCCAAAGATCTTGACCATACATTGTTCTTCTCTCATTTTAAATGAATCTTAGCCTGAAGAGGTCTATTATTGTTTTACATTTATTATTTGTCCGAGTGTGTATATAAACACGGGGAACTCCAGTTTCGATATTACATCTTGCCTGAAGAAGGGGCCTGAGTTGCCTCGAAAGCTTGCATATTGTGATCGTTTTAGTTAGCCAATAAAAGGTGTCATTTTGCTTGACTTCTCACTACATCCATAATGGCTAACACGGTACGACACCCTAGTACTACTTTGGCAGAAGAAGGAAAAATATTAAAGATTATGTTACGTAAATGCTTTAAAACAGAACAAAAAAATAAGAAAGGAAAACAAACTTAATTTTAACTTCATTTTGTTTAGGTTGTATTTGGCAGGCAGGGGAGAAGGGACATAATATAACACTATAATAAAGAGGCTATATCTTTCAGTTTTTAATAGTATTCATAACAATATGTAGAATAAAACATTTATTTCGCTAGATCTCTCAGTCAGGGGTTAATTAAGGTTTATTTCTTTGCATACGGTACTTGAGAGAGAAGAGTTTTCATTTGAAATTCTAGTGTTGTTTCTTTATATTCTGTCTTTTCAGCGTCATCCAATTTGGGCGAGTGTTGGTGGGATTCACAAAGTTCACATAGGCATTTATTAGTTTAGAGTTTAGTAAATTGGTTTGTGTGTGGATTAGGAATTGAATGTTAGTTTTAAAATGATTTTCTTTTCACTGATGTTTATGGCTATACATGTTTATTGTTAGGTTTATGAAAAAATAATAAACCAATTTTATTTGTAAATGTTTGTAACTATTATAATAGTTTATTGAAGAACAAAAAAACGCGTGGTTGTTACACCTATTTAAACTTTTATTTGAAAAAAAATAACTTTGCTGCTGCAACAAATACAGACATAAATAAACAATGGGCTCTCCCCTCGACAGCAGGCACTATATAAAAAGCAGGCCCTAATCTGCTTTGTTCAAAGTCTCTGCTCAGACTGACTGTGATGATTCAGGGCACAGTTTTCATACTCAGACCCCCCCAGTAAATACACTTAATTTGTCAATTAATTCACATAAAATTAGTATTGCAGCACAGAGTTCATAATAAAGTACATTCCTTGGGACACAGGGCAAACGATCAATAAATAAAATTATTTTGGAGAAAAATGCGAAAAAAATGAAAGGATTATATTAAATCCAATAAAAGACACACAATGTTTGACCCAAATATATGTTTTTATTGAGTCGTGCATTGGCAAAGTTGAATATAAATTGAAACCCGTCTGTTTTGCTTATCCCGCGTACTTCTCTAAATACCTTGCCAGTTTTTTAAACTCTGTTTTGCAGGCTTAAAGGTGCCTATCCCTTCTCACTAAATATGCATATTGTAAACTTATGAGATATTTAACAGACACTGTATCTGTGACTGGCACCTTAATAACACTCCAGAAATTTACAAAATTAAAAAAAAATGATAATCAATATATACACAATAAGATATGTGAAAAATCAGCGAAATGAACACCAATATCAGTTACTGCCATTGAGCTTCGAAATGCGCATGCTCAGTTTTGATACTTAGGCACTTGCAGCATGACAAAACAATACAAACCGTGAGAAATGTGAAGCTTTAGAAATGAAAATATTTCTCGCAAAGTTTAAAGGCAGTTATCACACATGTAAGTGATACAAGCTCATATGGTGTTATGGGGAAATATTTTGCTGCTGCACAACCAATAACACAATTTCCATTTCCTTTCGAGTGGAGGAGAACAGCCCAGAAGACTTGTGACATCACTTCCACTTCTGGCAGTCTTAAGCCCCACCCGCCCTTTCACTTCCTCTGCTATTTAAATGCCCGTCTGACAGGAAGTGGCTGTTCATTTTAGACCAAGCTTCAAAAGAGGGTAGATCTCTCAATAAAACTACCCTATGACTGCTGCAGCCTGCATACGTCAGACGTGACATTCGTCTCCTTCACAATTTTTCAGCCTATTGTTTTCCCTCCTATAAGAAGAACATTATACAGGGTGTCCTTTGGAGACCCAACTCTTCTTTTGTTTATTTTTGATTTTTTACACAGTTTTATAACTACGGGAGTGGTGGCTCTGAGGCTAGGGATCTGCGCCAGCAATCAGAAGGTTGCCGGTTCGAATTTTATGATATTGTCACCATATGTAAATATGTGCTTTATAAAGTGGCACAGGTTGTGCAATATTATAACTGTAGTGCAAGTTTACAGTGGGGTAATTGTACTTATAAGTACAAACAGTTCTACAAGGAGCAATTAATTGAGTGCGTTTATAGTTCTTGGGATGAAACTGTTTCTGAACCGTGAGGTCCGTACAGGAAAGGTTTTGAAATGTTTTGCCGTGGCTGAGGCAGTATGTGCTTGATGCTGTATACCGATAATTCTCTTTCTGATCAGCTGCTGCTATGACTCCCCACTCAGATACAGTGATAAAAATACTCAGAGTGGTGCAGTGAGAGTAATATAGAAAAAGATGATCCGCTGTGGCAAACTCTAACGGAAGCAGCTGAAAGAAGAAGAAGAAGGTGCAGTGAGAGTAACAATGCTAAAGCAGTTATGGTATTTGGAATACTATGGCTATTCCCTGGACCATTATATTGCTACAGGATAATTACAATCAGATGCATTACACTAATAAACAATATGCGGTTAATTTCAGTGTATTTATAAAGCTGCGTCAGGAAAAGAAAGGATAACAACACAGGAACAGTAGCACTGCTTTGATGCTGGGTGCCGCCAGTCTTCAAAACCGAGTGGAGAACTTGTGTACAACAGGGTATGGGGCACCGTGGAAATGTGCATGGCTTTACACCAAGTGTAGGTTTTATACATCACGATTTGAATGTGGAAACGTTCTTATACAACATTTCTGTGCATAAGCACCGTTTATACATGAGGCCCCT
Source organism: Polypterus bichir lapradei (assembly GCA_026402145.1). Classification (NCBI taxonomy): domain Eukaryota; kingdom Metazoa; phylum Chordata; class Cladistia; order Polypteriformes; family Polypteridae; genus Polypterus; species Polypterus bichir. The sequence continues at coordinate 9,772,093 of JANRMT010062811.1, read as the reverse complement.
GATGTGGGGAGATTGCCACTTTCTTATTCACAGTATTAGTAGGTTGAGGTGGGACGCCCCTACTAGAGGACTGCATGGTGGTAGTAATGCATTGTTGGTTGATAAGTGACATTATCCAAGTTGTATCAGCCTCTATGGGTCTAGTTTATTTCTGGGAGGACAAGGTATAGGTTTAGGTTAGGTTTAAGGATACCTGTGTATGCGTCTTACTAAAGCTTGTGACTCCCTGTGTGGAGTACTGAGGAGTGCAACATTTATAATCAGTGCCTAATTGGATAGGGTCTGTGTCTGGATGTGTGTGTGTGCTAAGTTCAGAGTGCCCCAAGATAATATGCACTCCTTTACCAAATCTTGCAAAAGCAAGGCATTTACATTGAGACCTTATTCAGTCCATTAACGGAAAAGAACAGAATCCTCCACATGAATTGTTACAACACTTAGCTTGCACTTAAATATATCATTAGGGATGGAGCAGACAAGTAATGAAAGGAGTCTGATGGACAGAATGGTCTGCACTCATTTGTTAAACCTTTCATGCACATTTTTATGAAGAAGCAGGCTACCTCTTTCAATGCTAAATATCTTAGCTTTGTTCTGAATTCTTTCCCTGAATGCACTCATTTCAGAGCATGCAAAAACCACACAACTTGCTTTTATATGTTTTTTAACTTACATCAGTTTTCTTTTACAGAACAGTAAGAAACAAAAACCTTTGGGTCAAAAAACGTGGGTGCTCTCTATTTGTATGCCTTCCCTAGAAACAAAAAATGAATGCTTTTCCTTTTCCCTGTACCATTTTCATCATATCTGCACCGTCAAACAAACATCTATAACTGGAAAACAGTTGACGTTAATTGCGCCACTGAATTTGAGCGTGGCCATTGTAGTCACTTCCATAGGCCTTTGTTCCCCATAATTATCTTTTCCTAAACAGTTTCTATTTTAAGGATTCCACAATAAAAGACATTTATAGCAGCAGATCAAGTTAAACTATTTTGGTAGATTCATTTCACTAGGATAATGTGAAGGGGATGCAAGAACAGGTGTTTCACTTTTTATTACTTTGAAGGATTAACAAACGATTTGTAAAGTAATTAGAAGGGAGCCAACTCATTAACTTCTTCACTATGGATATTTCCAATTAAAATACGGCTTAAAGAGTTAAAGACATGGCAAGCCAGTAAATGTGATTACTTTTTCATTACTTATCTATTTATTTGCAATTCTGTAATTCCCATATGCAGCAGAATATTTTACCAAAAAAAGAATATGGATGTTCTTAAATATATTTTAGAAACTCACATGTAATAAATCTCCATGAGGAACTTAAGCATTGACCTAAATAAAACTACTAAGAGTGCACATATTCTCAGTGGTACTGCATTGTAGAAAAGGTAGTGGTGAGGAAAGGCAATTACTGTGCGACTGACGAGCTCCGTGATGTGCTGCTGCAAAAGGATACTGGGAATCGGCTGGACAGAAAAGGTGACAGATGAAACAAATAAAGATAAAGAAAATGGGGCTGGAAAAAATGGAGGAAGAATAATAAGCAAAAGCTGTAGTGGTGAATGAGGAAAACAGAACTGCTCATTAATAGGGGGCATACAATATACCACAGTGTAACATTGACAGGGTCAAAACTGGGACAACCAAGACATTTATAGTGGAGTAAATCTATCTATCTATCTATCTATTGTGAACGATAGGGGGCGCTCTCGCTCCCTTGAACCCCTGTCCACGACTCCAGACACCAGGTAAAAGTCCAATTGTTGACTTTATTTAATCGCCACAGTGCACAAAGCACACTCTCCACCACAATACTCATTAAATTACAATACTCAATAATAAACAATCCTCCAGCTCCCAGACGCGTTGCCACCCTTCCACCCAGCTCAGCTCGCCGTCTGGGAGCTCCCACAGTCCTTTTATATCTCCTGACCCGGAAGTGTTTCTGCCCAACAGTCCACAAGTCCTTATTCCTTCCGGGTCAGGGTAAATAGTCCTTTTCTTCAACCCGGAAGTCCGTCGCTCTTCCTGTGACGATCCTCCGGGTCACAGGGCACGAAGAAGCCCTCGGTCCTCCCTGCAGCTCCCTCCTGTGGCCCCCACGGCATCCAGCAGGGCTTTGCATAAAAACTCCAATGTCCATGATGCCCTGCTGGTCTTCTGGGGACCTCCACGCTGCAAGGAGGGCTCCACCTGGCGGCTTGGGGGTATTGGCCGGGATAAATGGCCGGCCATCCTTCACACTATCTATCTATCTACTGTATCTTGTGAGGTTTTTGTGACCCCAAAACTCTCCCAGCTGCAGTGTGCACCGAAACTCTATCAACAAAGGGAGGCAACCTCAGGTTCATACCCTCACCACATAACGCACCGGTCAGCTGATGGTGATGTGGGGAACTGTCTAACCCGCCACTAACATGGCCCTGTTACTGCTTATTTGCTGTGTCTGTGTGTATTAAAGTGTTAGCTTCCATTTGAATAACAATCTGTACTCAGCATGTTCTCTCGGGTGCAAGACAGTGACGCATTACAATCTATCTATCTATCTATCTATCTATCTATCTATCTATCTATCTATCTATTTATCTGTCTGTCTGTCTGTCTGTATGTCTGTCTATCTGCCTGGCCTGGTTGAGGTGTTGTTCTTGAGATGTTGTCCTTGCCTTCTACCTGATGTTTACTAGTCTGTGGATAAGTGAGTTGAGAAAATAAATAAATGGAAGGATAGTAATGTGGCACACTGACCCACAGCAAGAGAGACCTGGGACTGCATTCAGACCCTTTCACTGTTTATGTGGTGTTTGCTTGATTCCCTCATAGTCTGACCGGGTATTCTAGTTTCCTCCTACAGCCCAAAGTTATCAATTTAATGTTAACTAGCAGAATACCCGCGCTTTGCAGCGGAGAAGTAGTGTATAAAAGAAGTTATGAAAAAGAAAAGGAAAAATTTTAAAAATAACGTCGACAGCGTCCCTATGAATTTGTGGATTTTTCTGCGAGTATTTGGTGGTAGCTGCATGAAGTTGATTTCGTCTAGCTGTATCAGAAAATCTACCACGACGTCTGATACGCCTCCTTTTTACTGTGTTCTCATAGCTTGGATTGCCGCTGTAATAATCAGCTGGATTTGTGTTGAAGTGACATTGAGCATATGTCAATCGATGTAAGCATACAACCGGCTTCATCAATAACTTCGCATCCAGCTTTTGAGAGTTGAAATATTCATAAACATCAAAGTGTCCACTACTCAAATTGTCACCTGTGAATCTAAGATGTTTAAGAGGCATTGACGGTTCTCCAAAGGTGTAAAATATCTGCCCATTTCGGTACACTTGAAAGCGACAACCAAAGAATTCAGCGGCAGCCATCAACTCACACGCAGAACCATAGGTGAAGGGCTTAAGCATTTCATTCTTATAGTGCTCCTGTGTACTATAATTATCTCCTGTACCACCATCTGTCCACACTTTGAACCTCTCCCAGTCATTTAATACATAAGACACAATGTCCTTGCGGATATCAAAAGTGAGCCTGATATGTCCGTGCAATATGTAACACAGAGAATGGAAAAGGCAGGCGCCATCTCCGGGCATAGACACCACTCGGTAAGTGATAGTTCTTTCATTGATGGTAATCACGTCGATAGACATTTTAATAGGGGTATAGTTGGAAGAATAAAGGGAATGATTACTTGATCAGTAAACAAAGTATAAAATACCTATACAATAAGTATAACAATCGTAATAAACGAACAATAAAACTGCGGAGAACCCGTGGATTAAATAAAAAGGCTGCTAAGTTGGCGAAGCAAAGAAAAACGTCGGCCTTATATGGCGTTTGTTTATAAAATAGCGGAGAAGCTATGTAAAGGCTGCTTGACAAAAAAACAGCGGAGCGGCTTACATGGGCAGTCAGCGAAAGAAGGGAAGCAATAAATAACTCTAATCATAATAAAGGAACAAAAAAATAGCGGAGAGTCCGCGGATTAAATAAAGGAAATGGGTATTTGAACAGTAAAGTAAGTCTAAAATAGCTACACAATAACTGTAACAATCGTAAAAAATGAACAATAAAATAGAAGAGAACCCGTGAATTAAATAAAACGGTTGCTTCGTTGGTGAAGCAAGGAAAAAGGACTTTCTTATATGTCATTCGTTTTTAAAACAGTGCAGAAGCTGTGAGAAAGCTGCTTCCTTGGCGAAGCTCGTAAACTAAAGAAGATACCGCAGTGAACACAGAAGAGAACCCGTGGATTAAATAAAACCTACACAATAACTATAAAAATCGTAATAAATGAACAATGAAACAGCGGAGAACCCGTGAATTAAATAAAAAGGTTGCTTTGTTGTTGAAGCAAGGAAAAAGGACTTTCTTATATATCGTTCGTTTATAAAACAGTGCAGAATCTGTGAGAAAGCTACTTCCTTCACAAAGTAAGGAAACGACTGAAGAGACCGCGGGGACGCGGTAAGTGTACGGCAAGGCAGCTGAAGCGCTGCATTATGGGATCTGTAGTTTATTATGTTACCAGCGCTTCATATACCCGGGCCATTAATAACAATAATACAGTATATAAAATGATCTCGCGGGCCGGATATAATTACACGCCGGGCCTGATGTGGCCTGTGGCCCTTGAGTTTGACACATATGGACTAAATAGAACTTGAAAAGATATATTTTTTCGTACATCGAGCCCGCGTGCTATTGTGGTTTTGCCTGCATGCCTCAATAAGTCACCCTCCCCTCGCTCTTACTTTTTTACCGTTCATCTAATGAATACACTGAGTATGGCTTTACCAAAACAATCATTGATTGCGAATAAAGTATTCATTATTCGAGTATGTAGATCGGGGTATATATATACATATATATATACCCGCGTATCGCAGCGGAGACGTAGTGTGTTAAAGAAGCTATGAAAAAGATTCGTTTCTTACTGCATCAATAAACAGCTCGTCTTCTTCTTTATCTGAGACCTGACACACTGCATGCACGGGTTTTTTTTTTACTTTTTCCACCGTGTGCTTTGTTTCTGCAGTAGCTGCAGTTATGAATAATATGCTTGTATGTATCAGACGCTTCATATTTTTTTGCTGCCTTTTCATTTGTGTAATTCGGTTTTTGTTCAGCGCTCTTTGGAACTGTTGCTTTTTGTCTGTGCACTGCGTCAGTTCACGTGAGCCGCTCGGTGTACATGCATCGAAGTTTCCCAGCTGTGCTGGTGCTATGTCGTGCTATGTCCATGGCTGTGTCTAATGTTACCTAAGTCCCGGCACTTAAAACTTTCTCTCGCAGTTTCACTGAGTTTGTGCCAAACACCACCCTGACCATCTCATCTTCCTCTGCATAAGCACAGTCCTTCACCCGTGAATATTTACCCGTGGCAGTGTTTCTATTGGATTGCCGCTGACGGACGGCCTTATATGGGCAGGCACTAAATTACAAACGCTAGCGGCAGCCTGTCTATGAACTTAATTTAAAGTTTAGGTTTACATCGTGCTTTGTTTCCGAAGTAGCAGAACTCATGAATATGGTTGTATATGTCACTCGCTCGCTTCTTATTGTTTCGCTGCCTTCTCAATTATATAATGCATGTTTTCTTCAGCGCTTTTTGGGCCTCTTCCTGGTTTTCTACCTACTGCGTGATTACGTGGGAGGCGTGATGATGTCACACGAAACTCCGCCCCCACGGGTTTCACGCTCATCTCCATTACAGTAAATGGAGAAAAACAGCTTCCAGTTATGACCATTACGCGTAGAATTTCGAAATGAAACCTGCCCAACTTTTGTAAGGAAGCTGTAAGGAAAAAGCCTGCCAAATTTCAGCCTTCTACCTACACGGGAAGTTGGAGAATTAGTGATGAGTCAGTGAGTGAGTGAGTGAGTGAGTGAGGGCTTTGCCGTTTATTAGTATAGATTAGTAACTGGAGTTGTGGGTGTGTTCTGTGATGGAATGCTACCCTGCCTGGTTCCTGCCTTTTGTTCTGCACTGTTGCAATAAGCTCCAGGATCCAAATGACACTGCAATGAATGAGTGAATGGATGGAAGCTGACTGATGTAAATTTTGGGAGAGTAGACTGGAACATAAGGTGCCTTAGGTTTGATTCTCGACTTGGTGACTTTCTTTATTGAGTTTGCAAATTATGGCCGAGTCTACATGGATATTCCTCAGGTACTGTTATTTCCACTGATGTTCAAAGGAGTGCATGGTAAATTAACTGGCAACTGTAAATTGCAACTCCAGCAACTTCATCTTTTCCCGCTTCTATGTGGGGTGTTTGATCAACTTTCTCTGTACAGTTCTTCTGGCTCCTTTTATAACGCATTGTTTCACTTCCAGCAGCACTTTCGGGTGTGGGTGGAAGAGTTGCCCATAAGGACTCAGCAGCAGCTCCAGCACCCTCTGGCAGCACCCACAGAACCCATCAAGGCTGTATCACACTCCAAATACCATGGAACACTCTGGGAGTCCAAGGCACCACTGCAACTCAGGGTGGCTGCCTCCTAGTGCTCCAGGGGAGGCAACACTCTGGATATGCTCCCTCCCCCTGTCCTTCCAGTGTGGAGGCGTCCTGGCTGGGCAATGGCCCTGGCCATATGCCACAGTGTGTATGTTATATTAGGTGACACAAATTTTATTGGGGTTAAGTAAATTTTGGTTTCCAAAGTTTGTTAAATAGGACTTGTAATATTTAATCTGTGTGCATATTAGGCCTATTATAAGATTACTAGGAAACACATGGACATCCAGTTCTCAAATAAAGGTACTTCATATAAAGCAATCTAAACATTCCCATTTTAGCCAAACATTTATTTTGTTTCATCATGAAAAAATACCGGCTCACCGTGAGCACATTGCCGATCTAACTGTTGTAAGTAGTAATCCCCAACCAAACATGGATGTAAGGATGTTAAAGCAATGTCCGCATTCAGGGGTAATTTGTAAGTATTTGACAATCTTCTCGTTTGTCACCATGCATTTCTTTGTCTTTGCCGTTCTTGCATCCTATAACACACCCAGCCTTGGCCTGACTCACACTCCCTCACAGAGACAAAAAAGCAACAGGTTATAAAGCAGAAATAGAAGACTGTATTCAGCAATAATAAATAAAATACAACTATACAAACTACAATGATCCCACACCAATTCCCTTTATGGTGATTATACAATAAACACAAACTCAACAATAACAAACAACTAACAAAACCACACATTATGAAGTCCATGAAAACGGCAATTGATGAAAGGAAATGCTGGAGGTAGATAGTCCAGAGATCAGCACGCTGTATATGAATGTAAATGTCAGGTCTACCGGTATTTCCTGATGAGATGATGATGAGTGAATGGGATCAGGAGTGCTCCTTCTTTGCAGGATGACAACAAATCTTCAGACAGTCCTCATGCAGACAATCCATACACGCAAAACAGGAGACGATCCAGGACAAAACAAGAATCCACAGGTAGCAAAACAGGAAGGCAAACAGACAGGCAACTCAAGATACAAAACAACAACAGATTTCTCTCCCTTTCTGTAAAACTGGCCTCCTTTTAAAGCTTGTGCCACCTCCTTGTCCCCAGCAGCCCCTGCACCCTCAGGAGATGTAAACTTAGGAGCACAACTGTATCCGCTCAAAATCTTTTCAAAGGTAGCAAACTGGGGGAGCAGACTGTGTCCTGTCACCCTAGCAGGAGCAGACTCTTGGTCTTTGCTAAGGTATTCAGTGGTGCAGCACTTGAAATGGGGGAAACTGAGAATAAGACTGGTCTCAGCCATTGTTGAGGTACTCAGATGTTAAGTGCTATCCTTCACAAAGGTAGCCAGCCCTTCTTAAGGACTGCTGATGTAAGTATCACAGGGTCTACAAGTAAGTCAATTTAAATAATGTTGGCATGTCCAAAATTCACTTTTTCAACAATTAAAAGGAACCTCTGGTGGCTAAGGTGTCTTTAAGTGGACACTTTCACTTCAAAACAAAAATGGACAGAGGATGGTTTGCAGTTTCTGTGAGTTGTGTTTAAAGTAGATTACTTCATGATGGGTGGTTATTTAACACGGCTAAAATGAACAATTCTTACAAACAGGTTAAAACAAGGTTTACTTAAGCCTTTGTGTTTGCTCCCTGTTATCATCCATCTCTTACATTTTTGCCAATAAAACTCTTATTACAACTGTAATCAGGCTAGTGCTTTTGCAGATTAAACACTTAAATAAATCACTTTTATGCCAAAGAGCAGTTAATAGTAAAAAACCGAACATCTGATTTATTTTCAGATTTGTAATTAGGTTTACCACAACCATGCTGTTTGCTAAAGTCTCAGTCAAATACCCCCGGGTGTCATAAATCACATTCATGTTGTCCCGGATGAGTCCCATGTCAAATAATAAGGAAGAGTTTTTTTTTTGTTTTTTTTTAAATTTCTAATTAAATTGGTTAAAAAACAAAACACCTTTCTGGGGATGCCAGTTTACAACGCTTCATGTTTGCATTCTCTTCTTTCCGCTGTTTTTAGCACGTCCCACATCTCATTTTGTTACTATGAACCTGGAAAGATAATTTATCAGTTGCAACTGGGTTGTGACAGAACTGGTAGGCATAGCCAATTAATCTGCAAAAAGGGGATTAGAAGATTATGGACAAAAAATGAAATGGGAAAATAACAAGTGGGACAGCTGTTGCGTGATTAGGAGAACATCCATGAAATGATCCCTTTTTTGTTGCTGTTTTTTTTTATATATATAAATGATGATGGAAGTATTTGAATCTATTTGGTGAACCTACTTTTTCCCCACCACAGGCATACAGACAGGAAGAAAACTGGGCAGAAACCAGTAACTCGTACCAGATGGGAGTTATCTGGTATTATATTGTACCTCTAATGTATTTCTTTGATTTTTATGTTTTACTGGGTAAATATCAGAAGTGACCCTACTTCGTTGGGCCCCTTGAGCAAGGTCCTTAACCTGCAGTTGCTTTGTCCTGGGTATGACGTTAATCTGCGTCCAGCCCTGCAAGCAGATCCTCCAAGTTACAGGGGAAACTTGGGGGTTGGTGGCAGGATTGGCACTCCAGGCACCGTAAAAAATCCTCACACTGTGTGGTACTGAGGTGACACCTGCTGAACTTGGGTCCCAATCCAGGTGGTTCGTCGTGTGGTGTGTGTGTGGCAACGTACTTTCAGTGCAGGCTCCTGACCTCTCTCTTACTGGGTATGGCATTGCTACCAATTATTTTTTGATGTTGGGAACTGAAACATGTGGCAGAAGGAAATTACATTTGGATCAACAGTAAACTGCAGTTTGTCTCTGGGAAAGAAACAATTCCCTTCATTTTGCAAGAACTGTTTTACTTCAGGAAAAGATGAGCTTTCTTCCTAAGATCCCAGTTTTTGAAAGTCTTCCAGCAGTCTTCCAAATGAACATTCAACCAGCTTTGTGCCTTTATAGTTCATTGGAATTAATTAAAACATTTCTATGACATGTGTAATATTTTCATTAGTATATTTGGTCGTAAATTAATGTTAATGTCACTGTGAATATTTAAGGCTATTTTCTTAAGGGTATGTTTCTGTTATTAATTTCAGAAAAATCTTTCAATAACAGTACATATTAATTAAGAAGATCCCAGGTATGCTTTTTGCGTGTAACGCTGTGACATGCAAAGTGTTGGGCTGTTTCTGCTCCTTTTGTGTTTCTTGGGAGACGCCTGGAATTGGTGTGAACTCTTTTGAAGATTTCATGGCCACACATTTCATTGAGCTTTAATCTCTGACTTGTCTTAGGTTCTCAGTGTATAAAAATCATAAGTTTGGATTTACAAGGGAAAAAAAAGTAATTCTGTTTTCTGGAATGCATGTCTATATATTTCTAGTATTCTTTGTTTTATCGTTTTTACACTGTTTCATTACTGTATATAATTTTGAGTTTGCTATTAATGAATTGTCAATTATTGTGTTGTGTATCCACATGCTATCATTGAAATTAAGGCTGCAATGGTATAGTCCCTTTTATTATGGACACATGCTGGAACTCAGTCTCTGAGGTTTGCAGACTGAAGGATGAATATTCTTTAATAGTTAGACTTTAAATTAAACATAACATACATTAAGTTAAGCTGTCTAGCCTCTGGGGTTTAATTCTGAAACACATGCCAAGAAATGGTACTCAACCTCTGAGGTTGCATATAGTATTATTTATGTTACACATGCTAGGAGAGCTGCTGAAAATAATGGAAAAATTTAAATATCTAGGATCAGTGGTAGCCCCGAGATGGAAAACTATATACAGAGATAACCCATAGAGGTCAGTGTGGATGGAAAAACTGGAAGAAGGTATCAGGAGTTTTGTCTGATCAGAGAATTAAACAAAGGTCTAAGGGATGGTTTTTAAGACAGTGGTTAGACCAGCAATGATGTATGGAGCTGAGATAAGGGCAGTAAAAGAAGCGTAGCAGGAGAAGTTAGATATAGCAGAAATAAGTGTGTCATGATGGGAGTCTGGAGTTAAAAAAGGACAGAATGCTTGGAGTTAAAAAAGGACAGAATAAGAAATAAGACAATCAGAGGTAAGGTTTTTAAGACAGTGGTGAGACCAGCAATGATGCATGGAGCTGAGACATGGGCAATAAAGTCAGTGCAGGAGAAGAAGTTAGATATGAAAGAAATGAGAATGTTGAAATGGATGTGTGGAGTTACATAAAAAGACAGAATAAGAATGGAGATAATCAGAGATACAGCAAAAGTTGGAGAGATAGATAAGAAAGTACAGAAACAAAGATTGGAATGGTATGGACATGTGATGAGGAGAGGCAAGGAATATGTGGGGAAAAGAGTGATGGGAGTGAAAGTACAGTAGACCCCCGCCAAGTTGCAGTTCAGAGTTCGCAGCCTCAGTCATTTGCGGATTTTTCCTTAGAGCCTATCTAATAATTGTTAGCGGAAACTGCAAATATCCTCCGCAATTTTTATGGCTTTTTTCATGGCAATACTGTACTGTAGAGAGAACAGGAAGCAACTGTGAGGAAAACACGGCTTGGGATGGTGAAAGTAGCCGATAGAATTTGAAACTCCCAGCAGTCCCTGCAGTGGCTCAGATTGGTCTTCTGCTGAGGGTGCTGGGGATGTTGGGGTCAAAGGATGTCAGCGCGGCTTTTAAAAAGGGGGCTGGTGACCAAAAGCAAAAAAAAAGTTTTTGTAATTTGTGTTTCAAGTGCCTGTCTGTCTGCCTTCTGTTGGGTTACCTGTACTTATCAATTTTGTTCTGGATTGTTTCGTGGTTGGCATCTGGATTGTCTGCCGTCTGCCTGTGTACATGAGAACTGTAAGTGGATTCATGGCCATCCTGCAAAGAAAGGAGCGCTCTGAAAGGAGAACCTGTCCACCCGTCTTCACCATTTCAGGAACTACTGGTAGGACTATCTTTACATTCCCACTTAACGTGTGGGTCTCTGGACTATCTATTTTCATCATTACATTTCATCTGTTGCCGTTTTTCATGATTTACTGTATTGTTTGTGCTTCGTTGTATTTAATGTGTAATCGTTATTTTCATTTATTTCATTTGTTTTCATTACATTCTTTATTTGCTGTTTGATGACTGGTTTGCTTTGTTTTTGTCATAAAAATAAATAAATCACTGTCTTCTCAACGGTGTGAATCTTAGTGGCACCGGGCCACTACAGCGTTATTCATTTCTCCTTGCTGCTGATTGACCGTGATGCATCTCCAGCGGAGTGTTCTTGTGTTTTCTGTTTTGTTCCTCTTAATCCTTAAACCACCACAACCAGCTATAGTCATTTCCCAGTGCCATTTGCGAGCACGCAGGAGCTGATCAGTCAGTGCCGTACACTCATTGAGCAGCCAGCTCATGACCAATGCCAGCCCCTTGTGAGCAGTGGGGCAGAACGCACCCCTAGAAGACACGGACGCTCCTCAACAAACCCCTCTTAAAAAACAAAGATAGACTACCTTCACATTGCTCCCTTACTTGCTGGGCTTACTTGCAGCTGCTCTGTTGCGTGACATGCTTCTCGCGTGACGCTACACTACGTATACTTAAAAGCATGAACAGCACCTGTCCTTTTTGGCTGATTGCTTTGTTTCTCTCTCCTCTCCCAGGCATCCTCTGCTCCTGTTGGGGTTCCTGGTCCCATTGTGCTCCCCAATGATGGTTGTCTATTCTTTAACCGAGAACTAACTGCATAGTGAGTTTGTTTAACTTTTGAAAGAGACATAAGTTCATTTGAAGTGTTTGAATAAAGTTCCTGTCTCTACAATCTCCTGTATTTCTGTGCAATTCTGTGACCCAAGCGTGACACCCTGCAGCACTGCAGCCTCACTGTCCCTGGGATTGAGCCGCTGTACTAGACTAGCCTGCCAGCATCAGCGCTTTCCTCTGTGTGCTTGAGTGCAGCCAGTTCAAGTGCAGTTGGCTCGGTGATTTCCTGAATCTCATCAATGGCATTTGGTGCACCTTGTACATATTGTTCCAGTAGTTTTTTTAAATAGTTTTTACAGTTCATTAGCAGTGTGTAAAATAATCAGTGTTGCATGAAAAAAAAATTCACTTTTTCTTTGTGAATTGTGATATTTACTTAAAATGCAGCAAAAATGTATTTGTCATCCAGGGATGCATTAACCCCCATGTATGTGGCAGTTTAAGGGTTAAAGCCCCAAGATGCCGTTGAAACGCCTATACCTCCTAAGGCTTCTGAAGATAAAAACACGTTTGCATGAATTACAGTACATATAGCAGTAACATCGGTATTTTACATTCTAGCACTGTGGGAGACATAGCAGTACAGTACTGTACAGTATACGGGTTTACCTTTACATTTTTATTTTTTAGGTAATGTATTTAATTTAATTTCAAACTCAGCTTAAGTGTTTTGGGGGCATATTTAGGGTTTAAACTATAAAAATAGGTATTTTTTTAACCACATCCAAAATTCGCAGTTTTTCACAATTCGCGGGAGCTCTAGGAACATAACCCCCATAAATTTTGGGGGTGTACTGTACAAGGAATGAGAAAGTGATAGAAGCCAAAGTAGAGGTGATGGATAAAGTAACACTACACAAGATTATATACTGTTATACCTGCCTCACACTCTCCACCTTGCCTTTTTTAATTCGCACTGTGCTTTTATAGCTCTTTAATTAATATTGTTTTTATCAGTATGCTGCTGCTGGAGCATGTGAATTTCCCCTTGGGGATTAATAAAGTATCTATCTATCTATCTATCTATCTATCTATCTATCTATCTATCTAT
>JANRMT010062811.1:9722643-9758810 GCA_026402145.1 Polypterus bichir lapradei | reverse complement strand
ATCTATCTATCTATCTATCTATCTATCTATCTATCTATCTATCTATCCACTTTGTACTTACTGCCATCCCCTGTAGGCTACAGGTCCCAGGTTGGCAGCAGTGAGCTGACAGAGGAAGCAATGAGTTGGGGTGTGAAAGGGTTTTTTAAATTGCAGGAGTGGACATCTTGCCATTGGTTTCTTAGGTGCACATTAGTCTTTTGGTTGGCAGTTGGTACACAATTCTCTCCATCAAGGTTGTCACTTGTTGAATTATAGCTCTTTGTTCAAACTTAGGTGTCCAGGTTAGCTGGATGCCTAAGAGCCATCTGTGAGTGTTACTGGGGCTGCAATCAACCATCTTATCAGATACGACACAGAGACTGCATTCTGAAGAGGAGCCCTGTTATGGTAACTGAGATCTTTTACCTGATATTAAAAGTGATAAGCCAAGGACCGCTGTTCCAGGCAGATCAGAGGGGATGATTCCAGTCTGTCCTACAATGTGAAATGGAGAAGTGCTGGGCCCTTAGAAGTTTCTAACTGGTAACACATACATACTCAAAAAATTAAATGGAAGTTTGTGTGATTAGAACAATTAGGACAGAAAAAAATGTATTACAGAATAAAGTTAATACTTTAGCTGATTAAAAAAAAGGGGAAAGAAAGGATGGTTTTTTAAGCCAGCCATGCAAGTGAACACTGATTAAGACTTTTGGGCAGCCATAGGGAGATAGGCCAGGTGGCACCACAGTTCCCCTTGGTGATGAAATAATCATATTTAATACATAACTTCTTTCATGAGTGACATAGAGCTTAGCGCTGATATCTCACAGAAGCATTGTCCTCGGTTAGAATTCTGCGCCTGGTCGATGTCTGTATGGAGTTTGTGTATAATAATAATTATGTCTGTATGTCTTTTCTTCCCACATTCTCAAAGACATGTTAATTAAATTAATTGTTGATTCCAAATTGGTTCCATGTGAGTGTGTGAGTGCAAGGAAGTGTGTAAGTGGACCCCACAATGGATTGGCCCCTCATTCAGTGCAGGCTCCTGTCTTGTACACAATACTGCTTGGATAGGGTCTTGATGCCCCAGCCCTGAATTGGATTAAGTGGGGTGGAGAATGTTACGTTATGTTATGAATATTTCCAGCCAATGGAGGATGTTTTTAAAATTCTATGAGCTGTTTTTCAGTGTTAAATAGGATCAGTCCATTTACAGTCATCCAGGCATTTATATGTAATTAAATTAATTATAATTTACATTTGTTGTATAGGCAGCACATTGACCTTCTGTAGACAGCTAATCATTGGACACTCATAAAACATTTGAATAAATTGTGGGGTCGGACTGTTTGCCAGTGCTGCCTCACCAGCTTATAAGAAATAAGCTTACAGCTTGTCTAAGGAATTTTTCTGTCATCTAATTAAATTCACATATATCAACGCACTACATTATGAAACATGTCATGAAAATGTAAAAATAAAGGATCAGTGTAGTAAAATTATTATCTTAATTATCCATTCACTAACCCAGAATATCAAATTCTGCTCCTGATAGAGAGCAGCACTGGCTGTTATTTTAATTCAAAATGAATCTTTAACAAGGAGTTAAAAGATGCATTCTAGCAATTTTTTTTTTCTAGTATATTTATGTTTATACTATGCATTTCTCAAGTTTGTGGGCAGTGTTGGTCTTTATCAAATTGAATGTATGTTTATTTTGTGTTACATTGTTGTTTTAGGTAATTATTTCTCATCTTTTTATGTTAGCCTCACTTATCATTTATTAGACATGTTCCATCCCCTTAAATGTGCCTCCATTTGTGAGTGGAGCCCCAGGAGGCGGGGCCACCCGGGTGACAGGACTGCCAGATTCTCCTTCTTTATTTCCTGTCAGAAGTGAGTAGTGAGTATAAAGTATTGAAGTTGTTTGGAGTCTTTCGTAAGTATTAACTCCTGGTTTTGACATATTCCCTTTGTTCTCGTAATCTGTTCTTGGATTGTGAATTGGAATTTTTTTTTTTTTGGGGCTGCCTTTTAAACAACAATTGTTCACTCTTGTGAGCACTCTTGTTATACTTTGATAAAAACATATTTTTATATTTCTAATGATTCTTTTGGTTGCCCTTTTGTGCACAGGCCGGAGGTTTGTGGTAATTCTCCACATTGGGGGACTTTTTGTTGTCTTTTTTGGAACATTTTCTTACATTTTTAAATTTCGAGACAGCTTTCCATATTTGAGACCTGTTGGGCTGCAAAGCATTAATTAGCAATTGGAATAAGCTGGATGTGCACCTCTGTCAAAGACAAATTCAAGCAGCCATTTCAGGATGAGAATATGTTTATTGGCATGAACACAGGGTCACTGTAGTACCAGGAAGGAGATGACTGAATTATAGTTGTTGATTACACTTCTTAAACACACAGTAATTATTGGATTACGTGATTAGAGGGTATTTCTCATGCCCTTGCAAGTTAATGATAAACAGATAATAGACCATCAAAGTCAGAACTTCTGCTACTCTTGCTTGTACTGGTTTTCTTATTGATACTTGACCTTGTACAAGATTGCAGGACTAGGCCACAGATCAAGAGGCTTTAATTAGAATGCTCTCTAAGAGTGCTAAGGGCAAAAGCTAACAGCTACCAAAATCTAAAAGTAAAAATAATATAATAATCAACATGTAATCAAATAGTGAAAATAATATCTTAATAGTAAAAATCAACTTGTGACACCTCTTCTGGTTAGACTTGTAAAGGTCCTGGCCTTGTTTTTGTGAAGCATTCTAGAGGCCTCACACAGTTTTTCATCTTGGTTGTGACTTATAATCACAACTTTGTTAAGACTGCAAACTACTTGTGACCAGTAGGAAAAGACAGGAACACTGGTTTGAATTGCCCAAGCTTTTAAATAACAGTATATCGTAACGCATTAATCTTTCTCAAAATTACTCTTGCAGGAGAACTGAGCTGGTCTTTCCCAAGAAATAGTTATGGTCTGTAGAATTAAAGAAGCCCCCATTGCTGAGAGAGGAAGATGAACTTATAGGACTACAGGGCTGTGTGATATCATAGTCAGAAATGGTGTCTCGGGCCTACCTGAAAATGATAATAAGTCAAAGCTTCTGGCCTCATATTTAATACTTAATAAATAATAACAGACATTACCTAATAATAATAAATAAAGTGGAGGAAGGTATGAGAATGAATATGAATAATATGAATAATGTTGCATCAGTGCCACAATGTTTTCCGAAATGTACTATACAGGCCATAAAATGAATTATCCAAATATCATATATACCTATGTCTCTCTTTTTTGTCAGTGTGGCTTTGACATCATGGACCATAAGGTGCATACTAATTCAGCGTGAGCAGGAACACTCAATAAAACTGAACAGAAAAAATTCATTATGACAATGAGATACCAAGAAGGCAGATACACCAGCGTTTGTGTGACAGCTTTTATCCCCCAGATCAGAGAATGTCCAGTTCCATTGTCTCAAAACACCACTCACATCTACAGTTATTCCCAGTTTCAAATAAAAACTAACAGCGTCAGATCTGGGTGGGAGGTATCATGATTGTGACTGAGAGAATAAAAGTGAAAAAAAAAAATGCTAACTTTTACAAGTACTATAAATTTACACTGGCTGTTACAGACTCAAATCAAATGTAAGTTTTTATTGTATAATATTAACAATAAGAGCAGCTCACTACCCAAAGACGGTAAATTTACCAGGCAGTCAGGATCGAACCGGGGGCATCAGCAGTTCTTACCGTTGCGCCATGGAAGCTGTTGTGCCATCTTTGTACCTTTTGTGAAAGTGTTTATTTGATCTTTGGACTTCAGGCTTCACATATTATACAGTTTATGTATACATTTTGTCATTTATTACTAAAATATGAAAAAGTTTCTGTTTTAACGATATGTTTTCATAGTTTGTTGCAGAAACAGAACACACATGAAATGCATGTGTTCCAAATAATGATCTATTATTTCCACTCTAAAACTCCAGCACTTCACTCCCAGATAATCAGGGCTGGAACTGGGAGAACTTTGTGGCCATTCTGCTGCGGTGGTTGGTTATAGTAGGGTGCTTGCTGCTTGTTTTGATTGACACATTTACAAGACAAAAGACGCTGACAGAGAGGTGCAAAGGAATTTAAGGTGGGCCAGGTTTATGAGTTTTTTGTATGCTTTGGTAATTCTATTGATAAACAAGCAAACAAAAGCAAAAATGAGTAAGCGGTGTGCCCCAAAGCAACCTATAATAAACAATCCTAGTCCAAAATCCAAATCCTTAGCGCCACAGAAATTAGCTAGAAAATTCAATACTTACAAAGAATCTTAACAACAAGAACAGCAATGCCAAACATAAACATTCTGCTTTTAGATGACACATTAATGGTGGACCCACCCCGAACAGTCAAATAGTATAGTGCAAAATTCAAGAAAAACAGCATTTTAATCTCTACTGTCCATTATCTGAAGTCAGAAATGTCTAAAATAATTGGTTTCATTATTAATAATAATAATTTAAATAATAATGATAATAACTATAGATTATTAATAATTGCTTTATTAGACCTCACAATGTGCCTGGCCAATTTTTTGCAATTTCTGGAAAAACTGCTGTGGTATTCATATAATAATAACAAAATGTTTTGTGACTCCAATGTTTTTATCCATATATTTTCATTCAAATATTACATATCGTTATTTCTACACAGGTCTGGGTGCAGGCAGGTTACTTCATTAACAGACTCATGGTCAGTGTGCAAAATATTCTGTGGTAATTGAGGGAGTCCCATTGGATAAACAATGAAATCTTACTCTGGCTCTACGAAATATGCAAAATATTAGATACAGAGAATGCAATCAATTCGGAAATGCATAACTAAGACATGTGACTTACATTATACATGGATAGGCAGTCTGAAAACAGAAACCACACCAGCATCACTCAGAAAAGCCCCTTATTCTGATAAATACACACTTAAACACAGTGGGTTAGGCGTTAGTTGCAGTGTGCTATTGTAACAGGTGTTTAAAATAAAAAGTTTAGTTGTTTGGAGCTTCACCAAATTCTGATAACATTCAGTGTGTTGTATGTTTTCCTGTTGTGGTCCTGTTATATTTCCCTACTCTGTTTGTTGTGTTATGTGACGTCATCAGTGTGAGCCTCTCCCAGTATTCGTTGTGTTACTGTGACAGGAGGTAAGCACGCTGTTATTCTCTGCATGGTAAAATTAATTAAATAATTTTAAATTGTTTGAGTTCATTTTTTTGCTATGACAGTAATTGTAATATGATTTTTATTGTATACAGTTGTTGTTTTGAAATGTTTTGAATGCTTTTCTATTAATTTCGGTTATGTGTTAATGTGAGCGTTCAACAGCCTTTCCACGTGGTTTTCTTTTGTTAATAGGAGGAATCACAGAGCTTGAGTTGTCACTTTTTATGTTCTCTGTTTAATATTTCAGACTATTAATAAAAAAAGAGAAAACATCAAGAACTAAAGGGTGTTTGCATTATTCTTTCATGGTGGTTTGTACGGCATGTTGCATATATATCACAATACAGAAGCTTTGAGGGTTAACCGAATTCAAAGGCCAGGACGCAGCAGTACGGCGCGTACGGTGGAGACCGGTTACACTATCAGTTTGGGATGCCTCACTTATAAATCTGGCGTACCCACAAAAAGAAGCTCAAAATGTGTGTAAGCAACTTCCCATACAAATGTCGGGATTTGTAAAAGAGAGCTTGACAAGTGAACATGCGTATATTTAAGGCAACTCTGACTCATGTGTATGCGAAATTTCCGAGAAACTGGGAAATAAGGACACCCCTTGTAAGAGGCATTTGTTAATTATTTAGGTTATGTTAAGTTGATAGAAGTATTTTCTTAGTTATGCTAAAATGTTTGCCTATATATTAGTGCATACACTATGGGAGGTTCTATTATAATCCCAACAAGCTAAATTGAAATGGAATATCATAATTATCTGACTACAGATAAGTCTCAGGTTATGATCTGTCTTGTCATAGGTAAGGCATGGTGGGCAAACAGTTTCAAACCGTGCCTTATTGAACGTGCCGTGCTGTATGTACAGAACGTACTGAAGGTATTAAATAAAGCTTATGTAAGCTTGCCCTAGGGAAATAACACAACCTTTAAGTATATAAAGCAACTGAAGTTTGACAAGAAAAAGCTAAGCTAAGCCTCCCACCACTTCACTATTTTATTCCCCTTTTGCCTTTTATTCTGTGCATGTAAAAACTTGCTTTGAATTTTCATTAAACCTTTTTAGAACAAACTTTATTGGACTAAGAAATTTCTTTTGTACATATTTGACTCGTGCCGATTCTGCCTTACGAATTCAGTAGCAGCTCAGTTTCGAGATCCTGGAAATGACGCAGCTACACCCTTAATCAAGTCGGGAAATGCAGCTAAACCAGCTAAATGATTACTCTCGACATAACAATACATATCGCCAAACCGTTATTAGAATGTATGTTGATGTGACAAATATATTACACCTCAAAAATGATGAATGTGATGCACAGACTGTACTTTAGTTCCTTTTCAATGGGGCCAGTGCTACGTATTTGCACTGAAGAACTTTTTTTAGTTTATATCAACTACCTGTTGTCGCTTTTTAGGAAACTGGCTGACAGGTTTGAGGCGTCTCAGCCATGCCCGCTGTGTTGGAAGCCATTAATCAACTGGTGAAGCACTGCATCCAGTTTTTGTGTGGTGTGGGTGGACATACATAATATATAACATGTTTTTGCTGACATAAAAAGACAATTTGCAGCAGTGTCCGGTTCTTCTAATACAATCAGGGCACTTTATTGCCCTCTGCGTCTGTGAATTGTAAGCTGTTACATTCTATTAATGCACAAGTAATCCATGATGTGACTGGCAAACATCGAGTCCTGGTGACCTGGGTCAACCTGTGATTCATTTATTTTGAGGCAAAGTAGCTTTGACAGACAGGATGGTGCTATATGTGGAGTGCTGGCTTATTGGTAAGGTACCTGGCTGAACCCTCATGTACTATTCATTGTAACCGCAATCATGTCATTACATGTGCCAAGTTATAGTGGCTACCCACTCAGACGGTGGTGCTTTACACCTTTTCTGGACCTCTTGAGCACAGGGGACAGGTGTTATAATGTCACGTATGATCTTGCGCTCCCAGAAGTGGAGCATAGGCAGATACTCTTGAATGCAAGTTGTGGGTTCTCAATGCATCAGGAGGGAGCTGCCCTAGCAGACAATGAAGTTCTGTAGCATTGTGATTATATATTATAAAGGACAGCCCTGACACAGGCAGGCGTAGGACACAGGTTCAAAGCACACAAGAGTTTTTATTTTTATTTTTCCTTGTGGGAAACACCTTCCTCGTCCCCACAAGTCAAACACAGTTCCAAAAACACAAGCACACCTATACACAGTACTCTTCTTTTATTTCTCTTTCTCCTTTTTCCTCCAGGCAAGCTTTGTCTCACTCCTGCTGACTCTGGCTCACGAAGTGGTGACTGCTGGCTCCTTTATAACACACCTGGAAGTGTTCCTAGTGCTCGTTGACCTACTTCTGGCAGTACTTCCAGGTGTGGTGGAAAACCCATCCAAGAGGGCTCAGCAGCTGTTGCAGCACCCCCTGATGGAACCCTCAGATCCCAACAAGGCTGTAACCAACTCCAACTCCCATGATGCCCTGTGGGAGTCCGAGGCACCGCTGCAACCCTGGGGGTCTGGCATCTATATATTGTAAGGTTCCTAAACTCTTTTGGGATTCCGAACAACGGGACGACACACTGATGAGCATCCCGAAGTGCAACTGGCGCGTCTGTGGAAGACTACCTATCAGTTGCCGGCGCAACCACAGGGTCCCAGCGCTACAGTGTCTCGCTGTGAAAGCAAATCCAAGCCGACTGTGGTCACGCTATAAGTGCCTGTTGTCGATGAGTGGTGCAAGAAACCGTATAAATCCAGGGAACACTATTACTTGACCACTAACATGGCCACGACCCTGCCTGCTTCTGTGTCTGTGTATAGGAGAGTGGTAGACCACTGCTCCTGTTTCAAGCTGAATAAAGTTGGTTTTACTAAGGTACTGAGCCTCAGCCTCGTGTTTTGAGGTGCAAGACAGGGACTCACACGTCACAATATATTTACACAACTAACTTTTAGAGTTAGTGCTTTAGCTGTGTGCTCCAAGGCTGAAGACTAGCAGAGGACCAAGACCAAGACAAAGTATATTTGCAATGTGCTTCTTGGAGTTGGAGAAGGGGAACAAAGCTATGTGCAAACTTAGACCACCTTGAGAGGATGTTTGACGGAGGTGGTATGGTGAGTAATGTTACAAAATTAATTCCACATGCATTAGACAGACTGTTATGGACATGTTAAAGCACTTAGATGACATTAACAATTATGGAAACCATATTTTATGCTTAGATCTAGACTGAAGGATAGTGAAGAAATGAATAAAATATATTTAACTCAATGACACAGAAAAAGACAATGTTTATATTGCATAATATTAAAATAGAAAAATATAGATTAGCATACATTTAAATCAACAAACATTTAGCTATTATTCTTCATGAAAAAATTGCAGAGTGTTAGTCCCTAATTAAGAAAGATTACGCTGAAAGATGCTGCTTTCCTTCAGAGTTTCGTGGAGGTATCTTTGTAATTTTCCTCCAGGTCTGATATGAGGTATCTCACAAAACGTATTATATACAGCTTGTGCTCTAACTGTGAAATTTGTGCTGTGATGGGACATTCTTTATGAATATTGTCCAGCCTCCGACTAGGTATTTTATATACCATGGTGACTTTTGGATTAATTTGGCTATTAGGAAAAGCTGGGCCCATAATGAATGACACATATCAACTGTTCTGTAATAATCACGGAAGAGGGAAATGAGCTACAGTGAGATAGACATATATCATTTACACTTGTACTAACATGTACCTCTCATTTCATTACTTTATGTTGTGAGACTCTTATGAGACCCGTTAAGAAACCCCAGGGCCGAAATGCTTGTGACATGTCTGTTGAGGGTTGTTTGTCCACTGCAAGGCAATGGCAGGATTGCTGCATCACTGAAGTAACTGCAAGTTCACAACCCCACTGTGTAACGCGCCCATCGGCCGAGCTTAAATCCGGCCACTGACCTGGCCCACTTTCCTTTTCTGTCTTCTCCCATCTAGGATGACCTGATCCCAGCCGCTGATCTGTAGCCGCAGGACTGACCTGACAAGGAGGACTCTCTGTACCTGAACTGAAGAAGGGAGCCAAGGCAGGATGACTGATAACGTCACTGCTTGTTTGCTGTGTCTGTGTGTAATAAAGTGGTAATGAAGGGTAAATACCATTACTGTTCTTATTTTGATTTGAATAAGGCTGGTTTTGCTGAAGCCCTTGGACTCAGCCTCTTCTTTCAGGTGCAAGACAATGACTCATGTGTCACAATGTATAGGGATTTCAGGACCATTTCATATGCCTGAAGTGAATAATGTTTACAATAACGACAGTGACACTCATTTCGATGTAATGTTGTTTAACGACTGCAATGAGGATGTACTTTCTTCCCACGCTCTGTCCCTTTAAATTTAAAGGAATGTGTGGTGGCACATTGTTAATTGAGAGGGGGTGAGACATGAATTGCCAGCACGATACCGTTAACAGGCCAGATGAGCAAACCATGGAGAAATATGATGCCAAAATGAGATAAGCTGCAGATCAGTTGAACTTGGTATCAATCTTGTTATTCTGTTCACTGAGACAGCACTTAGGCCTGAGGTTCATCTGTTCCTGGAACCATACTACTTAGTCTGGTCTTGATTCGCTACTAGTACAGTACTACGGCAGAAACTCTGCAACGGGACCTACCTGTCTCAGACCACCATTGCTTTCTTTTGACCATTTAAATTCCCTTTAATTGTGAATTTCAACCTCTTTTAAAGAACATGCTGAATTGTCATAGGCCCCTAAACATTTGTGCTGGCTGCTGGGAATTGAAGTCCTCTTGGTTGCACTATCATAAGTCCATCACAGTAACAGGCATGTTTATTGAACAACTAAACTCTGTATTCTAATGAGAAAGATGATTACACTTTCCCATTTTACTGGTGACATGTGATCTCTTTCAAAATTGATATGAACTGGGAACAAGATGTGGTGGTCTTATATTTCTCCCAACACTGTTGACATCATGGTATCATCAATCATTGTTACGCTTAGTAGCGTCATCTTCACTGAGATGGTGCTCCATACAGGCAAGCACTAATATCTTTGTGGGGATCCAATTTATTCATTTCCTAAGCAAGTCTTTGCCCTTTATCCTCATACACTATACAGTGGTGTGAAAAACTATTTGCCCCCTTCCTGATTTCTTATTCTTTTGCATGTTTGTCACACAAAATGTTTCTGATCATCAAACACATTTAACCATTAGTCAAATATAACACAAGTAAACACAAAATGCAGTTTTTAAATTATGGTTTTCATTATTTAGGGAGAAAAAAAAATCCAAACCTACATGGCCCTGTGTGAAAAAGTAATTGCCCCCTGAACCTAATAACTGGTTGGGCCACCCTTAGCAGCAATAACTGCAATGAAGCGTTTGCGATAACTTGCAATGAGTCTTTTACAGCGCTCTGGAGGAATTTTGGCCCACTCATCTTTGCAGAATTGTTGTAATTCAGCTTTATTTGAGGGTTTTCTAGCATGAACCGCCTTTTTAAGGTCATGCCATAGCATCTCAATTGGATTCAGGTCAGGACTTTGACTAGGCCACTCCAAAGTCTTAATTTTGTTTTTCTTCAGCCATTCAGAGGTGGATTTGCTGGTGTGTTTTGGGTCATTGTCCTGTTGCAGCACCCAAGATCGCTTCAGCTTGAGTTGATGAACAGATGGCCGGACATTCTCCTTCAGGATTTTTTGGTAGACAGTAGAATTCATGGTTCCATCTATCACAGCAAGCCTTCCAGGTCCTGAAGCAGAAAAACAACCCCAGACCATCACACTACCACCACCATATTTTACTGTTGGTATGATGTTCTTTTTCTGAAATGCTGTGTTCCTTTTACGCCAGATGTAACGGGACATTTGCCTTCCAAAAAGTTCAACTTTTGTCTCATCAGTCCACAAGGTATTTTCCCAAAAGTCTTGGCAATCATTGAGATGTTTCTTAGCAAAATTGAGACGAGCCCTAATGTTCTTTTTGCTTAACAGTGGTTTGCGTCTTGGAAATCTGCCATGCAGGCCGTTTTTGCCCAGTCTCTTTCTTATGGTGGAGTCGTGAACACTGACCTTAATTGAGGCAAGTGAGGCCTGCAGTTCTTTAGACGTTGTCCTGGGGTCTTTTGTGACCTCTCGGATGAGTCGTCTCTGCGCTCTTGGGGTAATTTTGGTCGGCCGGCCACTCCTGGGAAGGTTCACCACTGTTCCATGTTTTTGCCATTTGTGGATAATGGCTCTCACTGTGGTTCGCTGGAGTCCCAAAGCTTTAGAAATGGCTTTATAACCTTTACCAGACTGATAGATCTCAATTACTTCTGTTCTCATCTGTTCCTGAATTTCTTTGGATCTTGGCATGATGTCTAGCTTTTGAGGTGCTTTTGGTCTACTTCTCTGTGTCAGGCAGCTCCTATTTAAGTGATTTCTTGATTGAAACAGGTGTGGCAGTAATCAGACCTGGGGGTGGCTACGGAAATTGAACTCAGGTGTGATACACCACAGTTAGGTTATTTTTTAACAAGGGGGCAATTACATTTTCACACAGAGCCATGTAGGTTTGGATTTTTTTTTCTCCCTAAATAATAAAAACCATCATTTAAAAACTGCATTTTGTGTTTACTTGTGTTATATTTGACTAATGGTTAAATGTGTTTGATGATCAGAAACATTTTGTGTGACAAACATGCAAAAGAATAAGAAATCAGGAAGAGGGCAAATAGTTTTTCACACCACTGTATATTTAAGGACTGCACTGTCAGCCCTTGCTGGTAGAATTCTGACTCCGCAACATCTAGCTCTGCCCAATCTTTTGCCTCTCAAACATCTAACCCTACCCAGCTTGCCCATGTACATCCACCCATTTGGCACCAACCAGAATGTGAAGCACTCACAGGCCATCATCTTCTTGTACTCTGTTAAAGCCTTTTCTTGCAAACTTAGTAATGGGCACTGAGTAATTTATAATGTCATGCAATGGGGCACACAGGTTTCTCATTGTTCTGTTTAGCCTAAAAAGATACAAACATAATTATTTCTGTTTTCAAAATTAAATCCATATATTTTGTCCTTGGTTTTGAGGAAGATTGATGATGTGGCCCTTTGGGTCTAGAGGCCCTTGCCTTATGGGGGTAGTGAGGGAATCCATTAGGTCAGTGCCTGCAATATCACCCATAAGACACAGGGTAGGCGTCCACATTATTACAAACACAATACATAACCAATAAAATATTATAGAACAAAAATAATGCTCAAAGCAAAAAAAATTTTAAAAGATCAAAAATGTAATTTTTAATCATAAAATGAACAATAGGTCAAAAACAAGAACAATGTCCAATTAAAAGAACCAGGGCTGAGACCCTAGCTGAAACAGAGCACAAGGGGGCAGTAGTCCCATAACTGCAATGAGTGAACATACAGGTCAATTAAACAGTATTTGCACTTTGTCACTGAATCTTATGAGAATATTATCATCCATCTTCCAATAATAGAAAAAGGGAATGTGGAGGAAACATATAACGTCAAGTGTTGACACTTATTTCATTTACTTCATTCCGCACACTGTGACACAGTATAATCAAGAAGATTTGATAACTGGTTGCTTCACCTTCAGTTCTAATAACTGCATCCAAATGCTTCCTGTAATTGTATGTCAATCTCACAAATGCTGTAAACCTAACTCCCACCGGATTAGTGCAATTGTCTCCTCAATGTCCCTCCTGCACAAAATATTTGCAGAATAAAACAATTCAAATATATATTTTTTTTAATTTGGAAGGCCTTAATTAATATTATACTTAACTAACTGAACATACTGCACAGCAGCAAAGCCTTGGGTTATGTTAGCATTTCTGAATTATTGCCTTTGCTATATTAACTCTGCTGTTACTGGGTAAGTGTGGGAGTATTTGAGCATAACTGTTCTTTTTATAATTGTAATATGTGCATTGTAGGATATTGTAAAGGGAATAATGCAAAAAAAAACAGATTTAACACACTGTTGGCTCACATCAAATTACATGACCAACTTGATCTTCACCTGAAAACGCTATCCTCCTGTACAATACAGAATCATCTTCTTCCTTAGAAATATGTAGTCATTTTCTATTGCGGACCACTTTGTAGTTCTAAAAGCCCACCTTCTCAGCTCTTGACAAACAGTTATTCTTCTTCCATGGCTCTCTCCTTGGACTCTGCTTGTGGCACCTAAATATCTTAGCATTCTAATGGTTCCAGAATCTCAACCATCAGACATAACATAAGATTCTCAGGCCTTCTTAATCAAATTCCGGGTCATGAGAGCTGGGCAGAAATTAGACCTAGACACAGTGTCAGTCCACACAGAGACAAATCAGATACAAACTTACTGTATATGTAACTGGGAATGTGGGGAGGAAACCCATGCAGAATGGGGAGAATGTGCAACCTTCATACGAACTACAACAAGATGCAGGGTCTAACGTTAAAGTTTGTGCATTGTCTGGTGATAGAGATTAGGATCAGAATTGGGCATTTGATGTTGTAGTATAGTGCTCTTAGTTTTCTGTCTGCTTCAGCTTCATGTGAGGTACTGTTGATGACCTATTCAGGTTTCAGCCTAGATCTCTAGCAGCGACGTGCGGTGAGGTTCATGGCTGGTGAGGCACTGACTCCTTCAGAGTCAGATTTACAAATATATAACCCATAAAGAGTAGCTTATTCACTATTCAGTTGGCAGCCTGAACATTGACTACTGGTTATGTTTCATATCTCATCAGCATTCTTTACACACATATAGGTAAGGTACACTTTTGGCTATGAAAGAACGATACATTTAGAGCGGCGAGAGAGAGTGGAGAAAGTGCATTTGCTCCTCACCCTCAATGTTTTCTAAATTTGATGTTTGTCGGAACAAAAAATATAAACGGACCGCTGCAGTGCACTTGACCTTCTGATATCGCTAACTTATTGGCGTCTCTGAGTAGAAGAACAGCAGCAACAAACACATGTTAGGTTCACATGCACCCCCTTTGGTGCAGCACGTACCTGTCTGCCTCACCTTGTGCCTTTTCACTGTGATTTTATGTCTGATCAGCAAGACTAAATATGTCACACACGTTCATTAAAGATATTAGCCAGACTATGGAAAGTCAGGGTCAACCCCGTGTGTGATGGAGAGCGCGGTCTGAGGGGAGGTGAGGCTCGTTGTTGCTGCACTTCACGTTTCTCCCCTGTATTTGAAAAGGAAATGTGCCAATTCAGCGATTTTGACTATAAATATGATGAAAATTATTGGAATCATACAGAAAACAAATTTTTAGCACAGACCAGTGGACAAATTTATTTTATGTTATCATTATTAGTTTTTTTACTTTTCATGATGACAGCCTGTGCCTCACCTGCGTCCTCTGACTGCACATCCCTGATCTCTAGCTGTCTCCCTGCCGTCTCATCCTGAATAAATGATCATCACCTTAAACCTACCCTTTTAAAGTCAGGTATCCTGAATTTGTCTTCTGATTATCCTTCCTCAGATTTGTCTCTAAACATTGTTCTTGAAGATGCCATTCATTCACCGTCAGTCAGAATCAGTAATCTCAGCCTGACTCCAGGCTCCTCATTTTCTTTCATTGAACATATTTCTTTAGTGATCCAAACATATTGTTCCTTTCTTCAGAATATTCAGATGATTCAGCCCTTCCTCACTAATTATGCCACACAATTCCTTGTTTGGGTACTGTTTCTCTCTCTTGGCTGGACTATTGCAGTTCTCTCCTGGTGGGGCTTCCTTAAACTATTATACGATTTCTTGTGCTCCACCAGAATGCAGCAGCTCGACTGATGTTCTCTGTTCCTTATTTTACTCCTACTACTCCTCTGCTTTGAGCTCCTCACTGGCTCCCTGTTGCCCGAAAGACTGAGATAAAAACTCTCGTCTTGGTTTTCTGAATTGTTCTGCTCCTCAGTCTCCCTACTCATTGGTGTCTCCGTATGTCACTTCAAGAAGTCTGT
Organism: Polypterus bichir lapradei; assembly: GCA_026402145.1. Lineage (NCBI taxonomy): Eukaryota > Metazoa > Chordata > Cladistia > Polypteriformes > Polypteridae > Polypterus > Polypterus bichir. Next base: position 9,743,573 of record JANRMT010062811.1, on the reverse strand, counting down.
GTTCTGCCTAATAATAATACTAATAATAGTTTGAACCCAGGACGATCAGCATGTAAGCCAGCAGTGTTAGCTGCTGTACAACTGTTTTCCCCCAGTAAGATATTCTAATATTTATTTATTTACAATAGGAATATTTTCACTCTGTTCCTACAATGTTGCCTCAGGGGTGTAGCCCATGAACTCTTACAGCACATACACACAGACAGTATTTACATTCTTTTCACTGATATCAGTTATAATTGAATAGCACAATATCAGTATCTGCATCAGAATCTCTATATTTTCTTGGCAAATATTTTCCATTTAGCGCTGTAGTTAGCACTGTTAGCTTATAGCTCTGTTGACCAGGTAACTCTCTATGTGTACTTTACATGTTCTCTGCTAAACAGTCAGACTAAATTGGTGCATGTTAAGCTTTTGCACAAGGAAGGGCTACCAGAGATAATCGGGATGACCAGGAGAGGAAGGAGAGGAAATGCTAAATAAACCAAAGATTAGAACCTAAGGTCAGTCCTATCACTCATCAAAATAAAATCATAAGTGAAGTAAAGAATTTAGAAACAAAAGTCAAGGACCGGGAAGTCTATCGACCATTAACTAAAAAATGCAGGAAACATGGATAATAAATTTGGATAATAATGTATCTAACGCTCCACTTGTTACAGCATTGCACTAATGATGCCAGTCGCATCACTTTGCGAACCGTGCTTTGTAGCACGCTAAGTTATGTTATGACAATGGCGACTGAAAATAGAGGTACCCTGGGGAAAAACAAAATCGTGACAGAAACAGTCCAAATTCATTTTTAGTACTGCCAAACAATTCCAAAAACAAAGATAATCGCAAAAATATGATTCAATGCCTCCGAAAACCCATAATGGAAAAGAACCATTAACAAAGAAACCTAAACAAGCATTCACAAAATTTTAGATACATACAGAACTCATAGAACCATATGTGAGTGTTTTTCAGTCCTACTAGTGCAGAAATACCGATATTTAGTGACAATTATGGACACAGTACAACAGCATAGTGGAGAAGACATCTTACCTGGACTGGCACATGTATTGTTATTCATTTATAACTGCTGTCACACATGTGCGCTTCGAAGGCAGCTAGAAGGACCAAAAGAAGATAATTCCATGCCAGGCCAGGGGGTGGCGGGGAGCAATAACCCTTTCTCTTTTATCCCTACAGACCAAACACAGGAAATTCTACATGGGGCCGCTGACATCACTTCCAGTTCCAGGCCTGATGATGTCACTTCCGGTTCCAGGCCCACTGACATCACTTCCACTGACATTGCCTTAAAACCCAGCCAATTTCCTTCTGTGAATCAGTTCAGTTTTGGACTCGATCTGCACGCTACTGTTCCTTAAATTTTCACTTTTGCACCTTTATTCAAGTATACGGGTGGCTGCCCCAAATCTTTTTTACATGACAAGTTGTATTCTTTTGTATTGCCCTTTGCGTTTTAATTGTGTCAGTATACAAGGACTGCATTTTATTAATATTTTATTGTGAATCTGAATACAAATAATAAACATCTTTTGTCTGTGTCTTTCTATCTTCTCACTCTGGTCATTCGGTTAGGACTACAGGTGCCCACAGTCCTAGCCATGTGCAAGGTGCCGTTGCATGGGACATCACAAGATATAAAGGTCAAACTGTGTATGTCCTGGTTGTCCAAGTGTCATGATTTGGTGCAAAGCAGGTGAGGCCTCCACAACAACCTGAAGAACAGTCACAATCTCTTACTGGTCTGCCTGGCTGAGGCAACCTTAACCGCACATAGGCCACTAAGGAACCTGCTGGCTTTAGCTGGAGCAGACCGCAAAAATAGGGTGCTGGCAAAACAACTATAAACACACCAAAAATAAGTGAAAGCCCCTCAAGGAAGAGGGTCACAATCAACCTCCAGCAACAAAGAATTTTTTTTAGAAATCAAGACCTATCGACAAATAATAGAAAATAGAGCACAAACAGAACAAAAAGAAGCACAGAGAAGTTACCTAATAGGCAATCCTAAGCAAAATCCCAAATCAAAATCCAGAAATCAGAAACCTTAAAATAAACCAAAAGTAACTAAAAAAACAAACAAAAACAGTAACTTCAAACAGCAGATGCGATACCACCAAAACTCTAATAAAGAATGAATGGTGTTCACTCTCAGGCCGTTGCAGTAGCTCTAAAAAACCTGAGGGAAGGCACAGGAGTGGTGACATTAGGGTGGTCCAGTCTCCTGAGGCTTCATGCACAAAAAACATCAGTACATTTAAAGAATTATCATATCATATATTAAATCAACAGAAATGACATATACTGTAGACATGAAAGATAATATCAAAACAATAACACATAAAATACACATAACTTCAACCAGGCATAACACCATTGGATTCTCCCAAAAGACCATTGTTTTAATTTTTTTGTTATTGAATTCCTGGTTACAAATATTTTTGCCTTACTTTTTGACTTATGACTTATCTGATCTGACTCTGTTTATGTGTGTTCCTTTTCATTTTTCGTTATCAAATATTCCCGTGCCATTTTGTAATTACAATTTTTGATGCACATCCTAAACACTGTCTGCTTAACTTTCCATTATGCTTAATTCTCTTTTGGCTTAAAACTTTTGACTTGGCAACAACTGCTAATTCCAATTCAACTCAAAGTAGCTTTTGTAAGTACAAACTGAATGAGTATCTGGTTGAAAAAAAAAAGTGAAACCTACAGGCTGTAGAAGATCAGCCCGGCTACAGACAGACACTAAGACACAATGTCCGAAAACATCCATCCATCCATTATCCAACCCACTATATCCTAACTACAGGGTCACGGAGGTTTGCTGGAGCCAATCCCAGCCAACACAGGGTGCAAGGCAGGAAACAAACCCCAGGCAGGACACCATGCACACATTAGGGACAATTTAGAATCAGCAATGCACCTAACCTGCATGTTTTTGGAGTGTGGGAGGAAACTGGAGCACGGGGAGAACATACAAACTCCATGACCTGGGAAGCAAACCCGGGTCTCCTAACTGCGAGGCAGCAGCGCTACCCACTGCGCCACCATGCCGCCCAAAGCTCACAGTCCTTTTCTTTATTCCTTCCTTTTCTTCTCTTCTGCCACCTCCACTCCTCTCTCGCAAACTCTGTCTTCTTCCTCCTGACTCTGGCTCCCTGAGTGGAGTGACGCAGCCTCTTTTATACCACACCCGGTAATGCTCCCGGTGCTCCTCGATCAAGTTCCGGGTGTGGCGGAAGCGCTGCATGGGAATCCGGCTCCTCTTCTGGCAGCACTTCCGGGTGTGTCGGAAGTGCTACAGACCACGGTTCTGGAACTGTCCAGGCGCCCCCTGGTGGTGGCCATGGGCCCCTGCAGGGTTGAGCTTCTAAGCTCTAGTCCAGTGGCCCTGATGTAAACCGGGGGAGCTGCCCTCTCGTGTCTCGGGGGAGGTACTGCTGGTGATATGTCCACTCCCCTGGTCCCGTCCTCAAAAGGGCGCCCCAATTAGGCAAGGTCCCCGGCTGTCTATCACAAGGCCTAACAATCAAGGGTTATGGTGTAGGCAAATGTTCATAGCCCACTTCTCCCCTTTGAAGATAAGACCATTTATTATAAATCAATCCTTTCAAATAAAGTTGAATCATTTTTGTAATTTCTGCTGATAGGGAGTCTTCCAGAATAACAGTGCTCTTGTAGCTGGAGAAAGTGTTTTTCCATTTAGAAAGAAGAAACTGGAAGTTACTTTTCTCTTCAGGGGCAGAGTTTTCAAAATAATAAACAGATTAGGAGAAGTGAGAGCCAAACAATCAAGCGAACATTTGTTAAAAGGGGAGATCCAGAAATCATAGTTACAAATTCTTAGTTAGAAATCTGAAATTCTTAAACAAAAAGACATTCCTTTTAAATAGAAACTATCCTTTATTTTTGCATAAAGTACAGGCTGTGTTTATACAGCAACCTTTGGCTTTTAAATAGGCCATGTTTGTCACATCATCAACTAAAGCAACAAGTATTCGTCTTTGGATGCGACATGAAACACAGGAATACATCATGAAGGTGGCAGCAGAACCAAGAATTGAAACATAGAGTAACATTCTCAAACTCATCTAATCTAATAGGCATCAAAGTGGGTCAGAGCCTAACCATAATGCACTAGAAACAAGGCTGGGAACAGTCTTAGGCAAAGAGCCAGTACATCACAGGGTCCACTCCCTCACACACACACAAACACACATTCACATTCACAATGGAGCTAATTTGGAATTGAAAAGTAACTTAAATTACACATCTTTGAGATTGTGGGAGGAAAACCCGAGTACATCATTATCATAAATTTAAAGGTCATTTTTGGGTTTTACTCGGCTTATCCAGTTGGTCTGCAAATCCATTTCCTCCACTTGTTGCAGTCTTAGCATCCTTTAGGATAAGACTGTGATACCCAGGGTGCCTGCAGCCTTGGCAACTTCCTGAATCCAGGTCATCAATAGTCATGACTAAAACCAACCAATGGCAAGTGAGGCAGAAAAGGCAGACTTTAAAATCAGGCTGATGAAAGTTTCTTAGCAACAGAGACTTTAAATGCCAACAAGAAGCCTATAAATAGTTTGATAAATAAATCCATAAAATCTTTGCTCATGAAACCAATAAAGCTCCTTTGGAGTGTTCCATAAATAAAAAATTCCAAATAATTACAGTAAAATTCCAAGCCTTGAATAGTTAAAAACCATTATGCTCAATTCTCTTTCTCTCCTGGTCCTCTTCAGAATATTGGGAGATGTCAAGGTGGCTGCCTGCAGCTCCCAGGGTAACTTCCACATCTTCTTATGCCTCTGTGCCTGGCTCCTCCCCAGATGTAGCCCCATTCATCCCCGATCCCATGCCACCACCAAGTGGCTGCCACAGCTCTCTGGGAGCCTTGCCCATCTACCAGATTCCACTACTCTCAAGCCTCCCTCCTCCAGCTCGCTCCAGTGGCATCACCTCTGTTCAGCGGATGAGAGCACAAACACCATCTTGAAAATCACAGCTTTCGACTCTGGTGTAGTTCCTCAGCACCACCGTATTACCAAAAATGACGGTTTACCTACACGGGAAGATAGTTAGTGATTTATAGGCTTTTGTAAATAGTTAAAGGGTGCACTTATCTTTTGTTTTGTTTTTTTTTTTTCTTTTGTTGCAACAACAGCAGCATGGATGTTGGTGCATGGGGCACGTATTCAAGGTAGCGTTGCATGTCCATAGTGGTAATGGAATTCGTTATGGAAAGGGAGCTGGGAGAGGCCTATCCCAGTGCAAACTACCAAGTTTTCCGGCAGGTCTATGCTGGCAGCAAAGTGTGCAGGAGGAAGAGAGATACAGAAAGAGAGAGAGAGAGACGCGGCGACAAACAGTGCCCAAACTGGGCGGTCTCATGGTCTGGAATCCCTACAGATTTTATTTTTTTTTCTCCAGCCGTCTGGAGTTTTTTTTTGTTTTTTCTGTCCCCCCTGGCCATTGGACCTTACTCTTATTCGATGTTAATTAATGCTGATTTATTTTGTTTTCTTATTGTGTCTTTTATTTTTCTATTCTTTATTATGTAAAGCACTTTGAGCTACTGTTTGTATGAAAATGTGCTATATACTGTAAATAAATGTTGTTGTTGTTGTTGTTGTTGTTGCTGCAGAGGACTTTAAACTTGCGTGCCATCCGGGAACTTTACAAAACTTAAGTTAAATTCTTAAAGGTTCAAAGACATAGTGTAGCTAGCGTCGTCACGCGGGATGGGGATTGGAGGAGAACACATAGCATTTACAAAGGTGGGATCCCCAAATCCATTATCATAAACACTAAAGGGTGATCCAAACTACAGATCATTCAGAGATGTAGTACATTAGAACACTAGAACACTCTAGACGAGAACAGCCCATTCAGCCCAACAAAGCTCGCCAGTCCTATCCACTTATTTCTTCCAAAAGAATATCAAGTCGAGTTTTGAAAGTCCCTAACGTCTTATTGTCTACACTACACTACACACTACTTGGTAGCTTATTCCCAGTGTCTATCATTCTTTGTGTAAAGAAAAACTTCCTAATGTTTGTGCGAAATTTACCCTTAACAAGTTTCCAACTATGTCCCAGTGTTCTTGATGAACTCATTTAAAAATGACAGTTTCGACCCACCTGCGGTGGGCTGCCGCCCTGCCCGGGGTTTGTTTCCTGCGTGGTGCCTTGTGTTGGCTGGGATTGGTTCCAGCAGTCCCCCGTGACCCTGTAGTTAGGATATAGCGGGTTGGATAATGAATGGATGGATGGATGGTCTCGATCCACTGTACTGATTCCCTTCATAATTTTAAACACTTCAGTCATGTCACCTCTTAATCTTCTTTTGCTTAAACTGTATAAACTCAGCTCTTTTAATCTTTCCTCATAATTTATCCCCTGTAGCCCTGGACTCAGCCTAGTTGCTCTTCTCTGGACCTTTTCTAGCACTGTTATGTCCTTTTTGTAGCCTGGAGACCAAAACTGTACCCAGTACTCAAGATGAGGCCTCACCAGTGCATTATAAAGCTTGAGCAGAACCTCCTTGGGCTTGTACTCCACACATCAAGGCGCTATATAACCTGACATTCTGTTAGCCTTCTTAACGGCTTCTGAACACTGTCGGGAAGTCGATAGCTTAGGGTCCACTATGACTCCTAAATCCTTCTCATAAGGTGTATTATTGATTTTCTGACCGCCCATTGTATATTCAAACTTAACATTTTTACTTCCTATGTGTAATACTTTACATTTACTGACATTAAATTCCATCTGCCACAAATCTGCTCAAGCCTGTCTGCTATCCAAGTCCTTCTGTAATGATAAAACAGATTCCAAATTATCTGCTAATCCACCTATCTTGGTATCATCTGCAAATTTAACCAGCTTATTACTTATATTCCTATCTACCGTAAATCATTTATATATATTAAAAATAGCAGCGGCCCTAGCACTGACCCCTGCTGGTCACCACTCTTAAAATCGGCCAGTTCTGATGAGGTTCCTCGCACCATCACCCTCTGCTTCCTGTGTCTGAGCCAATTCTGCACCCATCTAAAAACATCACCCTGAACTCCCACTTCTTTTAATTTGATGCCCAACCTCTCATGTGGCACCTTATCAAATGATTTCTGAAAGTCCAGATAATTAATATCATAAGCTCCACTTTGATCGTATCCTTTTGTTGCCTCCTCATAAAATTCCAGCATGTTAAAAAAACATGACCTTCCTCTCCTGAACCCATGCTGACTGTTCAGTTAAACTCCTGTCTTTGCCAGGTGCTGCTCAATCTTATCCTTAATAATTCTGTCCATTAATTTTCCTGTGATGCACATTAAGCTTACTGGCCTATAGTTGCTTGGATCTGCCCTGCCACCCTTTTTATATAATGGGATGATATTTGCCATTTTCTAGTTTCTCCAGTGCGCAGTAACTTCCTAAAAATATGTGTCAAGGGTTTATATATGTTCTCACTAGCCTCCTTAAGAACACGAGGATAAATATTATCTGGGCCTGGTGACTTGTTTGATTTCATCTTATTTAATCTGAGCAGCACTTCTCCCTCTACAATTTCCAAATCCCTAAGTACCTCCTTAGTAGTCACGTTTACCTCTGGGAGGTCATACACTTGCTCACTTGTGAAACCTCAGAAAAATGTAAGTTTAATAAAAATAATAATAATAATTCTTTGCATTTATATAGCGCTTTTTTCACTACTCAAAGCACTCAGCAATTGCAGGTTAAGGGCCTTGCTCAAGAGCCCAAAAGAGCAGAGTCCCTATTGGCATTTACAGGATTCGAACCGGCAACCTTCCGATTGCCAGTACAGATTCCTAGCCTCAGAGCCATCTGCTATTTCATTGTCTAGTAGAGAAGAGAGGAGTGTGTTTAATAAGATGTGTAGTAGAGAGAGTCAACCTCCAATATACAGTATATTAATGTGGAGGCAATCTAGGAAATAGCGGCAGTGACCAGAAGGTAGGAGAGCCATAAGTAAATATCTTTTTGTTTATATTTTTTTCTTCTCTGGCACTGAATTATTGGTGGAAGGAAGAAAGCTTTATTTCTTTTTGCTTTTCATTTTTTACTGCAGAACAAATAGTGCAGGACTTGTAAATATGTGTAAACAGTCCTTTATTTGCAGCCTCCAGTTTCTGCACATAGTTATTTTTCGATTTGTGTGTCATTGCAGGACTGTGCAATAATAATTTTTCCAAGACACCTATTTTTGTTGGTCATTGTTTTTTCTCTTGACATCTATTTTTTTTTAATAAAGCACAGGACTGTTTGCACCTTTTCCAAGTGTCTGTGTACATTTCTCACTGGTCTTTGTTTAGTTATGATCTATTAGGACCCCAAATCCCAGATCGTTCTAAGGGTCCAGAAGCATGGGGTTCCACATCAACTTTTCTCTTCCATATGATAGTCAGCCATGGCCAACACTGTCTTTAATTTTCACTCCCTTTCCTTGCCAATCACTGATTGGTCCTTTAACAAATCCATCCATCTATCCAATACCCAACCCGCTATATCCTAACTACAGGGTCACAGGGGTCTGCTGGAGCTAATCCCAGCCAACACAGGGTGCAAGGCAGGAAACAAACCCCGGGCAGGGCACCAGTCCACCGCAGGGTGCACACACACACCAAGCACAATTTAGGATCACCAATGCACCTAACCTGCATGTCTTTGGACTGTGGGAGGAAACCGGAGCAAACCCACGCAGACACGGGGAGAACATGCAAGCTCCACGCAGGGAGGAGAACCCGGGTCTCCTAACTGTGAGGCAGCAGCGCTACCACTGCGCCACCATGCCGCCCCTCCAACAAATCAAAAACACAAAACAATCCTATGTAAAGCACTTTCCTCATTACTCACAGTGCTTTACATAGAGCAGGGTAGCCATTTCGACCACCATCAATATGCAGCACCCACCTGAATGTTGCAATAACAGCTATTTTGTACCAGTAGGCTCACCATACATTAGCTATTAGGTGGTGAAGGGGTGAGAGAAACAGCTAGCCAATTAGGCACAGGGGATGATTAGGTGGCCAGAATGACTAGGCTATGGTGAGTAATTTAGTTTACCCCAGTGGTTCTCAACCTGTGGGGAGGGCCCCCCTAGGGGGGCACGAAGTAAGAAAAAGGGGGGCACGAAGATGTGAAAAAAAGAAAACAAGAATCAAAAATATGAAAAAAAACATTTGTTGAAACCAAAACAAATTCATTTAAACTACATTCTGATACTAGAACAATAAATATAGAGTTAGATAAATGTCGATAAAAGTTAAGTAGGTATAATAAAATATGCATCTACATTTCAAAAAAATGTTAGGGGGGTGCGCAATTAAAACTGTTATGAAAACTTGGGTTGCAAATACTTCAAGGTTGAGAAACGCTGGTTTACCCTATTCTTTATGAAGGTTGCCCAGGGATCATTTATGACCACAGAAAGTCAGGACCTCAGTTTCATCCGTAAGGACAGTGCCATATTTTCAGCACAGTGTCCCCGTCATTGCACAGGGGCATTGGGATTTGCATACAGATCACAGGGTAAGCACCCCTGTTGGCCTCACCAACACCTCTTCCAGCAACAACCTGAGCTTTTCCTAGATGGTCTCCCATCCATGTACTGGCTGGGTCATAACATGGTTAGTCTCATGTGGATGAACTGTTCTGAAGTGCATGTGGTTTGGCTGCTGACATTTATGTAGCACTTTTCAGACCTACTCAAAGCACTTTATATAGACAGTAAAGAACAACCTCAGCCATCACCAATGTGTTGCATCCACCTGGATAATGTGACTGCAGCCATTCTTGCACCAGTAAGCTCACCACATATAAGCTATTATGCTGTGAAGGGGTGAAATGACCGGATTTAGCAAGGACATCAAGGAAAACCCTAGCCATTTTTGCACCAGTTCTCTGGCCACACATTAGCTATTAGGTAGCGAAGAAGTGAGAGGGACAGTTACCAATTAGTGACTGGGAAAGATTAGGGGCCAAGAATGACAAGGCTGTGGTGGTTAATTACCCTACTCTATATGAAGGATCCCCAGGGATCTTTTATGACCACAGAGAGGCAGGACCTCAGTTGCATCCATTAGGATGGTGGAATTTTCACAACACAATGTTCCCATCACTGCATTGGAGCATTGGAAACCACACTCAGACCACAGGGTAAGCACCCCCTGTTTGTCTCACCAGCACCTCTTCCAGTAGCAACTCAAGCTTTTTCTAGATGGTCTCCCATCCAAGTACCAAGAACATACTTAACTTCAGGAGGATTACCTGATCCAAAGTACATGTGGTATGGCTGCTGGCTTTTCTAAAGCACTTTTCAAAACAACTTTATATAAACAGTGGGGCACGACCTCAACCACCACTGTGTTGCATCCACCTGGATGATGTGACTGCAGCCATTCTTGCACCAGTGTGCTCACCACATATAAGCTATTAGGCGGTGAAATGACCAGATCATGGTGGGAAATTTAGCAAGGACATCAAGGAACACCCTACTCTTTTCAAAAAATAAATTACCACAAAGAGGCAAGACTTTGTTTTTACATTCAAAGGACAACACCATTTTTTACAGCACAGTGTCCTGTCACTGCGCTGGGGTATTGGGACTCCCACACAGACTACAGGGCAAACACCCCATGTTGGCTTTGCCAACACCTCTTCCAGCAACAACCCAAGTTTTTCCTAGATGGTCTCCCATCCAAGTATTGTCCGGGCCTAAAACTGCTTATCTTCAGGTAGATTACCACTTATTAAGGCTGCTAGTGAAGCACATTCAAGCTCTTCTGATGGTGAGTGGAGGCCCAGAGTCTAATTAAGTGACTTCATATTGATGTTTGCTGTTAACTAGCTGCTGTCTGTATGCCTGCCACTTTGTATTATATGCCCCATGTTCAAAATTGGGGCTACTTAGCATAATGCATGGATCCCCGCAGTGACTGGAAGCTTTTAATTGCCGCTAATCTGCTAATCAGAGGCTAATCCTTACTTGTAATTACACTTTGATGACTTCTGATTCAGAAATCTTATCTTCTCATTTTGCACTAAATTCAGAAAAAAAAAGTGTAGGAAAGGAAGTCAGCAAAGCTGCTGTGTATTAATATTATGACAGGTTGATCCATATGGGTGCATTTTTTCCCCCCCTTGTGGCTTCATTAGTACTAAGAGTGCTGTTCCCTTTTGGTGCACTTACGTAGCGTTTTGTCAAAAAAAAAATATTTCTCAGCTGTCTTTTAGCCATAACTTTATCAAAATTGGAAGAGCAGTGTTGTCTGATATTTGACAGAAAAATGAAACCCAAGTAAAAGTTTTCTCTCGTATTTGCAGTTTTTCATACTTTGGACTGTTAAACAATATTCTTTTCTGAAGAATGTGATGTGATTTCAGCAAAGATGGTTTGTAGGTAACAGAACTCTCTCTAGTCCTGTTCAGTGTCATACACATGCGCATGGCAGGCAGCTAAAGGGTCTAAATGAGAGTAATTCCATGCCAGACCAGGGGGTGGCAGAGTGCACTGACCATTTTTCTCACTTTCCTGCAGACCGTTCACAGGAAATTCCGCCTGGCCCTGATGATGTCACTTCCGTTTCCAAACTTGATGACATCACTTCTGGTTCCGGACAGAATAACATCACTTCCGTTTCTGAACCCTTGAATAACGTTGCTTCTGTTGAAGAACCCATGACTGAAGAGACTTCCGGTTCTGGCCCTTTTGATGATGTCACATCCGGGTCCAAGTCTATGGAAGAGGACCCTTCCGCTTCCGCCCTCGATGACCTCACTTTCTTTTCTGGCCTTTAAAGCCGCCATATTTGACTAACCTAGTCAGTTCTGCTTTGGACTCTGTTCTGCACATCAGTGCTAATTTACCCATTTGCAGCCAGGGAATATTACACGGGTGGCTGCCCCAAACCTTTTCTTGAATCTGGTGTCTATTTTTTGTAAAAGCAGCATCCTTACGTTTTAACCTTAATGTATTTTTTTATGAAAGGATGCTTAATTTTAGAATGTGTTGCTATTGGGATTGGCTCCGGCTATATGTTAACTTGCTGAGTTTTATTTTTGCTAGGAGGTTGTGTTTCCAGGTTGTACTGAGTCACACGTGTGCCTGAGGATCACCACCCAAGCTCTTCACAGGTGCTTTATACCACATCAGGCCAAGAGGGGGTACTGCTGCTGCCTTGTCATTTTCTTCCTCCACATTTCCGAGATACTGCCCAGTGAGGTCAACTGACTCCTCCTCTTCCAACCACTGAGCTTTAAAAGGACGACCGGCCAGTAGGAGGAGTCACTTTATAGAGAGATGACTTGAGCTAAGGAGCTCATCATTTATCTACCCAACTATTAGGCCTGATTACGTGACAACTGTTTTGTTTTCATTTTTATGCTATTGTGTGTCTGTTTTGTTTACATACACTAATAATAAATGGGGAAGCCCGGGTTGACACATCAAAATTCTCACATTGTTTGACCCATCCTTACCTCAGATGATTGGAGCTGCTTATGAAAGGCGATGGCAGTTTCAAGGGAAAATTGAATCGGAAGATGGCACAGAGAAATCAGGATTCAAGCAGGAGTCATAACTAGGTCAGGTCAGGTTAAGGGAGCATGCACTGGTACAGTGTGTTGCCCCACCCACCACATGACAAAACAGCTCAGGATCCCGGTTGGTAAACCCCCCAGGCAGACACGCGGTCCAGTCCCACCCTCTGGAAATGACGCTGTATCTGCTGCAGCCAGGTGATAAGTGGGCATCCCCTTGGCCAGGTCCAGCCACTCAGGTCCTCAACAATGAGGATCTTATGAGCTGGATCACCCTCAGGGAATCGCATGGCTGTAATGCCGTAACTGACGCTCCCTCACAATGTAGGTAATGTGCCTCATTCGGGACTCCATGAGCAACCACTAATTCGACACAAAGTCAAATCAATGGTACCAAAGGATTTTCCAGAGAGACACAGTACCAAAGGAGTCCAGTCTTTGGTTACTGGATAGCGTCCATATCTCACAACCATATAGCAAGACAGGAAGCACCAGAAGTCTAAAGACTTGGACCTTTCTCCTTTTTCATAGATATCAGGAGTGCCACACACCCCTTTCCAGCGACCTCATGACCCCCCCATGCTCTCCCAATCCGTCTACAGACTTCATAGGAAGAGTCACCAGAGACATGAATGTCACTGCTAAGGTAAGTAAACCTCTCGATGAGGTCGACACTCTCTCCACAGACTGACACACTGCTGATGGCTGTGTCTAAGAGCTCTGAGGCTAGTGATCTGCACAGACAGTCGGAAGGTTGCCGGTCCGAATCCCGTAAATGCCAAAAAGGACTCTGCTCTGTTGGGCCCTTCAGCAAGGCCCTTAAACTGCAATTGCTAAGCGCTTTGAGTAGTGAGAAAAGCGCTATATAAATGCAAAGAATTGTTTTTATTATTAAGAGGTCATTAAAGGCCTGGATCTTGATTTTTAACAGGACACTCGCAAGCCCAGACACTCAGACTCCTTGCTCAGTCTCTCGAGAGCCCCAATCAGAGCCTTTATTGACTCCAAATTGGCTAGTGAAGATAATAATTAAACAAAAAAGCTCAGACAGAATATTGGTCAAAGAAGTTTGGCTTTCATGAATCCAGATCCAAATGAGGCCTCACATTCTGGCAACCAGTCTCCAACATGCTGAAGTCCATAAGGAAAAAAAAGATGATGATGCTGCAGGAAAGCAAAAATCATTTTTAACAAAAGGAAGCAAAAGATTCCTTGGCTTCAGAGACAGCAAAATACTTATTCAAATAATTTTTAGAGTCCAAGGAACAGTTGAAAAAAATGTAATTTATAAGCAAGATCATTACATTTTGCCTGAAGAAGGGGCCTGAGTTGCCTCGAAAGCTTGCATATTGTAATCTTTTTAGTTAGCCAATAAAAGGTGTCATTTTGCTTGGCTGTTCTCTACATTCGTAATGGCTAACACAGTACAACACTCTAGTACTAAGCCAGATCATGAAACAGATAGGCATTTGTGGCATTTTTTTTCTTTTTTCTGAATAATAGTTTATTATTTACATATACTGTATATTATATTGGATGCCATTTATGGGCTGGTGTCCCTGTCGGGATGTTTCCCAGTTCCTTACCCGGCCAAAGAGGCATGGTGATGAGAGGACCAAAAAAGAGTCAGGACCCGGCTCAGAGACCAATATAATGGTGAGTCCGAGGTAGGTACTATATCAAGAGTATATTCTCACTGGATAAGCTACATGGCAATGTCCTGGGTTTTGGTCCGTGTTCGGACACCCTCAAGGCATACTGGGAACTGTAATCCCATGGGGCAGATCTGTTGGATTCCATGGGTGATGCCAGGGATTGTGAATTCTGGGGACTTCTTTTTGACCCATAAGTGATTCCCTATGAACTATGCCCTAGCACTAGAAGTACTCCAGGGTCCTGCACAAAGGGAGCAGTTCTACCTCACCCAGGTGAGTTGGAGTTGGGAGTGGAGGAGAAGAAGAGAGAGAAATAGAGAGAGAGAGGAAGAATTAATTGTGTTGTGTGTTTAACAAGGAGGTACTTCTATTAATAAACCCTTTATTTGAACCCAAGACTTGTGTCTATGTGTGCAAGAATATGTATATAGCAACAATACAATAAAATGTTGAGAATGGAGGAACCACTAAATGTTTCATAATCTAGCCAACATTTCACAGGTAAGCAAGAGATCCTTAATGGGCAAAAATTAACATTACGGATAAATGATTCTACAAATATCTAATCTTTGCATTGGTTTGTGGACCACCCTAATATTGTTATGACTAGGAGACCCAAGGCATGTTAGTCCTGCAGTAGTTACAAAAGGACTCCATTAATGCACACTAGAGGGGGATATACCACCAAACCCCGGCTAGATAAACAGACCAACACAGAAACTTCATAAAAATTATATTTTTTTTTTATTCTTTACAAAACTAATCTGTCACACACAAGTCAGTCCAAGGCAAACACAGAAATCCAACTGCAAAGTAAAAAAGAGGTCACAAATACAGAAAAGGCACAAGGATTCACCAAAAACTCCCTAGTGCATTCAAAATGAACTCCTGGGAACTATGGAAACACTCCAGTTTATATGGAACAGGGCAGTTCCTTGTAGTGACTGACAGGTGGTCCTGCTTCCTGGGGTACCACCCACAAAACACACAGAACATAGCCGAGATATTGAAATGTAAACACAAGCAAGGGCAAATGAACACAAAAAGCTTAATACATACAAAAGAAAGAACCAAAAATGAATAAGAATGCCATAAAACATGAATTTGAACACCAGCTGGGGAGGAGCCCTAGCTGAGCCATGAGAAATGTACATGTACTGACTGTGCTACCCATGTATGACAGGTTGAAATCTAAATAATTAACATAGACCTTAGCACATTCAGCATTAATGTTTCCACTGCACTATCAGAATGTATTTTGTAATGCATGCAGTAGTAAAATGTCTCACATTTTTCAGTCTAATAGATGCCACATCACAGCATTGCTTTCATGAATCCCATACCAAAGAGCATATGACAGAGACACAGCAAATGGACAGACACACGAATGCACATGCACAGACACTTGTCCTTTTATTAAGGTATATTCAATTTTTTAGGTATATTATAGGTATTTAGGTACATTTAGTTATATTTTAGGTATATTCATTTTGAGGTGTATATATATATATATTTTTTTAAGGTATATTAAGTTATATACAGTGCTGGTGCTGCTTGGTATCTAACCTGTACAGCTGGGGTTTTCCCCCACCTAATGCTCTGCACCCTATGCAAATGCCTACATCTCCTTAATGGTGGCACCAGCCCTGGGAACATATGTTGTCACGCATGTGGGCTCGATCGAGGTATGTGATAACCCACTGTTCTTCTTCTTCTTCTGTCACCACAGCACCAAGAAACTGCCCAGTGAGGGCACTTAGCCCCGCCCCTTCCAGTTTCTGTGATATAAGAAGCCCGGCTTCCCGGAAGGAGTCATCTTTTGCCAGCAGAGCAAACTGCCTCACAGAGCTCAAGTGATTGACCCTTATTTCCACCGCAAACAGCTGAATATCTTTTGTTGATTATTTGCCCAAGCAGGCTGCTTTATAGATGCCAGGAGGTGTATTTTTTGTTTGACTTCCTCTTATTAAATTGGGATGACCCTGTTGTTGTCCCAGCTATTCATCTTCTCTATGACCCGTCATTCCTATACCTGACCACAACATATATATGGATACTGCGTAATAAATTCCATGCATATAGTCAGCATTGTGTTTTTTGTGTATTTGTTGCAAGTTATTTTGGAGACTCTGAAAGAATTGCAGTTTGATGACTTTCTTTATCTCAGCTGGAGCTTCTCCAACAACTCCAGTTTTCCTCCTGTATTCTATAAATTTGCTATTTAGGATAAGTGGTTACTCCACCTTTGCCCTGATGAAGGAGGATGTGGTGTGGGTGTGCCTTGCACACTTCTGTCCAGAGCTAATCCTGACATCTGCCAGTACTGTCAGGAAACACTCCAGGTCCCCAAATCCTCAAACTGGATCAATTTAAATTATTAAATTGGGGGATGGATGGATAGATGGATGGATGGAGAAGTCTGAGTGTGTGTAATTTTACCTGTTAGGTTAATTGGTGACACTGAGTTAGTTGGGTACAAGTGAGTGTTGTGCCCTGCAATAGACTGGCACCTCTTTTAGGTTTGGTTTCAGCTTTTTGCCCCTTAGCCCCAGTATAAATGAAAAAAGATTAAAAATAAGGATGGATAGATGCACAAATCATTATAAATCTACCATGAAACAGACACAGTGTAAGCAAAGTGAAGTGGACATCGCTTTATAGTGTAATTATCACTTGTTAAAGATTAACGATTTAAGCATGTGACCTTAAAGTGCATACCCCAATCATGCCAGCTTACAAATTGTTCTGTCAAATTCCTATTTTGCTTTCATTCGTTTCCTGAACTGCAGCCTGTTTGCATTGACAGCGATTATGTGGTTGCTCTGCAGCACCTGTCACGGGCTGTCATTTTGCTTTATTAGGAACTGAAAAGTGCTTAGGCCAAGGCCATAACAGACACATCAGATACACACAAAACAGTTTAGTGAATTAGTTATTGAAAAGTACTCAAATTTCCTAAATGTGGTTATAAAAAAGAACCCAGACTGCAAGCTCAACCTGAATCCTCAACCTGAAATCAGAATCTACACAAAAGGAAGTTTAAGCAAGCAACAAGATCATGAAAAGGTGCAGTTAGCCTCATGTGAAGAGGCTAATGGCCACAACAAAAACCCAGTCCCACCATTGGCCTCCACTGATAGTGCTGAACACACTTATTCTAGGTCTTATTTTATATTTCATTATGGATTGAGTTTTCTGTTAATTCCTCCAAGTGTATGCTCTATTAGATGGGTCGCTTCCACTTTGTAATCATAAGGCAGTTCCATTTTCACACACTCATCATGAAGGAGGCTGTCTGGTTCACTTGCTCTTATCTGGCTGCCGGGCACTAACACTGCTGCTCATGTACTACAGATGTTTCAGCATCCAAAGGCAAAGGGGTCAGGAGGCCAAGGGCTTCGCAGAGAGAGATAAACGTACTTGTTTATTCCATCTATAAGCACATTTTTTTTTTCTGGAAAGCAATCAGAAGATAGAGAGAGAGGTTGAGGAAAGAGAGTGAGACGAGAAGAGAGAAGGTCAGACTCAGCCAAGGGAAAAATAACGCTTCCAAAGATGGTTTTGTATGCAGAATATAAGTGATTGAAATCTCTTCTCGTATACAGTAGTGGAAGTGTCTGGTAAAACTCAACTAGCACACCTGGAGAATAGTAAATACGCAGCGCGCCTCTGCTCTGGGTAAGGCAAGGGACTGTAAAGTATAAGGATACCAATTCAATCACTGCCGCTGACTCATGACGTGTCCTTGAGTGAGACATTTCACCTGCCAAGGCTCACGTTGTAGGAATACAGCATCAGACTGCATCTTCAAAGCACCTTAAAGCTGTGTCTGCTATGGCAGGGTGCTGCATAAAATGATATTCTTGACTTTCACAATTAAAATAATAGACTTCACTGTTTATATTTTATATATTTGTAGGGAGCGTAAGCTGATGCATTATTCAGTATTTGTGCTTGTGTGGGTTTCATCCAGGTACTTCAATCTTCCCCTATATTCCCAAAACACAACAAATTCATTAAGTAGGATCTCTAAACATGTCTCATATGAGTGTGGGTTTGCTTGTGTTTTCCTAATGATTAAATGGCCTCCTTTTTGGGGTTTGCGCCTGCCTTTTTATCAAACATGCCAGTGTCAGGGCATAAAATGCACCAGAGATTCTCACTTTGAAAAAAGGCTCTACGAATCGAAGGACAGGCAAATGGAGTAATTAGTTTTATTACAATAAACAGTAACACGGACTCAGCCACAATTAAGCCAAGCTGAGTTGAGCCCTGAACAAGCCAAACGTTACAGTTTATATAATCATTTCTTCTGATTTCAACCTTGCTTGAAACAGCTCATTCGCCGCTTATTTTGATTCCCTAACCCTAACCCTCTCTGAAACCACCAATATTTCTTGTACCTTGTCACTCATTATCATTCCTTGCTTCCCTTATTTCCAAACCGGCCCTCAACCGGCAGGTGCTCCCCCTTCTCTGACTTCAGGCTGTCTCCATTCATCATTCTCTCCCTTCTCTGTTCTTTTGTGTTATTAATTATTGGTGGTTTCTCTCTGAGCTCAATTAAAAAAAGGAATATGGCATATGCCTTTATTTAACTGTCTACTTGGCATTCCTGATTTGTATAAAAGTTCACACTAAGTTTAAATGCTTATAAAAGCTCATAATAAGTTTATATCTGCTTGTACCCATACGTAACTTTTTATTTTCCATACCAGAAAAGGTCCAGGCTCTCCATAAGCCTGAAAGTATACAAAAAGAGCTGGAGAATGAATGGGTAGATGGAGACGGGTAGCAGGACTGAGAGCAGAGTGCTAATGGCAAACTGTACCTTAAATTAGCTTGCCTATAAAAAGGAGTCAGATGGAAAATTGCTATCTCAGCTTGATGATCAATACAATTTATACAATTTTAAAAGAAGACAAGGATTTTTTTTTTTTAAGTAATAAAGGAAATGAAATTCCATGCAGCTGAGTGAATATTCTGTAGTGGGCCATGGAAGTATTAAACAAAATTGCAATCACATTCATCTTAAATTCACACGCAGAACTGCAGAAAATGTGTCAAAACACAGAAAGTTGTTTTCGAAAGTTTTACTTTCCTTACATATGAAGTTCTGTAATATATATATACAGTAAAATACTGCACACTCGTATATATTGTGGGATAAGAACATGCATCCCAGCCAGGGAGGAGCACGGTTTATTATAAAGATGTGAGGCCAAGAGGAACGACAATTGAATTGAATTGAATTGAATTAAATTGTGCTCAGCCGGTATAAAATAATGGATGGACCAATGAAAGGTGGTTCCATCCCCCGTGTGCTAGGTGGCAGTGGTCCTCATATGAGAACACTTGGGATATGGAGTCAGGAAGTGCAGCACTGTCGGGTCCCTATGTTCCAATTGAGGGTGCTGTCAGGGGAGGACCTCCCTACTTTCATTATGGCCTGGAATTGCTTCCTGGAAGACGTGGCATGGCCCTGGAAGTATTCCCGGGTCCAGGATAAAGGGAAGCCACAGATGGACGTGTCAGAGTCAGGAGGTAGTGGGCAACACTCATTGGAGGGGAGAAGGAGAGAGAGAAGTGAAGGAGAGAGAACTTAAAAGTCTGTATATTAGCTCTAACTTTAATTTTATTGGGCTGATTGGATTAAAAGACCTTTATTTTAGAACTGAAGTGTCTGGGGGTTGGGGGCTCGGTGGCAAGCTTTCAAGGCAGCTCAGGTCCCTTCTTCAGGCAGGTTGTAATCTTCGTGGGTTTGATATATACAGTGCAATATCATCTGCATATAGTGATAGTTACTCTTTGAGTTCTTCTCTGATAATTCCCTTTATCTCTAATGTATTTTATAAATGAGTGGCCAATGGCGCAATGGCAATTGCAAAAAGCAATGGTGATAAAGGGTACTCTTGTCACGTATCACAATCTAGTCTGAAGTAGTTTGAGATCATGTTGTTAATACAGACTAAGGCTAAGACTAAGACCCTTCTGGACTGGTATAAAGTAATTTTATCCATGCACATATATTCGGTCCAAACCCAAATTTGAACAATGTGGTGAACAGTTAGCCCCCAAAGGCTTTTTCATAACACGTTTTTTATCATGTTCCCATGCTTTTGTTGCAGACTTTATTATAAAGTAACAGTCTTGATCCACTGTACTAATTCCTTTTATTTTTTTAAGCACTTCAAACATGTTACCGTAGATCCCGGAATACAAGCCGACTCGGTATATTAGCCGATCCCCTTCTCTACCGACTAAATTACATGTATTTGCCGATGACCGGTATTTAAGCCGACCCCCTTCTCCAAGCAAAATTTTCTAAATTTCCTTAAAAGTGTCTCTTCGGGTATATTTATAATGTTTATCGGCGAGAACTTGAGACTGCCGGCATTTTTGATGGAAACTAGGAAGTGATTGCGGAGAAGTTTGGTAAATTGGAACCTTTGTGTTGAAACTATATACGCAAATACGGTACATCGGCGGGTGGATTTCCGGAGACTTGTTATAAATTTGATTAACTTATATACGCAATACAGTGGACCCTTGACTTACGAACTTAATTCTTTCGCAAAGGCTAACCCATAATGCGTTCCAAACCTCCCACTACAACACTTACTTAACCTTTTCATAATAAAAAACACCAATATTTTTTCTAATGTACTAACCAAAAAGTTATAAA
>JANRMT010062811.1:9703908-9717643 GCA_026402145.1 Polypterus bichir lapradei | reverse complement strand
TATTGGGTGTACAGTCTTGTTTATTATGAATAAGTTCTTCTTAAGTTTGCATATGCTGGATTTATGTCCAAGTGTCTGTTAAGGGCGTTCTCATTTGATAACCAGGATTCAGCCAGCTCTCTAGCACTTTTAGTATTGGCTTTAAATTTTACTTGGACATCGTCCCAATTGAATGTATGTCCTGTTAATTTAGTATGTGTATAGATCAATGATAGTGAGTCCTTTCTTATCACCACAATGTGTCTGAAGGTGCAGCACGCATCCTGGCCAATTCAGGTGTCAGAATAGCACACAAACCCACGAACAATCTGCGCACAGTCCTCTTTAATGCTAAAAACAAGAAATCGACAGCAGAAACACGAAACGCATTGTACAGCATTCCATGCAGTTCATTCTCAGCAGTATACACTGGACAAACTTCAAAAAGAATCGCAACACGTATACAGGAACACTGCAACGCCGTCAGAAGAAAGGACTCACTATCATTGATCTATACGCATACTAAATTAACAGGACATACATTCAATTGGGACGATGTGCAAGTAAAATTTAAAGCCAATACTAAAAGTGCTAGAGAGCTGGCTGAATCCTGGTTATCAAATGAGAACGCCATCAACAGACACTTGGACATAAATCCAGCATATGCAAACTTAAGAAGAACTTATTCATAATAAACAAGACTTTACACACTTTACACCCAATAACTCCCCCCCACCCCGCCACGGGCCTAGCCACCCCACCCCACCCCCACCCACCGTAAGTTATTGCTATATATTGCTTTTGATTCTTGTAAGTCTAAGCATTATGCTCTGATGAAGACCCCTGGTAGGGGTTGAAAGCTCAGGAATAAAAAGTACTTTATGATACGTGATTCATTTTCTCCCTTTGTGGATCTCCAGCTGCAAATATATATATATATATATATATATATATATATCTTACTGTAGCTTCGGGTGACAGAACACCAATGATGACCATTTTCTCATCGATACAACTTGACTCCAGCATATCATCTAGTTGATCTGATCTGATCTCATCTTCTCACACTGTTTCTCCTGGTGAAAGTCGTGGCAGCAGCAGTCCAAGTAGGTCAGCCAGGACTTTCTTGGCCCCAGGTACAATTCCAAATTTGCCTATGGAATTCTCAAGCATGCCCAAGCCAGAATGGGTCTGCCACAGGACCTTCGTTAGGTGGTATGTGCCTGTGGGAGCCACCCAAGTGGATTCATTACAAGATGCCCGAAGGTCAACTGGCTCCTCTTTATCTGAAGGAGCAGAGACTCTACTCTGAGGCTTTCCCAAATCGTTGAGCTTCTCACCCTGACACAGAGTTAGCCCAGCAACTCTGCAAAGACACCCCATTTCTGCTACTTGTACTCATTCTTTTAGTCATTATCCACAGCTCATGGCCAAAGGTGACGACAGGGATGTAGATATATTTGGAAATAAGAGTTTTGTCTTTAGACTCAGCTCCCAGTTCATAACCACAGACCAGTAACAGCGACCGCAGAACAGCCGCTGCCACTACAATCTGTTTTTCAATGTCACGTTCCATGCTTTTATCACACTTGAGATACTTGCTCCTCTATTAAGGCCACTTTCTCATACTGAGAAAGTAACCCATTCTTTTTTGACAAACAACCATGAGCTCAGATTTGGAGGTGCTGATCATCATGGTCACCCTCTTGACCCCCTAGTAGTTTGTAACCGAGAATGAGCACAACAATGAGTAAGAGACAGCAACAAGTTTCCAATTGTCCAAAAAGAGTAAAGGTAAAGTTTATTCACAGCAAAGGTGCCTAAAGTGCCATTGTGCCATTAATAATTATTAAATAAATAAATATTCATAAAAGCTGTGCATTAAAAATATTGGCAAATTATTTAAAACTATTATCTGTAAATGCAATGTCCCCTTTGACTCAGACCCATTATTTCAGCCCTACTATCTTATATTCCTGCAGCACCTCTTACAACACATGCAGAGAAACATGTTCATATGCTTTTTTCAAATCTACAAAACACTTGTACACTGGTTTATCAGACTCCCATGTACCCTCCACCAACTGCACCAGAGAGAAGAGCTTGTATACTTTTTCTGTTATTTATCCTGTATCTTAGGCTCAACCAGGCATAGGCTTTACCTGGATGACTTTAAGACTGTCATCCCTCTACAGCTGGAACACACCCTCTGGTCACTTTTCTAAAATATGAGGACCACCACTTCAGTCTGCCAATCCAAGGGTAGTTTGCCTGCCTTACATGTGACATTGAATAGACGTGTTAACCATGCTGTCTCAAAAATGTCCAGTGCTTTCAATATGTCTGGTCAAATTTAATCTACCCAAGCAACCTTACTACCATGGAGTCATCATAGTGACCTTGGCAAAAGTAATGGGATCCCCCCTCCAGATGCTTCCAATGCTGCCACCTAATCACTGTAAATGCAGTGTTACAATGTCAACTGTATTGTTAGGATGGAGTCTATGCTCCACCTCTTTGCCTGTGTGCCCTTAGCCACTCCCATTGGTTCTATTGTACTGCACTTGCATAATGGGTGGGGCAAGATCTGTCAGGATGCTGATTAAGTTCTACCTTCAACAAATGACCCCACCCCCCATCAATTCTAATTGTGCTGTAGTCACATGATAGGATGAGGTAGGACAAATAAATGACAGAGGTTAACTGAAGCACTTCACCCCAGTACTGTGGGCTTTGCCTTTGTCAAAGCCTTTAGTATTTTTGTCTTTTTAAATGTTGCCTTTATTCATCTATCTATGTATCTATCTATGTATCTATCTATCTATCTATCTATCTATCTATCTATCTATCTATCTATCTATCTATCTATCTATCATATAGTGCCTTATCTATCTATCTATCTAGCTATGCATAAATTTCGGGGTATATCACATGTGAGACATCAGTTGTGCATTGGCATAAAGCTGGTGTTATGCATTTCCTCTGTGTCTGAGTTTTGTGAAGATAAACTGAATCTTTTACTAGTGTGTACTTTGCTCCTTACTTTTTTCTTATCATCAAAGATTTTTTTCTTGCAATTTCTTGGCTATGAATCTAGTTACTGTTAGGGCTTTGTTAATAGATTGGTTTTACTGTTCATTATTGATTTTTAGCTTGTTGTTCTGACTACTTTTCATCTTGTTCTTTCCCTCTAATATTCTGCTTCCTTTTAGTGAGGCATAATAATTTGTGCCTTGCCTACCTTGACCTTTGCTTACATCTTTTGACCATTTTTAGGTTTTATTGGATTTCAATACATACATGAATTTTTGTTTCATACCTCTACAGGCCTTCCTGTTTGGCTCTTAAATCTGCACCCCAACTAAAGTTTGTGTTGCCAGACACATTCTACAGAAGAATGTACCACACTAAAAGATTTTCCTTGGAGGGAAACAAGCATTGAGATGTCTTCAGAGGAGGTGCCTAGTCAGTGAGAACTGGCACCTTAACCTTGATTAGGAAAGGACAGTTAAAAAAAGATCCATCCATCCCATTCTGTGTTGAAGAAACTATTTGTCAATCCTGGTAATGTCAGGGACAAAAAAGGAATCAACTGTGACTCTCCACTGGTATATCAGGGGACGCAAAACAATCAGTCTGTCCAATTTTGAGTCAGCAGTCAATCTTAAGAGCACATCTTTGTCAGGAGTGTGGATACCAAGAACACCTGAAGAAATCCAGCAGAAATATGAGGAAAACATACAATTCAAATGTTTGAAAGCCAATTACGTGAAGCTGTAAATCAGCAACAGCCATATCTGCCAGACTTAACTCTAACGGGTACACTGTGGAAAAGCTTTCGGATTCTAGGATGCAGTAGTCAATTAAGTCAAAAGCAAACCACCTATGAATACAATCAGTTTTGAAAAGCCACACTTCTTGATTTTACAATACTGCCTGGACAGACTTTGGGCATCCATGACTCTGAAATGGACAAGATGAGTGTCAGAAAATAGGTGGGTGATGATGATAATAATAATAATAATAATAATAATAATAATAATAATCTATCTTTTATAAAAAAAAAAATCTTGCGACGATACAAGACTTTTTTCTTGCAGCGAGACGTGATCTTTGAAAGAGAGATTTTTGAAGAGAGACAGAGAGAGACACTTACACATCCCGTGAGACGGACAAGTCACATCATAGTTACAACCTTTCCAAGCAAGTCCTGTGATACACATGCAGAGCAGGTTACAGATAATGGAAATAGGAAAATTTGAAAGTCTCAAAAAAATGAGAGTAAAGATTGCATTAGTGCAAACAAATGAAAAATATTACTTGGTGAAATAACGGAACAACGAAAATAGATCGCCTAGTGTTTGAGGATGTCTGGGGGACAAGAGGCACAAGGCAGTGAGATAAAAGGACAGCTGCTGTACAGGCTTTTAAATGTTTGAAGCGCCGCACGAAATGCAGATCACACGTCACTGCAGCAGCAGCAAGCCAGCAGCTGATCGAGCAAAGAGGAGGTAAAAAAACTGTATTTGTTTCACATTGTATCACTGTTTAAGAGGGGGTTTCTGAGGAGCAGCCGTGTCTCCTTGCGGTGCGTTCAGCCCTCCTTTTCACAATGACTCGTAGTGCTGCTGGAGGGGAGGGGTTGGCAAGCGAACCCTAACCCTACGCCTAACCCTAACCCCCTAGTAATGATAATAATAATAAATTTTCCTGGGAACTGTAGCATCATCTTAAAGCAAATGTTAAGTAGAATTAGATGAAGTATGTAGATCCTGACTAAAACAATGCACTTTTCAATCTAGAGCACAAGGAAATATCTGCTTACTTTTAATTGCATAAATTTTCTCAGCACAGCTAGAAACTGACATTGTAGATTAGTCGATTCTCAGTGCTAGAAAGTGATAATGCAGACAGGCTCTTTTGTATTATGGAGCTTCTGAGGGCCCTTCATGATTTTCATTCTGGAGAAAGACCACTCAGCGGGGATACTGAGCAGACAGAGTACTGCTTGATCTGTGGAGAAAGTAATTTGGGGCTGATGAGCTCTCTGCCGTGCTGTTCCTACTGACTGCTCATGTGGTCAGTGTCTCACTGGTAGAGGTCACTGGCATTTGGCAGATCAAATTTAGAGATTGTGCTTCAAAGGATGCTTCTGTCATACTGTAAGTACAATTTTTGATTTTTTTAGTAAGGGACTCTCCATCTATTTCTTTGCATTGCCATAATTGTGCACCACGCATTTAGGGGTCGCACTGTAACACAGTGGCAAACACTCTGAGATTTTACAGATTCAGATTCACTGGTTCAAATATAAAGAGAATTTACTGTTTGTGTGAAGTATGCATGTTTAAATTCATTTAATAACCTTTTTTTGCAGAATATATAATATAGTATCCAGTCAGTCACTCTCTCTCTTTATTTATTGTCACACACGCGCGATTAGGCGACAGCCAGCGGGCCCGACGGAGCACAAAAGAAAACGAGACGGGGGAATAGGAGAAAGTTTTAATGCCTTTCTCTGTTCCTCATCAGAAAACAAGTAGAATAAGAACCTGCACTGGGTCCGAAAACGCTGTCCAGAGAGGACTCTACTTCGGCATACAAGCTCTGCTGTTTCTTCCGTCCTCCCGAGATGACATCACTTCCGGTCCTCTTCCATTATCCTCATCTCCAGTCTCCAAGAGTGATGTCACCTCTGTCCTTTACTCCCTTTGTCAATTTCCTGTGTTTATCTACTTCCGCCAAAGGATAGATAAAAGACCTATAGAAACTGTTTGTGTTGTCAACTGTTTATTTTGAACTTTTTGACCTTGAGAGTAGTTGTGAAGGAAAGCTTGATTCCACAACATTATACAGGGAATGTTCCCCAACCTTTAATCTGTTTTGTTTTTGTCTCGTTTCTTAACAATACATATATATATATATATATATACACATGTAAATATGGAGATAATACTAGCTATTCTGATAATGTGAGGAGTCTTGATCCAGAATCTAAGGATACACAATTGCTAGCAGCTTCTTTCCTTTCACCTAGAGCCCGGAATTAACAAATCCTTCTAACATCATTTCCGGGCTGGCTCCAGAGCTCCGGCCTCTTCCACTCCACAGGCTAATAAAAATAAAAATGAGCCAGAAGTTGGCATTCAATCCTGAACCAAATACTGAACAGCATAGAGCTTTTGAATTTAAAAGAGAGAAAGACACTCAAAGAACAAAGCATTACAAGATAGGACATCCCCATCATTCCCAATATTCACTGATAAGTTCTCAGTTTATTTTGCCAGCATTAAACAAGGTACTGCATTAATTCTCACATTAATGCACACACACACATACATTATATATATATATATATATATATATATATATTGTCAGGGATGCCAGGGGCAATGACCCAGCTGGGACGCCATGAGGGACCGGATATGGGTCTACGCCCACCCTGGATCACGTGGGGGCCGCCTTCCTGGTTGCTTTGGGGGCCACAGGTTGAGGGCATGGAAGCCACACCCTGTAGGGGCCCGTGGTCACCGCCAGGAGGCGCCCCAATGCCTTGGGGACCTGTTACCTCAGCACTTCTGCCACACCAGGAAGTGCTGGGGGGAAGAATTAAAAGGGCGCCCGGAGAGCTCCAGGTGATTCCCGACACTCCTTCATTGGCCACGCCCCAGCGTGGCAGAAGTGCCGGCTGTTCTCCCAGCAGCTCTCCTCAACCTGTGGCCCCCAAAGCAACCAGGAAGGCGGCCCCCACGTGATCCAGGGTGGGCGTAGACCCACATCCGGTCCCTCACGGTGTCCCGGCCGGGTCGTAGCCCCTGGCATCCCTGACAATATATACAGTGTAAATCAAGGTTCAAGGTTCACGGTTGCTTTATTTAGTCATGTTTACACAAGAAAATATGAAATTTACCTTCACAACCAAGGGAATTTGACACAGAACGCTAATGCCTCTCTCTCTTATTCAGCAGGAAAAAAAGAAGAAGATCGAGACC
Source organism: Polypterus bichir lapradei (assembly GCA_026402145.1). Classification (NCBI taxonomy): domain Eukaryota; kingdom Metazoa; phylum Chordata; class Cladistia; order Polypteriformes; family Polypteridae; genus Polypterus; species Polypterus bichir. Next base: position 9,710,672 of record JANRMT010062811.1, on the reverse strand, counting down.
CTTACCTTTTGGAACTCGGCTCTACATCCACATAAATAACAAGCCTCTACCGGGTTCCAGTGATCCAACGCCCCAAGATGACTTCACATCCAGTCCACTCCCAATGACCTCACTTCTGCCTTCCCTCCATTTCATCATTTGCTGTATATGTAATTTCCTGTCCACACGCTATACATTCCCCCTTGTTTGCAACTATCATCGGTCTTTGATTGAAGTCTGTTATGCCACTAATTTCAGTGCTGTTGACTCATCAGGGACCTACAGTATACAGGATGTATAGATTTCAGTTTTTGTTTTTTAATAATCTAGCTTTTTTAATTAGCTATGCCCCCTGTTCGCTTCGTTCACCAACCCCCGGGCGGGTGCAATGCACCAGCCACTTCGCATCTATGTCACTCGCTTATATGGATTTCACTTTCACCAAACAACAAATCTTTTAATTCTTGCAGATACGCCTCTTTATTGGGAAGAAACACTACTTTTCCCTGATGGCAACATGAATTAGACGATCTACAAGTCTCCGACTTAAAGTTTAAAGCCGAACAATCTATAATAATAAAAGGCAAAGCCCTCACTCACTCACTCACTCACTCACTCACTCACTGACTGACTGACTCATCACTAATTCTCCAACTTCCCATGTAGGTAGAAAGCTGAAATTTGGCAGGCTCATTCCTTACAGCTTACTTACAAAAGTTGGGCAGGTTTCATTTCGAAATTCTACACGTAACGGTCATAACGGTCGATAACGGTCGACAACGTCCGCCATGTTGAACTTTCTTATTTAAGGCCCCATCTTCACGAAATTTGGTAGGCAGCTTCCCTGCGCTAACCGAAACTGATGTATGTACTTATTTCGATGGTATGACGCCACTGTCGGCCGCCATATTGAACTTTCCAACGTCACCAATTTTCAAACTTCCCGTGTAGGTAGAAGGCTGACCCCATCTTCACGAAATTTGGTAGGTGACTTCCCTGCGCTAACCGAAACCGATATACGTACTTATTTCAATGGTATGGCGCCACTGTCGGCCGCCATATTGAATTTTCCAAACGTCACTAATTCTCCAACTTCCCGTGTAGGTAGAAGGCTGAAATTTGGTAGGCCCATTCCTTACAGCTTACTTACAAAAGTTAAGCAGGTTTCATTTCGAAATTCTACGCGTAATGGTCATAACGATCAACAACGTCCGCCATATTGAACTTTCTTATTCATGGCCCCATCTTCACGAAATTTGGTAGGCAGCTTCCCTGAGCTAACCAAAACCAATGTACGTACTTATTTCGGTGGTATGACGCCACTGTCAGCCGCCATATTGAACTTTCCAACGTCACTAATTCTCAAACTTCCCGTGTAGGTAGAAGGCTGAAATTTGGCAGGCTCATTCCTTACAGCTTATTTACAAAAGTTAAGCAGGTTTCATTTCGAAATTCTACGCATAACGGTCATAACGGTCAACAACGTCCGCCATGTTGAACTTTCTTATTTACGGCCCCATCTTCTCGAAATTTGGTAGGCGGCTTCCCTGCACTAACCAAAACCAATGTACGTACTTATTTCAGTGGTATGATGCCACTGTCGGCCGCCATATTGAACTTTTCAACAGTCTTTGTTACTTATGGGCCCATCTTCAAGAAATTTGGTACACGGGTTCCCAACGCTAACTGAATCCTACTTACGTACATATATACGTCCATAGCCTGCAGCTTGGTCACCATCTGAGGCGGCGTTGGGTCCCCCATCCCAACGCCTCCCACGTTGTTGGCTGCCTGCCTATATAAGGCCGTCCATCGCTCCAGTCTCTACATTCCCTTCCTTGCTTCGCCACGGGATTCACGTCTCCCTGCTGATAACTACAGCCTTTTTGTTTAATCCACGCTTCTCCGCTGTTTTATTGTTTGTTTATTACAATTATAGTTATTGTATAGGTATTTTACACTTACTTTACATTACTCAGGTACCCATTTCCTTCATCATTCCAACCCCCATTACCATGTCTATCGAGGTAATCACCATCAATCAAAGAACTGTCACTTACCGAGCGGTTTCCATGCCCGGAGATGGCACCTACCTTTTCCATTCTCTGTGTTACATATTGCACGGCCATATCAGGCTCACTCTTGATATCCGGAAGAACATTGTGTCTTATGTATTGAATGACTGGGACAGGTTCAAGGTGTGGACTGATGACGGTACAGGAGATAATTATACTACACAGGAGCACTAGAAGAGTGAAATGCTTAAGCCCTTCACCTATGGTTCTGCATGTGAGTTGATGGCTGCCGCTGAATTGTTCGGTTGGTGCTTTCAAGTGTACCGAAATGGCCAAATATTTTACACCTTTCGACAACCGCCAATGCCTCTTAAACATCTTACATTCACAGGTGACGATTTCAGTAGTGGACACTTTGATGTTTATGAATGTTTAAACTCTCAAAAGCTGGATGTGAAGTTATCGATGAAACCGGTTGTAAGATTACAACGCTTGACAGAAGCCGAATGTCACTTCAACACAAGTCCTGCAAATACTGTCGTAATTGAAACAAACCATGAACCTCAAACTGATTATGACGGCAGCAATCCAAGCTGTGAGATTTGAGACAAGATTACTGTTCACATGGCCAACTGTACGTTGCATGCTCAAGAGTAAGCTCAGCGCACAGCTTGGTCATGTTACAACCGGAGGGCCGAACTGACAACATGGTATATAAAGAGATCCTTAACAAATAATTATTGGCATATTTTCCCTCAGTTTAAAAAAGTTACATTTTCTTCTTAATAAAAATTTTAATGCAGTACTTCGCCGCTGCGAAGCGCGGGTATTTTGCTAGTATCTATATACTTCTGTCATATCACCAATGTCCATATATTCGATCTCTTTTCACTTTTCGTTATTTCACTGAGTAATAATTTCTGTTTGTTAGCACTAATGCGATCTTTTCTATCAGTTTTTTGAGACTTTCGAATTTTAGTACTTTCGAAATCTCTAATCTGGTCTGCATGTGTATTGCACCAACATTTTGAAACCTCTTTATGACATTCTACTTTGTCTTCTACTCTTTCTCTTTTATTTCCGACCCTGCAGGGGGCTGAGAGAGCAGGAACTGTGTCTGACAATAGCATTCATATGAATGAGAAGTGAGTGGACCGTGAGCGTGGTTGTAAATGTTTGAGAGGAGGACGGGACTTGTCAAAAAGTCTCATCTCCCGGGACCTGAAATTATATCTTGTGGGAGTGGAAATTATCTCTGAGAAAGTCTCGACTTAGGATTTCTTTTTATAACAGAGAGATTTGCAGTCCTGTCTGAAACCATGTATCACTTAAAGTGAAATATACAACACAATAAAATGTGTAGAAGGTGAATTGGTCTGAAAACTTTCTGAATCTACCGCATGAATGACTTAGCCATCCATTTTCTTAAACCGCTGCAAATATCAAATAAAGAAATGAGGGGAAAATTATTGGGAAAATATTACACTTCACACAAACTGTGTTAAACCATTGGTGGCCTTTGGGAAGAAGCTCATGTAATCCATTCAATACAGTCAATTAAACCTTTAGTGTACAATGACAAGCCCTCCTGTATATAAAGGGTCTCTTGTCGTTGATTCTGAAGGCCCCCTAAGATGAGTTTTATTGTGCTTGTCCGGTTTTAGGTGTGCATTTAAACAAAATCAAAACCTCAATGCTGTCTACAGTGACACAGCAGGCTACTGCAGTAAAGGATTCATTTAAATATAAGTGTGTGTGTTTTTACTGACATTACAACACTTAAAATGCCATTAAATGGCATTTTTGTCAGCCACTTATTAAAATTGAGTATCAGTTTAAAAACACAGCGCACTATTATCAACACTCTTTTGAACGGACCATTTAAGAGGCGAGATTGGGACGTGAAGCAGCAATATAATCAAATGTAATATATCACACAAATATATCTGCCAATCAGGAGGAAAGTAAAATAAGATTTTAATAGAGAGATTTCAGAGGCTTTCTGCTTGTACTTTGCTGAGCTATTGTGAAGCTTAACCTCCATTAAGCCACTACAATAGTGTTGTCACCAAGGATAACAGGTTCACTGAGGAGGAATGTCCCTTTTCATATTTCAATTTCAGTAGCTTTTATCCTTTCATAAAACATATGCTGATGACTCTAGCACCCTTATGTCCTCCAGAATATCATGTCAGTTTCCTATTTTCACACGTTCCACTGTAATAGCACCTCATTTCTACCGGAAAATGCATTATTCATGATGATTTAAGATATCTGCAGAAATATGAGAGAACAGTCCTTGCAGCAGCCCATGACAGATTAATTATGAGTTTCCCAGAGCAACAAATTTTTCTCCATTATTCTGGCAAAAAGGGGCCTATATGACTAAGCATTTACTACTTATCAAAATGAAAATTTATCAGTGGCCCACTTTACACATTTCTTTACTTTTTTTTTCTAAAAGTTCCTAAAGTCTTGATTGCTGCATGTCAGAATTCTACAACCAAAGTGGAGCTCAAAAAGTAGCCTGTCTGAGCTAGGCATTAAAGAATGAATTTGTAAGTAAGGAGAAAAATGAATCAGTAAAAATAGGGAAAAATTAAGTTATCAGTTACATAAAAGTTAATGTTCTGAAACCCTCTCAATTCAGTCCAGTGCTCTTTACTCGGTGCACATGCAGAACGCAGTGACAAGACCTCAGGTAAAATAAAAGTATTGTACAAATGACTAAATAGAGAATTAGCACAGATTCATTGAAACACACAGGAAACTAAGTCTCCTCTAACCCCAAAGACAACAGCCTAACAGCCCCAAACCTACAATTCACAAGTGGCTCTCAGGGAGCAGAGCTCATCCCAGAAGCCCAGGGCCCACTATGGCACTATTCCATCACATGATGCACCAACAACAAGTCACCCACACAAAGTGCCCATTTGCAAGCACTAATTAATGTACACACAAATATTGGGACCCACCTCTTCATTATTGAATTCAGGTGTTTCAATCAGACCTTTTGCCTCAGGTGTATAAAATCTAACACCTAGCCATGCAGTCTCCATTTACAAACATTTGGGTAACAAAACAGATCATTCTGAAGAGCTCATTGAATCAAGCGTGGTACTGTGATAGGATGCCACCTGTGCAATAAAACGGTTGGTGAAATTTCATTCCTGTTGGATATTCCACAGTCAACTGTAAATGTTATTATTGAAAAGTGAGAGCATTTAGGAACAACAGCAACTCAGCCACAACGCGGAAGACCACGTAATGTCACAGAGCAGGATCAACGACTGCTAAGGTGTATGGTGACTAAAAGTCACCAACACTCTGCTGATTCCATAGCTGAAGAGTTCCAAAGTTCCACTGGCATTACTTAATTAACTAAAACTTCTTGGAATGGGTTTTCATGGTTGAGCAGCTGCATGCAAGCCTCACATCACCAAGTCCAATGCCAAGCGTCGGATGGAGTGGTGGAAAGCACATAGCCACTGGACTGTGGAGCAGTGGAAACATGTTGTAATGAAGCACAAAGAAGGCAGAAAAAGGTTTGGGGAACCCCCATCTACACTGTACAGCGTACAAATCAAAATATATCAAACTTTCAAGAGATGGCTCCAGAGCAACGTCTGGTTCCATGTCCAAAACAGGGACAACTAAAGACAAAAGAAGTTAGGCTTTTAAAATAGCCAGGAAGGAAGAGGTGGGGACCAATAATTGAAGCCGGATGTGACCTCAGCAGGGGGCGCAGTTATGCAAGAGAAGCAGGAAGTACTTTATGATGGTTGCCCTTCGGTGCATTTGCAAGAGAAGGAAAGGAAAGGTAAGTGAACTTTGAAAAAAACACTCTCGGTTAAGCCTTTAGCCTGCCTCCCAAGCGCATGTGTGACAGTGTTCTATGGAGTGACGAATCACGCTTCCCTGTTTGACAGTCAAATGGGCGAGGCTTGGTTTGTTGGTGCCGCCAGAACGTTACTAGCCTGATTGCATTGTGCCAACTGTGAAGTTTGGTGGAGGAGGGATAATGATGTGGGGCTGTTTTTCAGGGTTTGGGCTGGGCCACTTACTTCCAGTGAAACATAATCTTAATTCTTCAGTACACCAAGATATTTTGGGCAATGCTTTGCTTCCAACTTTGTGGAAACAGTTTGGGAAAGGTCCCTTTCTGTTCCAGCATGACTATGCCCCAGTGCACAAAACATGATCCTTAATGACATGGATGGATGAGTTTGCTGTGGAAGAATTTGACTGGCCCAGACAGTCCCCTGACCTTAACCCCATCAAACTCCTTTGGGATGAACTGGAATAGAGATTGCAAGCCAGGCCTTCTCGTCCAACATCCCTGCCTGACCTCATAAATATTCTACAGAATGAATGGGCACAAATTGCTACAGAAACTCTCCAAAATCTTGTGGAAAGTCTTCCAAGATGAGTGGAAGCTGTTATAGTTGTAAAGGGGGGTGCCAACTTCATATGTCCATGTATTTGAATGCAATGTCATTAAATTACCTGTTGGTGTAATTGTCAGGTGTCCCAACACTTTTGTCCATATAGTGAACATTCAAAGGAATATTCAAAGGAAGATCCACACAGACATGCGGTGAACATGTAAGGATCACACAAGCACTGACTGAGCAAGAAGTCGTAAGCCAAAGCCACCTCTGCAGACAGTGTTCCCATAAATCACCTAAAAAATGTTTATCCTTCAATATTAAACCACACATGGTGTGGAATGGAAAAATACAGCTTGTCTATGTGACATGTAGCAGCTAC
>JANRMT010062811.1:9689182-9703898 GCA_026402145.1 Polypterus bichir lapradei | reverse complement strand
TCCTACTCTGTCCGGAAAATAAAGAAGAGAGAGAAAAATCGTCGACAATGGCATAACATAGCTGTCTGACTATTATATATTTGCCTTATGCCTTCATCCATGGAAACTTACATGATCAAGATACATCACAGCTATCTGCAGTTGGGAGCCAGGCAGGTTAAGTGACTTGCTCAGTGTCACACGGTAAACTGATGGTGGAAACTCCCCCACCAGCCTTATGCAATAAATCATACTGCCTCTGATAATGGCTAGCCTGTGTACACTAGTGTGTAAGCAAAATTAAACAATGTGATGCCAGGCTCCTCGTGTTGGTGGAAAACGCTAATGTGGAACCACTGTTAAAATTGGAGTCACATGGCTCTCACCCTGGGTTTGGTAAAAAGTCTTAGTAGAGAGTAATGCTATAAAATATCGAGGTGAAAGTCCTTGTCTGAACAGGAACTGGTCTTTAGAATAGGAACTCCTGGAGATAAGGGGGCCAATAGGACGCAATGCCTTTTATCATGGGAGGTTTAAGTTATGGACGCTTTACACGCACAGTGGGACGATGAGTCCCACATGACGGATCCCACTGGAAATTAATTAAGAGGTTGCAACCACTAGGAGGGAGAATCCCACAGGTAGAATAGGGTTAAAAGTAGAATAAGACTACTGGATAGTAATTGAAGAGTAAACAGTTTACACAGTACATGGAAAATGTAGCTAGTAAAAAAGAATTGGACCTAGATTATATTTTTAGTATAATACAGTATTGAATTGTAAGGTTTATGTTTTCTGTGTGGTGATTGTGTGTTCTCTTTGTGGCTTTGTAGAGTGCTGCTGTGCTCTTTGTTGGATCTCGCAACAGCGATTGAGGGTTGCATCATCAGAGGCTTTTACGTGTTTGTCTTTTCAGAATATGAGACAGAGAGACAGACTGTAGTTTATTGCCAAGTAGCTCCCTGGTTATTGGATATTTTCCTTGTTTCCATCGACTTGGTTCACCAACTGTGTCTTCTTGACTTAGAAATCAGTGCCATGTGGAGCTGAGCTGGATGGTCTTAAGTTTGTAAACTGATTTGTTTCCAAGCATAGTGTGTAAGTAAATAGATGCAGCAAATTGAAAGAAAATGTTGTCACCAATTGCATCTGAGAAATTGTGTGTGTATATTGAGGATTATAGAGCCGAAATAGTAGAAGGCCTATGGCTCTATTGTGTGCTTGATGTGTGTGCCCTGCGATGGACTGGTGACTGAAGTATGTTTGAAAAATCCTGTTTTAATTATCTCTTCAGCAAATGCTTGAAGAGGGAGCATTCATCACAGCATTCTGTTACAAAATGATCAAATAAGTAAGGGCAGAGGTCTGTTTTATAAACAACTGAATTTACATAACAGTGCTGAATTAATGTTTACATATCATATTCTGATAGGCTAAAAGACATGAGGTGTTTTAGCCCAGCCTAAAACAAAAGTCTTTCTCCATTATGTCCTTGTTCTTCACTATCTCTTGAATTCAGCTCTTATTCTGTTATGAAAACTGTATACGTGCCAACTAGCAAGTCATACTAGGTGCATAAAGGAACATTACATCAGCTGGTTTCTTGAACAGTTCCCCTGGAACATTCTGCTTGTTTACTTGACCATTTCAGCAGTCACTTCATGGCATTAAAAACAAATGCTTATATACTGTATTTAACTGTGCATTACAAAACAAATGTTCCCTTTTAATATGGAAAGTATACCAAAAAACTTTATTCACATTAACTATATTTCTCCTGAATGAACATCTGACCCTTAATTCTAATTTTTCTTCCACGTTAGTAGTGCTCAGCCAGGAATTTTCTATCTTACTAAGCTCTAAAGTGAACCTGGGAGACAGAAGGTGGTCATCAAAATCTTAGTGGAAATCAGAACTCTAAAAGAATATTTAGTGAATACAAGGATTTTGTGCATCAATTGAGTGTACGTTTGACCGTCCACTCATTTTATAGCCCATCTTGTGTATTTCAGAGTCACAGAGAGACACTACCTTTCACAGAAACACTACACACAAGGATGGAATCAGCTCTGGGTAAATCTGCATTTCATTTCATTAAATCCCACTTGATCTAAAGATTTCAGTCTTAACGGCTGTCCCCAATCCAAAGTGCTCATAGATAGATAGATAGATAGATAAATAGATAGATGGCCGGCCATTCATCCCAGCCAATACCCCCACACTGCCAGGTGAAGCCCTCCCTGCAGCATGGAGGTGCCCTGAATGCCAGCAGGGCATCATGGATATTGAAGTGTTCATTCACAACCCTGCTGGATAGAAGGATTTTTATCTGACCTGGAAGTGTTCCTAGTCACGTGGACAGAGAGAGCGAAACACTTCCGGGTCAAGGACTATAAAGGACTGTGGGAAATCCCCAGACGACAAGCTGAGCTGGATGGAAGGGTGACAACGTGGTTTGGAGTGGAGGATTGTTATTGTAGTGGTTATTGTTTATTTATATGAGTATTGTGGAGAGGATGGTGCTTTGTGCACTGTATAGTTCAAATAAAATAATAATTTGGACTTTTATCTGGTGTCTGGCGTATTGTCTGAGGGTTCAAGGGAGCAATAGCGCCCCCTATCTGTCACAATAGATAGATAGATAGATAGATAGATAGTACTATTTTATCTGTTCCACGAGTAAATTCACCTGTTACAAAAGCTCACGAAATATAGAAATATTGTAACAAACAAACAAACAAACAACAAAGGCGTTCCTTAAACACACACACACAAAATGCAAAAAGAAGAAAACTTAAACTTGGCTAGTGATAAAAGAGCAGTCCCAGTTAGGCATTAGGCAGGCGTATTTCCGCAGGTATGAACGAGCCCCTATCGTGTTTCTTCACACTCTTCTATTGAACAATTTGTTTTCTGAAAGTCCTCAGTGTTTGTGTGTCAGGGAGAGGATGTGCATTATCCTTCATAATGGCCATCAGTTTTGTCTTTGTCAATCCTCCACTACTATCTCCATCAGATCCAGAAAGTGTCCCATTACTGAGTCTGCCCTTTTATTTAGTTAGCTGATTCAGTGGAAAGAACCTGACAACACCTGTAAAGGATGGCACACATGGGCAGGCATCCTGGTCAGGATTGAACAGGGACCCTTACATGACCTGGAGGTCAGGGACAATTGAAGGACTAGGGGGAGATGGTAACAAGTGAATATTTTCTCTCCCAATACACTAGATGGTAGCATCCCTGAGACACAAGACACAAGCAGGGCATACTGGGAGCTGTAGTCCCATAGGGAACTGTTGGGTTCTGTGGAGGCTGCCTTAAAAAAGTTGCTGGATTTCACAGTCCTAACTTTCAATTACTTCTTTTTGATGGGAAAGTGCTCTCATGTCATTGATAAAAGAAGCTGTTCTATCTCATCTAGAGGAGTCAGAGTTGCCTGGGAGGAGGCGAGGAGAAAGGAGAAAGAAGAGACAGAGTTGGCCCTCTAGAGCTAGGAGCAGCATCAGCACTACAAACTTTGCCACTACTTGAAAGCTCCCAGCTAACACTATCAGAAACAACTTAATCTAATTCAGGGCCACAGGGACAGGGTAGCAGCCCGTTGCATGGCCCAGCCACACTCACACTAGCCTGGTCTATAATCCTCATTTAATCTATGATAAATGTATTTGAGGCATAGGAGAAAAAACAGAATACCTTTAGAGAAAGCCATTAGGACACATGGAAATGCTCAAACTTAATTCAGATAGCGAGCAAACATGGCAAATTAATGGAGGACAACTTATAACCTTTCAACCTTTTGGGGACAACTCTGGGCTGGATAAACATCCAATGTGGGGCACACTCACACCCACCTTGTATGTTGCGTCATACAGGGTGTAATTAAGCTAAGTGCCATGTCTTTGGAATGTGGAGGTGCAAGTGGAATACTCAAAGAATTAGCTAACCCTAACCCTAATGAAAGAAACAAACAGATACATTCTTCATTTTTGGAACCCTAACCCTCTCTGTGAGCAGGGAGCTTGAGCATCCTGAATGGTTGATCTCAACCTCCGCCTATAACCTGGTGGACTATTGGCTCACAAGAACAACAAAGTAGAATAGGGACTTAAAATTCACTGCCTTACCTTACTGTACCTTCCTAACCTTAACCTCATTGTAATAAGGCCCTGAGGTTAAAATAGAATTATTACTTTTGGCCTTGATGTTAAGTTTACCCCTTTCCTAATGTTTAACCCTTTTTCTTTTCTTTAGACTGTCTTCCCCTTGCACTTTATCCAAACCTTAACCCCACTGTAATAAGGCCCTGAGGTTAAAATAAAATTATTACCCTCGGCCCTCATGTTAAGGTTACCTTTTCTTTTGTGTCCTGATCCCCATTGTTTACGTAAGGAAAACCCTAATGATTAGTATTTTAGCCCTAGGATTAGTGTAGGAATAGGATCCTGATATTAATGTTCCAGGTTCTTTTTTTTAAAATAATTTATTGCTAATTGTATATAAATTTTTTTAACTTTTCAACTGTTTTAGGAAAGTCTTAGAACCTTGCTTTTAGTGTCTTCTTAGTGTCCTTATTTAGCTGTTTTTAATTATCTATTCGTATCTAAATTCTATGCACTTTTGAATTTGACCAGTAGGGGTTGTTATTTTGAGATCAGAAATTTAAGGCAAAAATTGAGGGTAATTTAGAGATATTTGAAACTTATCCTGTGGATATGATTAGGACAAATTGTAAAGGGTTTTAGACTTTTTAATATACATTTTTTAGAATAGGTGCATATCTCTTTAAAATAAGTATTTATCAATGGAGCGAGTGCACCCATGCATCGGCCTTCGGGCCAATATCCCCTAACCCTAACTCTAACCCTAATATATGGTATTTGTTTCATTTGTGACTATCTTGGGTAGAAACACAGCGTGACGTAGCGATTAAGGCATTGCACTTCAAACCCCGAGGCTTGTGGGTTCAGGTCTTGCTACTCACACTGTGTGACTCTGAGCAAGTCACTTCACCTCCCTGTACTCCAATTGGAAAAACAAAAGAAACCCAACCAATTATATCTCTCAAATGTTCCCTTATATAAAGGGGTCAGCCAAATAAGTACGTGTAAAGCTCAATATGAAGGGCATTGCATAAAAGTAAATTGGATTAACAGATTGATTGTTTAAACTATAAACACGGCATTTGATCTAAACCATTCTTCCGGGTCATTTTGCAATGAAAACTAAAGAAAGGGCCTTACAGGTTGCTACACCTTGTTTTAAAGAATTTTCTCTAAGGGCAATCTATCAATTTTAATGAAAGTCCAAAATGTATTTAATTAAAGAAGAAACAGCTGTGGATCAACTTAATTAGCCAATTTTTTTTTACATTTTTGTAATTGGGTATTTCTTGGCACAGGAATGTGGTGGGAAAAAAAAGAAAAAAAATCAGCTTCCGGCCATTACCAGCTGACCAGTTTGTACCCTTGTTCTGTGTTATGACAGAAGGTGAACAATTAAAGTGCCTTCAATGTTACTCTGTTCAAAATCTCTGCTATCACTTTGACAAATGAAGCACACTACCCCGGCAGTCAAAGACAGGTGCTGAAAAATACGTTGTGCATTCAATTGAGAGGGCCTTGTGCTTCATGGCTCTGCTCAGGAGAGATCTTATTGCTTGGAAGGCTGCCTGTAAATTTAACTTATGATGCGGAGATACGATTTCTTAAAGATATTTATAGGTTTACAAATTAATTACTCCATAGTCTATTTTCAGTCGTTATTGATCAGCTCAAGGTGTGAAGCGCACCGTGACAATTAATTAATTTAAAGAATTTATTCTGTGTCATAACGTATTTTTTTGTGGAAGGAAATTGTGAAGCGCTACTCAAATAAGAAGGGGTTGTTAGGGTTTAGAGAACCACCTAGTGGGCAACAGAGAGCAGTCCTTCATGAAACTTCCACAAGAGGGAGTTAGAGAGAGAGAGAGAGAGAGAGAGTCATACTGAGGACTAGGTAGTCTATTTAGGCCACTAGGGGCAGTAGACTCTGTCATACCTGGTGCCCCCGAAGTGAGATGAGTGGAAGTCCTACTATGAAACAGATAAAGGAGTGGAAGCAGAGAAGAAATGTTCTCCCAGGATGCTAGAGGGTCACAAATGTCACGGATTCAAAACCTTCCAGAGAAGGAGCGAGGAAATTGTTGGCTGGTATAGGCCTATAGCAGCAGTTCAAATCTGTGATGCTTTCCTACAAAGTAGTCAGTGGGTCAGCCCCTACATATGGAAACACTTGTGAGGTCCAGTGAATCATCTCACCCACTCAGGTTAGCTAATCAGGCCAAGTCAAGTGGCACTATACTGCAGCATACAGTGGCAAGAAATAACGGTCTTCAGGACTGCAGTGTAACATATTGTGAGGTTTTTAAACTCTTTTTGGCCCAACCCCAATGGGAAGACACACTGAAGCACATCCTGAAGTGTGATTGCCGTGTTTGTGAAAGACTGCTGTCATAAGAAGCAGACGCAAGAGTCATAAAAAGGTTTGGAGCCGCCACCTGTATAATATAATATCCCTGGCTTCAAAAAGGTAAATTGCTACAACTGATGTGCTCAGAATGGAGTCCAAAACAAAACTTATCAACTATTTGTTAAATGGCGGTTTTATAGGCCAAAACAGGATATGATTTCAACAGAGGGCGGATCCGGAAGGATCTTCATTCATAGGTTCGGACCCGGAAGTGACGTCATTAAAAGGGCCGGAACTGGAGTGGTCCTCCTCCATGGGTTCAGGACCAGAAGTGACGTCATCAGAAGGGCCGGAACCAGAAGTGATATCTTCAGGTCCAGGCAGAATTTCACAGGCATGTGAATTATTTTCATTTAGACCCTTTAGCTGCATCCCATGCGTACGTGTGTGACACTGCTTATCTGTTTCCGGGGCAACAGCAGGCTCACAGAGCTGCAGCAGGGTGTCGTGGAAGCAACTACAAGCTGATCACGGTCGCGCTAAAAGCACCTTTGGTCGATGGGTGATGCAAGGAACATTATAAATACAGGGAACAATATTACTGTATATATCCTGTCACTGTGCATAGGAGAGTGGTAGATCCCGCTACAATAAATAATCATGCTGTTCCTGTTTCAAGCTGAATAAAGTTTGCTAAAGTACTCAGCCTTGTTTCTGGGGTGCAAGACAGCGACTCATGTGTCACAAAATACAAACATAATCACAGGACATAAAATGAGTTCAAGACTCAGGAGAAGTTCAAGACAGATAAAGAACTATACTATATTATAAATAGATAATTAAATAAATAAATAATATGAAATAGTGTCATGCATGCATGTTGGAAGACCTCCTCACAGGCTCAGTCAAGGTATTGCTATCACTAACACAGTCATCTCGTTTTTTCCTCCACCATGCCGAGAAGCCACCCAGTGAGAACAACTGACCCTTCTGGTTCAGCAACCAAAAAATCTGGGCATTCCAGAAAGAGGCATCATTACTGGCTCTAGCGACCCGCTAGATGAAGCTCTGCTAGCGATCCAGCCTTGGCTATCCTGCCCAACAAGCTTTTTCTTTGTTGCCTTGAATATCCCGCATTAGGGAAGAGAAGTATGCCGAAGACCGTTTTCTTTTATTTTGGTTTTGTTTAATCTGTGGACAATAAACAGAATGACCTGGTTGGCACCCTAAATTTTCCCAAATAGTACAACTGTCATTCCTGCACCCAGCCTCAATAATAATAAATAAATAATAACAACTTCTAATAATAAAAAAAGAACAGCAGTAACAAGTGTAACAAATGTACTGCATATACTGTAAATAAACTACAAGGAGCAGAACTGAGGACAAGGGGGCTAAACAGAGTTCAGGGTTCGGACAGCCAGGGGAGTAGAAGCTGTTGCAGAATACGGCAGAAGTGGTTTGGCTGCCACAGTACCTTCTGCCAGATGGAAGTGGCACAAAGAGACAGTGGGAGGGATCGGAGTGGTCCTTCAAAATGCTATTTGATGCAGGCATCTAATGATGTCACCTCCATGGGGCATCAAATCTTAGTCCAGACTTTTTTCATGTGTACCTTCTAGATGATATAATTTCCATTTGAACTGCTCACTCCCTCACAGTGTTTAAGGAGTGTTTTGTGAATTTCTGTCTATTTGATATTGACTATGATAGGTTCTTGTAACCAAGGAAGTGGTACAAGCTTATATTTTGTATCTGAGCTCCTCACTTGGGATGATCAGTTTTGTAATCTTGTTCTGTAACACTTGTTCCAAAACAGTCCCCCAAATGTTTTTTTTTATTTGATTACATGAGTGCAAATTTAAATCTAGAAGCTGTCTCTGAATACAACCATCCATCCATTTTCTGAAGCTGCTTAATTAAATTGCAGGATTTGTTTGGTCAGCAAAGGCAGAAACCACTCCTGAACATCAGCAGTGTTTATTGTTGGGTGCACTCATTCACACATCTTTGTAGGAATCACCATTGACCTAATATAAATGTTTTTGAAATGTGGGAGGAAAGCTGTAGTCCCACATAGACATCTGGAGATCATGCAAACATTTCTCACAAAGGAACAAAGCATAGAAGGCTGGAACCATAAGGCAGGAGCACTAACCACTGCTCCACCTTGCCTCCATGGACTCATTCCTGGGGCAATTTAGGGTCACCCGTGAATCTTTTGACTTGTTTTGAAAATGACTTAGTGAAAACCTACACAAACAGAGGAGAGGAATGATGTGAAAATTGCACCCAGACAGTGATTGGATGTCACTTGCACCCAGTCTTGTGGAGCTGTGAGGTGAGGGCACTTGTCACTTTGCCACCTTTAAGATCCTCAACTTTATTTCTCTGCTCTTAATTATCTTTTGCAAAGCGTAATAGGCTTACCTTCACCCAGGTTCATGTCTGTTTGATTTTCTGGGACAACCCAATTATCTACAATAACCTGTTTATCAGGTCAAAATATAATGAAGTCAGCAATCGCCCAGCGCATTTCAGCAGAATCATTACAATTTTCATTCAGCAACTGCCAAGCACAGAAAACCATTTAAGTAATCACAAGGGTCTTTGATCTGAGAACTCTGATGCTATCATTTACGTCTGGTGTAATGCATTTTTTTAAGCTAATCTATTTTTGTTTTCTGGACTTGTGATATTCAATAAAACTGGAAATGCATCAGTGTCAAAAGAGAATTGAATGTATAAAGAGTAAATGCAAATGTAAGAAGCTCATTTTACAAAATTTAGAATTGATGCATCTAAGTGTTAACTAACTTCTTCTTAGCCAGCAATGGATCGTATTTATTCCACCGCACTCTCCTTATTTCCTAAAATCGCATTTGGCAGTGTAACAATTATTGTTGAACAGGTCTCCATAGTGAAAGCATCTAAAATGGATAAATGCTATATACACTTTTATTGAGTTTGGTACAGGGACGTTTCTTTTTTAACTTTCTTATAGCAGTACGCTAGCTGTTTCAGTCCACTAGTTTTATATGAGGGTGAATGAAAAAGTAAGAGCAATTAGAAAATGACATGGTACCTGCAACAGATAGAAACAAACGCAACTCATCATGTTCTCAGTGGCTTATGGGTAGTTTGAACACACACAACACAGTGCTCTGCACTTAATCTAATTGAAGCCAAGGTTAAATCAACATGGGATTGTACCATTGTAGAAAATCACGCCGTGATGAGATTTCTTTTGCCAGAGGGAATGAAACCTGCTGAAATTCACTAATTACAGAAGTGAAAACAGCGTGACTCAACGAAACATCTACAAATGGGTAGAAGGGTTAAAGTGGGGAAGGACAAGTGTAACTGATGAAGCTCGATCTGGTTGACCATCAAAATCGCATACACAAGCCCACATCGACAAGGCGAGTGCCTTCATCAGAGAAAACAGATGGCTTACGTTCTCCACTGTTGCTGCACATTTGGATATCAACTATGGATCCTCACATGCCATAGTGCATGATGACTGTAAGGTTTGCGCTCAGACATCTTATTGATCTGCACAAGTCAACATCCTCCAGTGAATTTCAGCAGGTTTTACTTTCGCTGACCAAAGAAATCTCACTATGGCACATTGTTCGATAATGCCGCAATCCTGCAGAGGAGTGTCCACGTTCATTTGACCTGGACTTCAACTGGAGTAATGGCAGAGATCTGTGCTGAGCGTTGTCAAGCTTCCCAGCAAGCCATCGTGAATATGTTGCAGTGCATCAGCTTTATACATTGTGGTTACCACCAAATAGTCAAATGGCCTTTACTTTTTTGATTTACTCTTGCATATTATAATGAATAGGGCAGCATGGTGGTGCAGTGGTCGAGCTGTAGCTGTAACAGTAAGGCTCTCCCAGCAGAGAGTTTGCATGTTCTCTTCATGTCTGTGTGGGATTCCTCTGGGTGCTTCAGTTTCCTCCCACTGTCCAAAGACATGCAGGTTTGGTGAATTGGGGATGCTTAACTGGTTTTAGTGTGTGTGTGGTGTTGGGTGTGTTTTTGCTCTGCAATGTCCGGAGTTTGTTCTTGCCATGCATCCTGTGCTTGCTGGGATAGGTCAATGCACCCCCTCATAACCCTGGTTTGGATTAAGCAGGTTCGACAATGACAGTATCTTTATATATAATACTCTACCATGGCTGTCCGTTTGTCTGTCCAGGATTTTAAATCACCTGTAGCTCGCAAACCATTTGAACTATTGACCTGAAATTTGGTATACATATACTATGTGACGTCTACTATCCACTTTCGGGATGATGATTGACCTCCAAGGCTATTCCTCTTTTCATTTTTACTTTATTGTAGAATCAACTCTTGGTAGCAGCCAGCAGGGCGGCCCTATGGTGCATTCTTATGGGTGCCGTTCTCATCCCTACCACCTTCGCCATCACTTCTCCTACCTCTTTATACTGTATCTTAAATCATTCTTGAGGCAGATTCATCACTTAAGTGTAAGCTTAAGTGAAAAATTAAGGAAAACGTAAGTAATTGCAACACAGACACTGACTTAATCAGTTTTAACGTGAAAAGATGCCAACAAAAGAAGACAAACAGCGGGCCACTAGGGTGGAGAAAAGAAGAGCTCTTCAGGAAGTAGCAAACGCATCAACCTCTGAGCAAAAGAATGCTAAACATACAGAGAAAGAGTATGAAAACTATAAATGATCAAGTCAATGTGCAGTGCGCCTTTACTGGTATGACATATTATACCAGTGGTTCTTAACCTGTGGGGCGGGCCCCCCTAGGGGGGCACGAAGTAAGAAAAAGGGGGGCGCGAAGATGTGAAAAAAAGAAAACAAGAATCAAAAATATGATAAAAACATCTGTTGAAACCAAAACAAATTAACTTAAACTACATTCTGATACTAGGACAATAAATATAGAGTTAGATGAATGTCGATAAAAGTTAAGTAGGTATAATAAAATATGCATCTACATTTCAAAAAAATGTTAGGGGGGGCGTGATTAAAACTGTTATGAAAACTCGGGTCGCAAATACTTAAAGGTTGAGAAACGCTGTATTATACTTTTTATTAAATGAGGTAATTTCATGGACGGTGGAAAGCGTCCCTGGGAAGGGTGGCCGATTTGGAGGATGTATCACAAAAATTGGTGCATGACTGTTTTCTAGGAGACAGAATTTGGTAATGTTATAAAAGATGACTGGCAACCTTTAAAAAGTATCTGGATGAGATATCGGGACAGCTTAGTTATTAGCTAAATAAATTAGCTTGTTGGACTGAATGGTCTCCTCTCACTTGTCAAATTTCTTATATTCTTCTGATCCAAAGGTGATTCGTTCATAGCTGGCTTAAAATTACTACTTTGTAGTGACATCAAGGCCTAAAGTTACAGGTCAAATTCCATTACAACAAAGTGCTAGGGACCTAAAAAATATTTCTTTGTAATGAAAATTTCGTAGTAATGAGATTCTGTTTTTGTCACTATAGTGCTTTCTTTAACTTGCATCCAGGCGTTTGTAATCACTGCAATAGCTTCTTCCACGTTAATTTTCATCTCCTCCTGTCTACAAGTTATGCTGACGAGAATTTTTCTCAGCATTTTCTTTGCGATAATACATTTTCAGGGTACGAATGATGCCCAAATCCAATGGCTGAAGCACGGTCATGTAATTGGGTGGGAGGAACTCGAACATTATCTAAATGTGGAGTGGGCTGGCACCCTGCCTGGGGTTTGTTTCCTGCCTTGTGCCTTGTGTTGGCTGGGATTGGCTCCAGAAGACCCCCGTGACCCTGTAGTTAGGATGTTGAAGGCTGGATAATGGATGGATGGATGGAAGCATGCTGTGAGCAGCACAGTTATCAATCAGAAGCAGAATCTTCCCTTTCTTCTTCTTCATATTGTGAGGTTTCTGAACTCTTTTCAGAGCACCACAGAAGCAAATTTGAGCCGATCATTGTTGTGGAATCGTTGATGGGTGATGCAAGGAACATTATAAATGCAGGGAAAAGTATTACTTGGCCACTAACCTGGCCATGACCCTGCCTGACTGCTATGTCTCTGTATAGGAGATTGGTAGATCCTGCTACAATAATTAACTGCGCTGTTCCTGTTTTCAAGCTGAATAAAGCTGGTTTTGCTAAAGTACTGAGACTCAGCCTTGTGTTTTGGGGTGCAAGACAGGAACTCACACGTCACAATATCCTAGTCAAGTTGTCGCAGCCAGTTTCCCAAAATGTCTTGAGTCATCCAAGCTCGCTGGTTTGCTTTATACTCTGAATATAACGTGCCTTGCCAATGATGAGAGAATAAATGCTTTTTCGACATCTTCAAATGCAGCAGTTCGCATACGTTTGCACTGAAGCCCAAGGTTTGCAAACCAAGATTTTTCTCCTATTTTTGCTCAGTCTTTCAATAAAGTTGACAACGACGATGCCGAAATTCAGAATTCACTGGCAACGTCTTGTTTTCTTTTTGCCGGACTCGAGAGCTGCACAAATGTCAAGTTTTTTTCTTTCTAACGTGAACTGTTTGTTGTTTTTTCATGTCTCCCATTTCTACAGGAGGGTGACAATGAGTTCAATTCCAATGGATGTTTTTCTAATGTTGACGAGCAATAAGCAAAAGGTATCATTGAAAACCGCAGAAAACAAACACAGCAAAAAAACAGTATGAGGAAAGTTTGAAGAAAGAGAAGCATTTATAATGTTTCTGTTCGGGGACCGTTGTGCACAAGTGAGCTGTGACCACAGAACTAACTGCTCTGTGGATGATTCATTCAGGCATTTCAAGGTCTTTTGGGCACTTCATTGTAATAAAATTATCTGCTGAATGTATTTTGTAGTAACAAGATTTTTATAGACTCTGTCTTATGGGGAAACTGTTGGGACCGTAAAATACTTTGTTTTAATGAAAATTTTGTTATAAAGATATTTGTTGTAATGGAATTTGACCTGTATAATTGTCTCATCATAAAATGGACTTGAATAAATGTAAACATTACTACTTAATGAAATTTACTTAAACATGCCATCCTCGGTTGTTCTCATTCTACCAAATTCTGAACAACAGTTATTTGGCGTGCGCTATAGAAAAACTGCAATTCACTCTGTCTCATCATGGTTGGGCTCTATATCATAATTTGTGATTTCACCAGTATTTTTCTTACTATCTGAAATACCCAGAATTGCCTGGGAGGAAAAAAAGGTGTCATTTTTTAATTGTTTGAGAAAAATATAATTAAAAAAATGCAACTTTAAAAATAAAAATACATTAACAAACAATGAAGACTCAATAATGTCTTGTGGTCTTGTATGTATGTTACCATCCAGTTGACACTCAGAACCGGCCAACTCTATTTAATTTCAAAAGCACCAGGGGCACGGTGGTGCTCAAACATAGAGAATGCTGGCAGTCACCTCCAGTTCACCATCTGGTGGTCATTCTGATTGTCAACTGGATGATAACATGCATACAAGACTGCAAGATCACCTCCCACCCTACCTGGAAGGGGATGGGTTAGGCCTGATTTCACCCTGCAATATTTCCATCCATCCATCCATCCATTATCCAACCCACTATATCTTAACTACAGGGTCACGGGGGTCTGCTGGAGCCAATCCCAGCCAACACAGGGTGCAAGGCAGGAAACAAACCCCAGGCAGGAGGGTTGACACCAAACACACACTAGGGACAATTTAGGATCACCAATGCACCTAACCTGCATGTCTTTGGACTGTGGGAGGAAACCGGAGCACCCGGATGAAACCCACACAGACATGGGGAGAACATGCAAACTCCATGCAGGGAGGACCCGGGAAGTGTACCCAGGTCTCCAAACTGTGAGGCAGCAGCGCTACCCACTGCGCCACCGTGCCACCCCTGCAGTATTTTTAGTCCACCAATGAGAAACATGTGTACCAAGTTTCATGAAAATCATTCCAGCCGTTTGAAAGTTATGCTGGAACAAACATACACACACATACATTGACTTTTATACAGTGTATATATATATATATATATATATATATATATATATTGTCACAGATATCCGACACTGCCGGGACGCCTGGATAGTCCCCGACGTGAACAATATTACTCCTCGGCCACGAGAGGGCAGACGCCCGGGCCTATTTGGGGGCCACAAGGAGGGACCTGGGACATTCGTGAGAGGACGTGGCCACCGCCAGGGGGCGCCCGGACAGTGAGGGAATCCTGGATGGCAGCACTTCCACCACACCAGGAAGTGCTGCCGGAAATAATTCCAAGAAGACCCGGA
>JANRMT010062811.1:9655374-9688782 GCA_026402145.1 Polypterus bichir lapradei | reverse complement strand
ATATATGTTAATTTTTGCATCATGCCATGTGCATGCATAATAATATATATATATATACAAATATATTGCAAACTTCATAACGATTTTCAAGAGGACAATATTTCTCACAAAATCACCCAGAATGTGGGAACCGTGTCTTTTGAAAATGAAAAACAGCCAAGTACATTATGTTCTTCCCATTTGTGATTCTTTTCAGTGCTTATTTTTAAAACAACATCATCTTTTTTACAGTGTATTTATTTCTTTTTGACTTTACTCCATAAGAGTATTCTCTCTTATTACAAGGCACAAAAACATAGCTCTGTAAACTGTAAGGCACTCCATGTCCCTCAAAATGACATTAAATAAACTATAATCTTTTCAAAAAATTTCTTGTTGAAAACCATACATTGAAGTAAAATTATCAGTCAATAGTGCATGTCATGAGTGAAGAATGTACCTGTGTTCTCTATCTGCCTAACAGCTCTAGAGACCTGGGCTCAGTTTTAATCTCCTCCACTGTCAACTGGCAGTAGTTCCTCTATTAATGAATGGACTGTGAACCACCAAGGGGCATTGCTGCATCTCAAACCCCCGACACAACCTCACAGGCACAAGTCCTTGTGTGAATAAAAAGGTTTATTCTTATAAATAGCTTTCACAACAGACTTTAAGCAAAGGGGAAACAAGCCACCACCCAATCCTCTTCTTCTCTCTCTTTCTCTTCTCTCCTCCACACCTCCCAGGCGAGTTTTGTGCATTTCCACCCAAATCCAACTCGCCCAGATGTGGTAGTGCGCTCCCTTTTATCTGGGACCTGGGAGTACTTCTGGTGCTAGGGCATAGCCCTTGGCAGCCCCCACAGAACTGCATCATGGGACTACAGGTTCCAGCATGCACTGCAGGTGTCTGTGTGGGAATCTTAACCCCACCTAACATTTTGGGGAGAGAATATGTCCCAAAAGATTTATCTTCCTCAGTTCTTATGTTATACTGGCCTCCCACCTGGGTAAGGATCCTTGTTCAGTTCTGGCTGGGATGCTAGTCTCTGTATGCATTTCATTACAGGATATATATTATTAGTTTCCATTTATGTTTAATCAGTTTCTACTTTGTTTTTTGTGTGTTTTCACAAATCTTTAGTTTGTGTACCAGTTCTGTATTTAGTAATTAATCTTTACTTGTATGTTAACTGAGAATTGTTCACAGCACTCTGTGCCTACACTCACTGAAGAGCACTATACCATATATAAGTTCATTTGTGTTGTTGTACTTGATAGTTTACAGGGTCTCCTGTGTATCTGAATGGGGTTTCTCCCAGTGCTCTGGTTTCTTCTTGATGATGTGTATATCACTGGCCTACTGAGAGGGTTTGTGTATGCTCTGCAATGAATCCAATGTCTAATTCAGCCTTGATTCCTGCATCAAATGGGACAGACCTTCAATGGACAGAGCAAACTGGGACAATAGATGAGTAAATCTATGTATGTATGTATGTATTTATGTATGTTTATACATGTAGTTGCTGGTGAGTAAGGCAGGATCAAGCACGGGTCAAATGCATGCTGAAAGAAATCTCTCAGTCCAAAAGTTCATTTTAAAAGATTTAGTGAAAATTCAAAGCAAACTGTCCACTCAAGAATAAAGAAAAAAGGTTGTTACACACGTAGAATAAAAGGCAAAAAAAATGGGAACAAATGTCTCTTCTGTAAACTTAGCTTTTCTTGTCAAATCTGTTGTTTCTATACTTAAAGATGCTTTACTATGTCTTCAGTACTCTCTAAACATATGGCACTGAATGTTCAAAAGAGCACATTGCATTTCATATTATTAGGCACATTAAGGCACGGTTTACAACTATGTGCCCTCCATGCCTTACTCATAGCAAGGCAGGTCACTAATTGAGACTAATCTATAGTCAGAGAGCCAAGAAATTGTTAGAATATACCAATTTAATTCAGTTTGTGCAGGTTATTAGAGCCTCCCATAGACTATGCACTAATATATAGGCAAACATCTTTCTATTATAAAAAAAAATCTTGGAAGACTTGAAAGGAGACGATTCGTGAGCTTCTCGGAAGACAATCTGACGTCCTGCAAGAGACACTTTAACATCACGTGAGACAAGGACAGCTGCTTTACAGGCTTTTAAATGATCGACGAGCAGCGCGACAAGCAGAACATGTAGCTCGGCAGCAGTAGCAGAAAGACAGTAGCTGATCAGACCGCATTTCCTCAGCGTGTGTTCAGCCCACCCTCCCCACCCTTGACAATACGAGCGGCAGATACATGAAGTGGTTGGGCTGTAACGTGCCGGGTGGGGGCTTGGGGGTGGGCGAGTGAAGCGAGCAGGGGGCAAAGTCCCCTAGTTTAATAAAACTTAAATAACTAGCAAATGGTTCTTACAATACGTGTGTGTTTTATATATATTAGGCCCTAATACTACTGTAGGTTATATGTAATGTCTGGACCACCCCATGAAAAAATCCAATTGCAAGTGATGGAATGAAACTTCTCTGAAATTCATACTTTAGTGTTACAGAGAGGAACAGCACCAACTCTGGGTCACTCTCCTCCTAACTTTAGATCTGTGACCTTCATGCATCTGTGATAGAGCAGGATAGTCATGAAATATCATTGCAAATGAATAATGATAATGCAATATTATCAAACCCATTCAACTCAAATTACAGCTACATGATTAAAAAACTGTACATAAAATCTACATTGTTCTTCTCATCTGCCTCTCATTCGGGATTAATGTCCAGTCCTTCTTCTCACAGTCCCACTACAGAATATCCATCCTTCCTTCTATCTTCTGAGCCCAAGCATCTATTTTTAAATCTGCTCAATCCAATTAACAGTTATAGAGGGTCACACCTATTTTGTCCGTATTGAATGCAATGCAAGTAACCAAGGGTTAGTTAGGTAGATACAGTGGGTTTGGAAAATATTCAGACTACTGCACTTTTTTTACCTTTTTTATGTTGCAACCTTGTGCTAAAATCATTCTAATTATTTTTTTTCCTTCACCAAGCAACACTCAATACTACAGAGCAGTGCTTCCCAAATTCAGTCTTGAAGACCATCTGTGGCTGCAGGCTTTTGTTACAACCAGATTCATAATCAACAATTATAATTTTTTTCTCTTATTCTACATTCAGAAAAGCACAGCAGCATGATTTTTACATTTATAAGACATTAGCTGTCCCCCACGGCTCCGCCTGTGTAGTAATGAAACAGGACAGTGAGGACGGTCCTGCCCGGCTCCCTTCCCTTGACTTCACGCTTCACCCTCCTCTCGGCCTTCAGCCTCTGTCTTGGATTAGTGTGAATATATCACTCCTGCAAGCGAACTCTGATACTTAGTGTGATGAGAGAAGTCGCAAAATCAACCGGAATGTTCAAGCAAATTATATAAAAAAAACCCGATCTAAATCCGTTAAGTAGTTCTTTCATGAAAAGTGGACAAACATACAGACAGACAGATGTTGGATTTTATATATAGAGAGAGATTTAGAAATATTTCTATCTTTGCTATAGATATAAATGCTTAACTCTTTTTTGTTGATTTCATTATATTTTGCCCTTTCTCTGAGCAGTTTTCCCCTTCATTGTATCTTATTAATGACAATTAAAAACGAGCAGAACAAACACGCTGGCAAATAACACGGAATAATCAAAGGCTGCAACTACTTTAGCATTAGACCCACTAATTAGAAAATAATGGATTAATTAAACAATTAGAACACCTGGAAAAGCAGAATGAAATATTGATGGAAATATTGTTAAAAAGAAAAAAAAATACACTATTCCCATATACTGTAACTGCTTGGTACATTTTAATTTTTAATTTTTTTTTTACTAAACTTAGTTTTCTAATTTCTATATTGTTCCCAAAACACAGAACTTGGGAAATAATACATCACTTAATTAGCCCAGAAATCCAATTAAAAACAGAAGCTGGTTTGGACAAAAACCTGCAGCCACAGTGTGACCCCAAGGCCAAGTTTAGGAATCACTGCTCCAGAGTAAACATGATTTTAGAAATTTTAGCAAATTTATTAAAAATGAAAAAACTGAAATATCAAGTGACATAAGTATTCAGACCCTTTCCTGAGTACTTTGTTAAAGCACCTTTGGGAGAGATTCCAGCCTAGAGTTGTCTTGGGTTTCACCTGAAAGTTTTCCACACTGCCATTTCTGCATTTTTTGCCTTTCTTCTTCTCAGATCCTCTCAGATTCTGTCAGGTTGGATAGATACTGTCAGTGGACATCTATGTTCCAGTCTCTCCAGAGATGTTTGATTAGGTTCAAATCCATGTTCTGGCTCGGTAACTCAAGGACATGCTCAGAGTTGTACTTAAGTCACTACTGCATTGTCTTTGTGCTTATGCTCATTGTCCTGTTGAAAAGTGAACCTTCAGGCTAATCTGTGGTTCAGAGCACTCTAGAGCTGCTTTTCATTAAGAATATTTCAGCACTTTCCTCTGTTCTGCTTTCCCTCAGCCCTGTCAAGTCTCCCAATGTCTGCCACTAAAAAATGACCCCACAACATGGTGCTACAACCAACATGCTTCATTGTTGGAATGGCAATTCACACCAGAAAATCTTGTTGGTGCCTCCTTGCAAACTCCATGCCAACTTCCATATGCCTTTTACTATGAAGAAGCTTCTGTCTGACCACTCTGTCAGAAAGCCTGGATAGGTGGAGTATTGCAGTGATGTCTTCCCTTCTGGATGTTTCTTCCATCTCCACACAGATTCTCTAGTATAACCACTGGAGTTTTGGTTACCTCTCTAACTATGGCCATTTTCCCATGATTGCTCAGTTTTAAACGTATTTCATTAAAAATTATGTCACTGTGCTACTTGATCCTTCAATGCCACAGAATTTTTTGTAACCTTACCCAGATCAGTGCTTCAACTCAGTCTCATCTCTAAGCTCTGCAGACAATTTATGACTTGGTTTTTGCTTTCTTACGGATTGTCAGCTGTTGGGACCTTCTATAGGTGTGTGCCTTCTCTAATCAGGTCCAGTCAATTCAACTGACCATAGGTGGACTTCAAACAAGGTGCAGTAACATCTCAAGGATGATCAACAAAATGGGATGCACCAGATCCAGCTTTTTTAGTGTCATAGCAAAGGGTCTGAAGACATGTGTCCATGAAATATTTCAATTTTTAGTAAATTTGCAAAAAATTCTAAAATCCTGTTTTTAATTTGTTATTCTGAGGTATTGAGTGTTCCTTGATATTTGAATAATGAATGTAAATCACTTTAGTACAAGGCTACAAAATGAACAAAATGTGTAAAAGTGAAGGGGTATAATGGGGAAATAATTCCTTAATCCACTGTAGATCGATAGATAGATAGATAGATAGATAGATAGATAGATAGATAGATAGATAGATAGATAGATAGATAGATAGATAGTGTGGCCAATAGGGGTCATACCAGCCCCACAAACCCCCAGACACAATTGCACCACAACAGTCCCAGTTCAATTGAACTCCTTTTAAAATAAACAATAAGT
The DNA here is from genome assembly GCA_026402145.1 of Polypterus bichir lapradei. Lineage (NCBI taxonomy): Eukaryota > Metazoa > Chordata > Cladistia > Polypteriformes > Polypteridae > Polypterus > Polypterus bichir. The sequence goes on along the minus strand of JANRMT010062811.1, from coordinate 9,683,266 downwards.
TCAAATAAGTCTCTTTTGCTCACAATACAGCACAACTCTTTCTCTTCTTTTTCTTTCTCCTCCACACTCGACTCCAATTCTTCTCTCTTTTAACTCCAGACCCAGGAGTACTTCCAAAGATGAATCTATTTCCCCACAGAAGCACTTATGGGTCAGGCAAGAATAAAACAATCCTTGTAACATCAGTATCTAAGTGCTCCCCATGGCAGTTCCCACCGAACCTGACAGGGCAGGCCTATGGCACTGCAACTGCAATGCTGACCTGCAGGTGTCCATATTGGGGCTTGCCAGATGGGATGCTGCCACCCAGTGTACGGAGGTACACTCTGCACGTAGCAGGCAGCCGACCACTGTGCTGACCTCCTAGGTTCCCAAGTCCATCCCAGATGCTGCTCAGTGGTTGTAAAGATGCCACATCGAATGTAGCCGCTGTAACATCCTTCCCCTTCCTGGCATGTAAAACAGATATCGCTACCTCCCTATCTTTCTTTTATTAAGGCCTTCTGGTCCAAGAAAGGGTGCAGTGTCCATATCGGTTGAGACATTCCTTTCTCCATGATAGACAGATAGATAGATAGATAGATAGATCTTACCTGAAGGAGGGGTCTGAGTCACCTCGTAAGCTTACATATTGTAATCTTTCTAGTTAGCCAAAAAAAGGTGTCATTCTGCTTGACATCTCACTACATTTATAATGGCTAACACGGTACAACACCCTAGTACTATAGATAGATAGATAGATAGATGCTGTAGTGCCTGAAAGGAAATTCACATGCTCCAGCAGCAAACTATATTAATAAAACATTTATAAAAATGTTAAAAAAACCTGCAAACTAATTTATAAGTACAAGCTCTAGAACTGTAAACACCATATAATCATAATAATAATAATGACATAGACATGTAAAGAAATGTCCCAGTGACAATGAGAATGTCCTAACTGGCTATGATGAGGACAGACACGATGGAAATATCCATTATCTAGTCCAATGGCAACTGGTAAAAAGAGTCCCAGTAGCAGCTTTCTGCATGTTGTGGTTCAATGAGAAGTTAGCTAAAGGTGCTCCAGGACAGCCCATCGTGGAGAAGGCAGCAGCTTTATTTACACTTGGCCTTCTCATTTAGGCTCAGTCCTGTGGTGTTGCAGGCCCTCCTGCTCAATTTATGCCACTTTTCAGCATTCTGTGGCTTGGTGTTCCTCTCCTAGCAGACCTCTTTGTAGAACTGCGCCCTTGCAGAAACAGATTGGAAGAAGAACCCCATGAACTTGTCTGACACATTAACAGACCTGAGTTCTTTGAGGCACGGCTCATTATGGAAGGTGCTATAACAAGCTAGAAGTGGACTGTTCTGGATATTGTGTTACTTGTAACAACACTCATTATGACAGCCACCACATAAACTAAACTACCTTGATAAGCATCATCTTTTTATTTAAAATAAGTCATAAAAAGTTCTGTTAAGGTATTTCCGTACTAAACTCTAATTGTACTGTAGTGTTTTTCTACAGTACTCAATACCAAAAACAGCATCTGAAATAAAGTGTTCTGTGATGATATCCCCTAGAAAAAAAAGTCATACAGAATAAAAGCTGAAACCTCTTTTCAGTATTCAATACTACTTCCCATTGCAAAAAGCAATATACAAAGTTATTACTAGCGCTGTAAAGTATTGTACTAGAAAGCTCACTGTAAAAGATCCTATATAATTTAGATATTTTTTGCTTTACAAAGCATGATAGGAAAGCCAAAACAAGAAATAAAATAAACACTGATGGACTGAATCATTAATTGACAGGAAACTGTACAAAAAAATCACTAGCATATTTTAAGAGATGCAGAAATAGCCAGTAATGACTCGACTAATGAGTCACAGAGTAGCAAATGTACAGGCGAATTACTGTTCAAAAATTCAAAAAGGGCACAAGTGTCAAAGCTGTGCTGACAGTGTTTCCAATTCATTGACTCCATGCACTTGTCAACACATCCATCAGGTGTGTGATGCACTGACAATGTAGCTACAGAGAGCAGCAGCTTCAGCAACAAAGAATAATGGCACCTTCTGTTTCCACCTGATCTCTCCCAATGCTATTTTTTCAGGTGGCATTATGCTGAACATGTTTAATTTGTATGGGGAAAACATAAATAATGTCATTTTGCATAATATGAAATGAAAGTCCGGCTCCAATAACCATGCTTGCCTTTTTGCTTTAACAGAATACCCTCTTCTATAATCGTACTTGAGTCGACCATATTTATAGAATTACTGGAAACACATTAGCTGAAGTACCCGACCTGATGATGCATTTTATCTGTCTCTAGCTATTATAGCGTTTTGACTTAATCCTAGTAATTGGAGTTATGTAGCTTGAAAAACAAATAATTAACAATGAGAGCTCGGTGGCATGGCCGCAAAATTGAGATCAATCTTCATTTTTATATCCTAAAAATGGATTTATTTTATTTTTGAACATATCTTTGAACTTGAATTTCTTTGTTTTCATCTTTTTACCATTTTGCGTTTTTTTTTTTGGTCACTGCTAATTTGGTATTTTGTTTCTGATGACTGCGGTCATATTGTTTATGGTAACCACATCAGCTGCCTATACTGACTGAGAGTGAGACGGTAAATCTTTTAAAGTAGATAACCAGGAGATACACATAGTCAAAAGGCAAGCAAAGGTTCAAACTAAAAGTGGATCATATCTTTCAAATGAAACAGAAACATTTTTAAAAATCGGTAGTCAGAAATGAGAGAAAAAAAAAAACAGGTAGTCAAAATGAACAAAAGGCTTTGAAAGATATAAATTTAAGTTCTATCCGTTTGATCCGTAGATGTTTGGAGTGACTTTTAAATCATCACACTTATGACATCACAGGCGGTACATGATCTGCAGAATTGTAGGAGAATTTCTATGGTAAGGGGAGATGCCAAACTCTCCGAAAGAGCAGTGCCATCAGAAACAAAGATGGTGTTGAGGTAGAACAGGAACGATGTTGAATTTTATCAGTTTACACTAGAAATAAACACTAATGACAAAATTGTAGCCCTTGAGTTCTAATAGCCCAAGATCATAGGTATTGATCCATCCAGAAAATCCCATAAAAACGTAAGAAAGGTGAAGATTACAACATTGCCTGTCTCGCAATTAGATGTTGTGATCTGTAATATTTGAAATGCATTTACTTTTACTGCGATGCTATTTTGGAAAGGGGTCTATCTTTCAACTGCCTTTCCCACGGTTTCTTCCATTTTTTTTCTCTGCTAGGGTTTTTATTGTGAGTATTTCCTTGTCTTCTTAGGGAGTCAAGGCCAGAGGGCTGTCAAGAAGCAGGGCCTGTTAAAGCCTGTTGTGAAACATAATGATTCTACTACCAGTTACTACTGCTTGCATCATACAATACAATACAATTTATTTTTGTATAGCCCAAAATCACACAAGAAGTGTAGCAATGGGCTTTAACAGGCCAGAAAAAACTCCCAAAAAAACCCTTGTAGGCAAAAAATGGAAGAAACACTGGGAAAGGCAGTTTAATGAGAGACCCCTTTCCAGGTAGGTTGGGCATGCAGTGGGTATCAAATTGAATGGGGTCAATACAATACAGTACAATACACAGAACAGAACAAAATCCTCAATACAGTATAAAAATAAAAATTTTAGAAGTACGGAGTAGAATTTAACAGTAGATGATATCACATAATATGATTTGGATTTGTTTAGAGTCCTGGAGACCTCGGCCATCAAGCTGCCTCCCCCATTTGGCCATTAAACAGATCAAACAGTGCTAATCCAACGAAAGGACCCCTCTTTCCCACGATTCCTGCGATCCTCCATCAGGGATGACTTTACCTTAGGCAGGCAAAACAACTTGGCAGGTGGGCCGTGGCACCAAATGCCACATTTCAGTACCGAGAAGAGAAACAGAATAGGTGAGGGTTAGTATCCAATTATAACTATCATGTTATTTATGTTTTAGTGCTAATGACTAACAACAGAGATGCAGTCTGTACAGTTAATAAGCAGCTCTAGTCAGGATATGCTAAACTGAAGTAGTGAGTCTTCAGCCGGGATTTAAAAGCTGAGACTGAAGGGACATCTCTTATAGTAGCAGGCAGACCATTCCACAGTTTAGGAGCCCTGTAACTAAAAGCTCGACCTCCCACTGTTATTTTATTAATTCTTGGAATCATAAGCAGACTGGCATCTTGAGATCTTAATGTGCACTCTGGTTGTAAGTCATGATAAGTTCAGACAAGTAAGCCAGACCTTGGCCATTTAATGCTTTATATGTTAAAAGGAGGATTTTGAAATCTGCCCTAAACTTAACCGGGAGCCGGAGTAGGGATTTAAGAACTGGAGTTATGTGTTTGTATTTTCTTGTTCTTGTAATAATTCTTCCAGCAGCATTTTGGATTAACTGGAGGCTGTATAAAGAACGGTTTGAGCATCCAGTGAGCACTGCATTGCTGTAGTCAATCCTACTAGAAATAAATGCATGAATTAATTTCTCAGAATCCTGTTTATTTAGAAAGTGCCTTAATTTCCCAACATTTTTAAGATGGAAGAAACATGATTTGGACAACTTTGTAATATGCGCTTTAAATGACATGCTAGAGTCAAAGATAACTCCTGGATTGTGGGCTGATTCAGTAAAATTAATGGTGATTCCAACTGAGTTAACACTAGAATTACCAGAGTCAATGAAAAAACTTATAATTCCGGCCCACCTTAAATCCCTTCGCACCTTTCCGTCAGCCTCTTTTGTCTTCTAAATGTGTCGATAAGCCCAAGCAGCAAGCAGCCTTATACCATCCCCCCATCGCCTCAGAACGGCCAAGAAGTTTTCCCAGTTCCTGCCTTCATTGATTATCTGGGAGTGAGCGACTCAGAATTGTAAGGGGAAATAACTTGATGTGCGTTTTGTGTCTAAACAATCTATGTAAACAAATCGTTAAAATAGAAACGTTTTCATGTTTTAGTAATAAATGACAAAATATACACACAAACTATATAATATTTAAAGGCTGATGGCCAAATATCAAATAAACACTTCCATAAAAAGGGCAACTACAATATGACAGCTTCCGTGATGCAGCGGTTAGAGCTGTCGACTTATAATCCAAAGGTCGTGAGTTTGAAACCACCTCCCTTGCAAATTTACTGTTTTGAGTAGTGAGCTGCTCTTATTGTTACTATTATACAATAAAAACATACATTGCATTTGTGTCTGTAACAGCCGATGTAAATTTATAGGACTTGTAAAAGTTAGCGTTTTTTTTGTCACTCTTATTTTCTCAGTCACGATCACGATATAACATCCGATTTTGCCAGTGTCCACATTTTGGTGCACAGTACTGTTTCTTTTGTATTCCAGGACATGCAGAGGGAAGAATAGTAGAAAGGTCGGTTCGCACTATATGCAATCATCAGATTCAAATGTTAACAGTTCACGAACATGCAAGACCGTCCTTTCTACATTTACGACATGTGTACTTGTTGCAATGTACACACTTTTCTCTGTGCTGTGGTTACTATTACACTGAAGGGGCGCCTGACACTGACTGAGTTTGACAAAAGAGGCTGACGGAGAGGTGCGATGGGATTTAAGGTGGGCCGAAATTACGAGTTTTTTCGTTGGCTCTGGTAATTCTAGTGTTAAATGATGACAGAATACTGTTGTGATCAGCGTCATTCCCTCCAACAATTTACATCTCTGTTTTATCTGTGTTTAAAGACAAGTAGTTCTCATCCATCCACTCATTTAATTCAATAACACAACTGATTAAAGACAACATAGGAGATGTCATCTGCATACGAGCGAAAATTAACATTATGTTTCCTAATGATAGATCACAGTGGAAGCATGTAAATTAAGAATAGTAAAGATCCCAGTGCTGAGTCCTGTGGGACACCATATTGAACTTCTGTGTATAATGATGGAGTACTGTCAGCACATTTCTGTACATATTGGAATCGATTTGATAAATAAGAACTAAACCAAGCGAGCACAGTGCCTGTAAGCCCAACATAATTTTCTAGCCTGTGCAGTAAAACAGAATGGTCAATGGTGTCAAATGCTGCACTTAAGTCTAACAACATAATTGCAGTAGAGTTTCCTTCATCAGAGGATATCAGAATGTCATTTACAACCCGCATTAGTGCCGTTTCTGTACTATGACCATTGCGGAAACCAGACTGGAATTTCTCAAATAAATTGTAATGCGTAAGGTGTGACTGAAGCTGATTGGCAACTACTTTTTCTTGTATTTTAGAGAGAAAGGGTAAGTTTGAAATAGGCCTATAATTATTGAGTATGTGTGGGTCTAGGTCTGACTTTTTAAGTAATGATTTAATGACTGACACTTTTAGTGCATCAGGTACTCATGAGATGCTAGATCATACAGCACAGCAAGATGTGTAGAGTAAACATCAAGAGACGTAATATATAACGCACTAGTGAGGCCTCACCTGGAGCCTTGTGTTGCATTTTGGTCAACCAAGTAGACATAGCAGCACTAGAAACAGTCCAGAGAAGAGCAACTAGGCTGTCTAGGACTGAGAAGTATGAGGTGTGAGTAAAAACTGAAGGAACTGAAACCTTTTCAGTTTAAGCAAACAGGGATTAAGATTCATGAGAGAAGTGTTTAAAATCATGATGGGATTGAGTACTGGGAATCCAAGCTGTTACTTTAAAATAAATTCTTCATTGAGATCATGGGGACATAGTTGGAAACATGTTAGGAAATCTTTCTTAATACAAAGAACCATCGACACATACTGTAGAATAAACTACCAAGCAGTGAAGTAGAGAGAGTAGGACCTTCATACCTTGACCTGATGTTATTTTGGATCCAAGGGCACAGGATTGGTGAGCTTGTGGGCTGAATGGTCTGTTCTGTTATGAAGTCATTTTATTTACTGTTTTGGAGCTTCTTGATACGTTAATATGTTAACTGATAAGTTAATTCTTCCACTTTGGGTTTTGAAACAGAGAATCCAAATTTTGTAACTTTTTTGTTTTTAACAATTATTTCACAATATTAAAATTATTTTGCAATGTTTCTAATGGTGTCTTAGTTTCTTATTGGGTTTGCCACTTCTAGAGTGTTCTGTTGTGACATTACCAGGGTGGCATGCTGGATAAACCTAGCACATAAAGCCTCAGTTGTTGCAATGGAATAAAAGGTCAATACTAACATCTTGTCTCTATCTGAGATTGTGGATAAAATTCTAAAACCTTCATACTAAAACCTTTTGTAAAAGCTTTCCAGGTATAGATATATTTGGCAGTGTTTGTTAACTTTGATTTTTAGTTTGTGTTGTTGGATTGTTAGGTTTGGATGACAGATTCTCTAACTACCTGGTTACTGGCTACTTGAAGGACTATGGTTTAGGAAGTTGAGGTTCTCTTGTAAACCTTAAACCAATGAGCAAGGAGCTCCCTGAAAGAGTCATATTTAATAGAATGAGAAGAAAGGTACCAGAGGACAACCAATGTTTCCAGGAATTTTAATTTCCAACCTTCTTTCGTATTACATCAATTGAGTAGATTAAATGGACATTGACTTCCCCCCAGCATTTTGTTATTGTCTCTTCTTTCATTGCAGTGTAATCCTAACCTGGCCAAGATGCCCTCAACTTGGGAAGAACCAGGACATGCACAGGACATTATCTCCCCTGGACCATCAGATGACAGCCCACCTATGTTGCTGCTGTGCCACAGATTCCCACCATGGAAGCTGGAGTTCATCTACTCAGCCTTGTTGGGTTCCGTTAGTACCACCGTGGGTGCTGTGGGGACTAGAGAGATCTTCTTTGTCAGGTTCCAGCCGTGTACCCGGACCAAACTATTGGAACACCGGAAGTACTCCCAGGTTTTATTTAAAAGGAGAAGCCTGCCTCAACTTGGGCAGCCAGAGTTGAGTGGCATGGAGGAGGCATATCCCAGTGGAAGAGAGAGAGAAGAAAGAGAAGAGACAGAGAAAACTCAAAGTATTGCTCTGTGATATTGTGCTCTGCTTGTAGTTATGGTTGTGGTGTGGGAAACAATTGCCTGAGAAGAGTTTCCCACAATAAATCCTCCTGCTTGTATTATACTTATGTCCAAGCCTGTTTGTGTTTTGTGCTTGGGTAGCTGACGCGTCCCTAACAGTCCACAAAGTACAGTATATATTGTTTATATTTATGATGTTGGTCTTTTTATGTTTAAACATTATGTTCAATGTTTAAGTTGTATTTCTTTTTTTCATATTATCATGTATACATGGTAGGGGATCACCTTCCGGGCTCATCAGAGGTATTTAAAACCTCACCAGGGCCAAATGGGGCACTGTCACTAATGGCATCATCTCTTCTCTCATCCACAGTGCCAAGAAGGTGTCCAGTGAGGGCAACTGACTCCACCTCTTCCAATCAGGGCCCTATAAGACTCGGACATCCCCAGAAGGGGTATATCTTATTTGGATCTGATCTTGCCAGAGAATGGAAATCCAAAGCCAAGACCTGCTCTACTGAGGCTTTGATCTGTTGAAGCCAAGAAGGCTGTAATCTCTGAGTTCAATACTTAACATTTCTTAGGACTCCCCGTGTCTTTGCTCATCCACCGTAGTATATTTGTAATTCCTGAATAGTATTCACAGCTTGTAAGTGGATATGTGTTTAGTGTGAATAAATTGAAGTGAACTGAATAAAATTAATTCTTAGAATCTATGTATTTATTATGACAGAGCGGAGGTCAAAAACTGCTACAAAAACTATAGAGATCCTTGATGGAAACATCGCTGAATGTCATACTGTCTCTTACATTGTCCTGAATTTATATTCATTGCATTCTAAAACTTTCATTTTTGGCAGAAACAGGACTCCAATTTAATTATTTTTTTTAAAATAAGTGGTTACCCAAAGTGCAGAAGAAAAATGTAGACAGCAAATTTTGGGATTATCGTCTAACAACTTGTAAATTGCTTTGGATTAAAGCATATGCTAAGCGAATAAATATAATTGTAAATAACTGTTTTCTAACACATGTCGGTGCTAGAGGACATGTTCACTAATAAACAATGGTTATAATAGAAATAGTTTTAAAGAGTTAATTTAGTATATCATTTACATTTTCAGCCCTGCTTAACTATGTTTTCTTCATTATTAATTCAGCTTTAACTAAAATTAAAAGATAAGTGAACAGAGCGTGCATTTTTTATTTTAACATGCATTTTCTATAAAGATATTTGTGCATGTAACCTTTTTTTTATTTATTATGGACCTTTGTCTTTTTTTCAGGCTATAAATCTGACACGGTGATTACACCCAAATTTGTTATTAATGGGTCATTTCAGATAATCTGATGCTTGCTTGAATTCAGCCATGTAATGATTTATTTAGCAGCATCTTTGATGCTAAGTGTAACTAAAACTACCAGTGGTGAAAAATCCAACAGACAAGCGACAGTGAACATTTTAACAGTTACCAAGTAATTTAAGTTAACCATCTGCTTTGAAGGTTAGTACATTATAACACCCGTACAAAATGATTTCAAGCATAATATAATAATTACAGGTTTGCCGACAGTACTGCCATTAACTGACAATTTTCTAGAATTTTGTGCTGCCCAGTGGTCTGCAGCTATCTGCTAATTTACAGTCTGAGCTGCCCTTAACCTCTGCAGTCCATCTTCTTCTTGTTGCTGATTTTTAGAGGTACTCCTGTTCACATATATCTGCTGATAAGGGCTGTGGTGAATGTCAGTAAGGCCAGCAGAAAATCAACATATACTATATTTCTGAGGATAAAATGTACAGAAGCTGACGAATCAAACAAATAAAGGTGGCAGGAACAAACAATGGCTGTCAGAAAAGAGAATTTGGGGTACCTAGCAAAGAAAACATAGGTGATTATTTTAAATTGTCTGTTTAGAAGATGAACTGGCGGTCATCAATTATTAATTTTTCAATAATTCAAACACCTAATGTATTCAGTGATCAGTTTTCCAATGAACCAATCAACTTGTCAAACCAAATAATATCCGATTTGAATTGATTTGATTCTGCAACACAACATTCTTAAATCTGGTTAATCCAGTTGAGGGTTACAGTAAACTATCAGCACCAGGTACAAGGCAGGAGTGGCATTAGTCCATCGCAGGGCCCCATGTGTGCACACAGGACAAATTCAGAATTGACATCCAACTAACCATGTTATAAAATGAAATCGTCATAAAAGGAATTGTGAAATTTTTTTCACAAAGGCAGAATGGATATGAATAATATGAGAAGCAGGTGAGAATCTTCATTTATTTGACCAGAAGAGGCCCACCTTTACTTAGCAAGGCCCCAAATACCACCTGTTTGCTTCAACCAGAGCAAGCCCCAGAAATATAGAGCTGGCAAAACACACAAGGGAGAATAACCATCAGCCCCTGGTTTATAAACAAAAGGGCCACAAAGAATCTTTATAAATCAAACATTTATTTATGAAAAATAAAAATCTCCAGGAAAATGATCAACAGAGCCAGAAGAGGCAAAAATAATTTGCTTAAAGAGGCATCCACATCAAACAAGTCTTACTACACAATCTGCAGGTAGAATCCAATGAAACATGGTAATAAACTCCCAAAAAACAATAAATAGAAAAGAATCCTCCACAAAAACCATAATGACCCCCTGCTCCCGAGCCTTCTCAGCTGACTTAAATAGCCAGAGGAAGGGCTGAGTAGTGGTGATGTCAGAGACCCACAAAGACCAAGGAAGAAGAGCACAATTAAAAAAACAGTACACAATTACCCAACTATGAACAAAATCTGAAAAAATAGCTTAAAAATCTCTTTCAACTTGGATGGAGACTGTCAGTGGACAGCCATTTCCAGGTCTCTCCAGTGATTTTCAATTGGGTTTAAGTCTGGGCTCTGACTCGGCCACTCAAGAACATTTCCAGAGTTGTCCCTAAGCCATTCCTGTGTTGTTTTTGCTTTGTGCTTTGGGTGATTGTCCTGCAGCAAGGTGAACCTTCAGCCTTGTCTGAAAGTAACCCCACAGCATTACGCTTTCACCGCCATGGTTCACAGCTGGAATGGTATTTTGCAGGTGATGGCCAGTGCCAGGTATCCTCTATACTGTATTTGAGGCATAGAATTGAGGGCAAACAGTTTAATCTTGCTTGCATCAAACTAAACCAAACCAACCACAGTCCTTTAGGAGCTTTTTGCAAACTCCAAGCAGTCTTTTCATGTGTCATCTGGCCACTCTGGTGTAAAGCCCAGATTAGTAGAGTGTTGAAGTAGTGATTGTCCTTCTGGAAGTTTCTCTCATTTCCACACAGACTCTATGGAGCTCAGTCAGAGTGACCCCTGGATTCACCCTGATCACCTCTCTTCCCATGGCCCTTTTACTCCAGTTGGGTAGGGCAGCCATCTTTATGAAGAGTCATGGTTCTAAAGTCTTCCATTTAAGAATTATGGAGGCCACTGTGCTCTTGGGAATCCTCAATGGTGTGTGCATTTTCTGTTTGCTTTCCCAGATCTGTGCCTCAGCAAAATCATCACTCTAAGCTCTGCAGGCAATTTCTTCAACCTCATGGCTTGGTTTTTGCTCTTTTGTCAGCTGTTGGGCCTCATATAGACAGGAGTACACCTTTCCTAACCATCTGCAATTAACTGAATTTACCACAGGTCTACTCCAAACAACGAGTAGAAACATCTTAACAATGATCAATAGAATGGGATGCACCATAGCAAATAATCTGAATACTCGTGTCCATGTGATATTTCAATTTTTAATTTCTATTTCATTTGCAAAAATTCTAAAATTCTGTTTTCATGTTGTCAGTTGGGTGTTATTTGATGAGCGACAAAATTAGTTTAAATGATTACAGTATTAGGATTCAGCATAATGAACGGAATCCAAGTACTTTCTAAAGGCACTGTCAGTAATTTGGACTGGGAGAAATGTAGGAATCATTTTATAGCAGAGAATGAAACCGGAGTCTACACAACCATTGAAAGAATAGAAGCATAGGGTTTCTAGTGTTTTGCCAGCAATACTGCAGTTACAGTTTGTTAAGTGTTACAGAAGAAAAATGAGTCACATGAATCAGTTATCAAATAGGAGGTTTATTAAACATCAATGGACTCATTGGACTCAATTCCTATCAAAGATAAGATTTGAATAACCTTCTGTGCTTCGAGATATCAATGGGTAGGCCCTTGATAATCTTTCATTTTAAGTTTAGAGCTTCATCTCTGACTGTACAAGGCACTGTTTATGTGGATGAGCCCTCTTGATACTTTACCTATGTGGTATGCACTCCATCAGTTTGCTCCACCAATCTGACATGTCCTGGTCAACTACATCAATTGTCAGATATATCATGGATGCACATCTTAGGCAACCATTTAAACTGCTGATTCAAAAGACTAATTATGAAGGGAAAAAAATAAGCTGATAATGTATACCACAAATCTTTTGTCTTTTCAGATGTCCCCAACATGGAGACAATCTCCAGGTGACCAGATACAATGCATTTGCCTATGTATCCTAGCCAATCACATATATAAAAGATGATTCCATATAGGCCAGATGTTTGACCAGTTGTTCCCAGCATGAAGATACACCCTAGGCAATCGGTGGTTTGACCTTGCATCCCTAGGCAGAGGTACGGCCTAAGTGACTGTGAAGCACAGACTAGTTTTTTGATACAACAGATGCTGTGTGTCACAGACCAATCATTTGTCTGTGCAACCCCAGCACAGAGATGGTCTATTAGCAGCCATTTAGTTATAGTGTCATTCTTTGATTCACAAGAACAAGAAAGAAAATCATCCACTTCTGGCTTTTGATTTGAGGGAAATAAAATATCTAATATCTAACATAACAGAAAAATCATCAGCAAGATCCTAGAGAAGACCCGAAATCAACATATCAAGAGAAGATTTTAGTATAAATTACACATTATAAATACTGGTGTGAAAAATCCAGGGTCCAAAAGGAAGAACTGGCATACCAACAAAAGTAGCCAGATAGTTGTCCTGAATTGGGTCATGGACTGGAAAACACCTTCTTAATTTAAGTGCCCCTACTGCTCCCACCATTTTGGTCTCAGGAGGCGCCTTAAGACGAACAACAAAAACTAAAAACGGGATGCTGCCCAACTTGCAGCTACCGTCTGTGTTATATATCTGTTTGTTATTGATGGTGTAGGAAAAGGTAAGAAAAGAGTGTGACCAGGAAATGAGCCAAGCCTATATTTTTTAACAAAACATCCATCCTGTCATTCATCAAAACAAAGAGTCATAAACAAAAGATGTCAAAGAACAAAGCAAGGATTCTGTTAAACCAGACAATCAAACATGAAAGCACAAAACAACAAGAAAAGGTTTGGATGCCAGGAAGTGCACTGAGTGGTCCTATATACCCTTGAACCCTGATAGCACATGCTTGACCCTGGATGTCACCCATAGCAACCTTTGCAACAGTACTGCACAAAATGGTGGCATACTGTACATGACAAATAAAATGGTGCTGCAGGAAAATGTAAAATATTTTTAGGACCCTTAAAACAAGAGAATTCCATAAATAAATTCCATGGATAATAAAACCCTAAGCAAAAAAAAATCAAATTATCAAATTGAAGAGAAAACAAAGCAAGAACATTTTAAATTAGAAAGCTGATCATTTATTGTAATTCTACTCTTAACTGGTAAATTGCCTTGAGCTACAAAGTGGGGGTCCTTTCTTTTTAATTTTACCCTCATATCTCTGCGTCTTGCCTGCAGGCTTCACTCGGGTCTGGCCAACGTACACCATCCCAGTTTGCATCTCACCCCTACTAGGTGTCCTACCCTTGTCCAGATTCCAACCTGGAGGAACACCTAGCTTATCCATCTCTCTTTCCCATGTAATGGTTGAGAGATGTGGAATCAATGGTGTCCATAGGGCCTTTAAGGTTCACCTAGCAGTTCCAGACCTCCAGTCCTAGCATCGAGTGATGGGACTTTGATAGGTTTGGTTACCTGCTGTCAGCCTGGAGCCCCTGTCAACCTGTAATTCACATCTCTATTCCTACTAAACCCTTCAATGAAACCTCTGGTTTGGCACCCCTGAGATCAGAGAAATGTAAGAATCTAGGCAAACTGATGTCATCTTATTTAATAGAGCACAAAGCACAGACATATTAGATTAAATACACATACAAGCGAATACTGTATAATACTTTAGCTCATCGCCTGTTTAAACAAGTAGCTTTTATAATGTAGTCAAGGTATAAGTAATAAAGAAAGTAACAGTCTTACGATAATTCACCAGTGATGACACAGATTCAGATTTTTTGTCTTTCAGATGATAGACTCTAATACAGATGACAGACTCTAGATGTTTCCAACATAGCTGCTCATAAATTTCCACTTGGGTACATCTGTCAGATTTCACTCCTCTATTGCAGTGGGTTCAAAAAGTATTCAAACCCCTTCACTATCTGCACAGTTTTATTTGCATTATACAATTAATTTAAATGGATAGATTTGTCATTTGTGCCCATCAGTCTATAATGAATAACCCATAATCACAAAGTGGAACTGTTTTCAGGAAGGTCTGCAAATTTCTGAAAAATCAAAAACTGAAATGTCTCATTCATATGAATATTCAGACCCCTAGGTGTGCCACTCCAAATTGTGGTCGGGTGCATTTTGTTTGTTTTTTAATTCTCCTTGATAAGTTTCTAGAACTTGATTAGAGTCCACCTGTGGAAAAACTAATTGATTGGACATTGCTTAGAAAGACACACTCCTACATATGTAAGGTCCCACAATTCACACTGCATGTCAGGACAAAAACCAACTGATGAAGTTCAACAAACTCTCTGTAGTCATGCAGAAGCACAGATCAGGGCAAGAGCATAAAACATTTCTAAAGCTTTATGTGTTTCCAGGAGCACAGTGGCCTCAATAATTGTGAAATGGAAGAAGTTTGGAACCACCAGGACTCTTTCTAGAGTTTATCGTCTGGCAAAATTGAGTAACCGATCAAGAAGGGCCTTGGTCAGGAAGGTGACCAAGAACTCAATGGTCACTCTAACAGAACTTCAGGCGTCCTCTGCTGATATGGGAGAACCTGTCAGAAGCAGCACTTCATCAACTGCATACTTATGGTTGAGTAGCCAACTTCTGCTTTGGGTTTGCCCAATGACTTTGAAAAATTGAACTTTTTGAGTGTTGTGGAAAAAACTTTCCTCTGTTTTCAAATAAGTCATTCTTGGAGGCCAGATGAAAATGTAGAACGATTCTTTATTTGCACATAGATATGCACAAATGTCTCCATCCATGGAGTAAGCAATCAAAACAACAGTCCATTCCCTTGTATACTTTTCTATTACCTTTACCTTATCTAATACATCACGTCATCTGACTCTTAATATGCAGAATTCTACTATTTAGTCAATCGACTACAGCCACCAGTAACTTCATATACATGACAAGTCTTTCATTATTCTAAACATCGCTTTGCTTACAGGCATGTCCTATGGGTTTTTCCATTGATCGTATCACTGCTTCCTAATAAGGCTGTTTGGGCTATCTCTCTAGTTTGTTCTAACATTTAAATGGGGTGTTTATTACTCATTTACTTATTAATTACCTTGATGGTTCCTCTTAAGATGAGGCAATCCTCACATGCTCAAGTTTTAAAGCCATGTTTAGATAACCCTTGTCACAAAAACGACACAAAGTCATCAAGAAAGGTTTGGGGCAGCCACCCATATATTGTGCCTTGGCTGCAAAATGGTTAAATGAATAAGAGATGTTCACAGATACGAGTCCAAAACAGAACTGATTTAGGTGGCTAATGATGGCGACTTTATATGCCGAGAACCGAAAGTAGCGTCATCAGTGGCATGGAACCAGAAGTGACGTCATCAGTGCTGCCGGAAATGGAAGTGACGTCATCAGTGGCACTGGAAATGGAAGTGACATCATCAGTGGTGCCAGAACCTCTGCGGGATTTCCCCAGGACGGTCTGCAAGGGATTGAGAGAGACAGTCAGTGCCGCCCCCTGGTCTGGCATGGAATTACTATCATTCAGGCTCTTTAGCTGCCTCCCGTGTGACACCCTTTAGTTACCATCAGTACTTTTCCTTATGCTTTTAATAATCCATTGATGCAACTTCATTTAAGTTGTCGCATGCGGCTGGGGGTGGAGCCCTGGTGCCTGAAGAACCCTGGACCTCAGCACTTCCGCAACACGTGGGTGTGTCCGCGGGGGATTGCCGGGAAAGCAGCTGGAGCCCATCCGGGCTGGCATTTAAGGGGTCGCCTCCCTTCCATCATGAGCAAGAGTTGGGTGGAAGTGGACGGAGCTCAGAGAGAGGAGTGGAGGCGGCCAGGAAAGGCATTAAAGACTGTGAGGCCTGGACTTTGGGGGATCGGTGCTGGAGGCACTGGGTTGTGCACTAAAACAATTGTAAATATATTTGTAAATAAAACGAGTGTGTTGGGTGAACAAACAATGTCCATCTGTCTGTGTCCGGGTCCAGTTCCACAAAGTATATACTGTACATGTATTAAATTGTAAAAATTACCATGCATTGATTAAAAATATTTGATTAAAATTTTATATGAGCAGATCTCCAAGCACTGTGTCTGGCGAAGACCAGGTATTGGTCATCAGCTACCTAATACCATACCTGTAGTGCAGCATTATAGTGGCAGGGTCATGTTATGGGGGTGCTTCTCAGTGGCAAGGACAGGGAGAGTGATTAGAATTGTGGGAAGGATTAATGCATCCAAATACTGAGAGGTCCTTAAACAGAACCCGCTCAGACTGGGGCAATGATTCACATTTCAGCGCAACAATAACCTAAAAGATACAGCCAAGACAATACTGGAGATGCTTCAGGATAAGTCTTTGATTTTTCTTCAGTGGCCCATCTAAAGCCTAAAGTTAAACCCCATAAAACATTTGTGGAGTGACCTGAAAGTTTGTGTAAAACTTCATTTCCCATCAACCCTAAAGGAGCTTGAGAAGATTTGTCAGAAAGAACCAGATAAACTGCCTAAATCCCCGTGTGCAAAGCTCATAGAGACTTACCAAAAAGGACTTAAAGCTGGAATGGTTGCCAAAGTGGTTTCTATAAATTAATGAATTAAGAGTCTGAATACTTATATGAACAAGAGATTTCAGCTTTTGATTTTTAATAAATTTGCCAACTTTTCTGAAAACATGTTTTCATTTTGCAATTATGGGTTTTTGAGTGTAGATTGATGGGCCAAAAAAGCAAATGTATTCATTAAGAATTAAATCTGCAACGCAATGAAGTGTGCAGAAAGTGAATGGTCTAAATACTTTCTGAACCCACTGTACCTTTTGTCCTAAAATGGATGTTCCATTCTTAGGTAGTGTACTTTCTTTGTTCTTTTTAATTCTAAAAACTCATACAACATATAATTAGGATTTGGGTTTTATATTTACACCAGTAATGGCGCACTGCACGATAACATGCAGTGAATACACTTGACTTGAGCATTCACAGTTTTCCTACTCTTTCTCTGTATGTTTAGCATTCGTTTGCTCAGAGGTTGATGCGCTTGCTGCTTCCTGAGCAGCTCTTCTTTTCTTCACTCTAGCAGCCCGCTTCTTCTCTTCTTTTGTCGGCATCTAATCGCATTAAAACTGATTAAGTCAGTTTTTGTTTTGCAATTATTTAGTACGTTTTCTTTAATTTCTCACATAAGCTGGCACTTAAGTCTTCAATCTGCCTCAAGAATGATTTAAGATATGAGAGGTAGGGGAAGTGATGACGAAGGTGGTAGGGATGAGAACGGTGCCCATACACGTACGCTGCACAGCTGCCCTGCTGGCCGCTACCAGGAGTTGATTCTACAATAAAATAAAATAAAAATAAAAAGAGGAATAACCTTGGAGGTCAATCATAAGCCCAAAAGCTGATAATAGACCAAATTTCAGGTCAATAGGTTAAATGCTACGTGAGCTACAGGTGATTTAAAATCCTGGACAGACAAACAGACAGCCACGGTAGCGTATTATATATAAAGATTGCATTCAATGTTTTTTTGCATGATTAACATTTCTTTAGGCTTGTTATAAAGAGCATGTCAATGTTTAAATATTCAGCCATTTCATAGCATGATATCTGAGTAATAGAGCCACTCAATTCAAATTTTCAACTGCAGAACACAAAAGAGGAGCTGGTGTTTGTGACTTAACTGAAATTCTTGTCCTCATGTTCAGCTCATTACTTAATTCTTAAATCATTTAGTTTTAATCTCTTGATATTTGAGTACCTCCAGTCCATTTATGACCCAATTTGATTCTAAACCCGAGCTTTCCGCTAGTGGAACAAGGTGGTCTGTTTTCTTGACACCCCAGTGATCTTGAATGCAAGTCTGCCAAACAATGCAATTCTAACATTCAAATCTAACATTGTTGGGCTTCATTTCAGAGTATTGGATTTCAGACAGTGATCCATAATAAACGACAAGCCCTGAAGATGGGGTTATGGTAGGCAGACTAAGAAAATGAATACTCTATGAGCTTCATGCATCACTGGCTACTTGGAATTAAGGGATTACCAGTGCCAGAGACTGACTCACCATGTGAATGTCAGGTGGGGAACATAGAAGGCACTATAACGAGCTAACCTGATGCAAACAGATGCTAGAGGCACAAGTCCAAAAAGCACACATGAATTTATTTATACATACAGTTTTCCCAACAGCTCAATCACACAATTTCCTTTCTTTACTTTATCTTTGTCTCTTAGTTCTTTTCTTTTCTCCTCCACTACTCCTCAGCAAGCTTCATCTTCTTCATCATCATCATCATCATCTTCCTCCTCCTCCCGACTCTGGCTCTTGGAATACTGCTTGCTGGCCCCTTATATAGGTCACCCATAAGTGCTCCAGGTGCTTGTTGACCTACTTCCAGTAGCACTTCTAGGTGTGGTGGAAGAGCTGCTCTCTAAAGCTCAGCACCTCCTATCTCAGATGCAGCACTCTCTGGCGGCACCAATGGATCCCCATAGGGCAGCACCAAACTCTCACTCTCATGAACCCCTTGCGGGAGCCCCAGGCACGGCTGCAACCCAGGGGGTTGCCATCTAGCGTTCCAGGGGAGGCAACGTTCTCGCCATGCTTGCTTACCTGGTCCTTCCAACATGGAGGCGTTCCAAATGGGCAGGGGCCCCGGCCATCATCCACACAGGATAGATTTAAAATTGAGTCTCAGGTGCTCATGGAGTGGTTGGACAGGTAAGAAGTAGTAACTTCAAAGAGAAGGAGCAAACAATACAAGCCAACAGGAAAAGAACAGTAAGGTGTGGAGCAGAAGTCAAAAATATCACCGTTAAGAAAGTCAGACAGAGTGATGTGTGTGGCTACCTTACAGCTGTTATAAGGGACCCATATCAGTGAAATACAGTACTGTGCAAAAGTTTTAGGCAGGTGTGAAAAAATGCTGTAAACAAAGAATGCTTTCAAAAATGGAAGTGTTAATCATTTATTTTCATCAATCAACAAAATGCAGTGAATGAACAAAAGAGAAATCTAAATCATATCAATATTTGGTGTGACCACCCTTTGCCTTCAAAACAGCATCAATTCTTCTAGGTACACTTGCACACAGTTTTTGAAGGAACTTGGCTGGTAAGTTGTTCTAAACATCTTGGAGAACTAACCACAGATCTTCTGTGGATGTAGGCTTCCTCATATCCTTCTGTCTCTTCATGTAATCCCAGACACACTCAATGATGTTGAGTTCAGGGCCCTGTGGGGGCCATACCATCACTTCCAGGACTTCTTGTTCTTCTTTACGCTGAAGATAGTTCTTAATGACTTTGGCTGTATGTTTGGGGCCGTTGTCCTCCTGTACAATAAATTTGGGGCCAATCATACACCTCCCTGATGGTATTGCATGATGGATAAGTATCTGCCTGTATTTCTCAGCATTGAGAACACCATTAATCCTGACCAAATCTCCAACTCCATTTGCAGAAATGCAGCCCCAAACATTCAAGGAACCTCCACCATGCTTCACTGTTGCCTGCAGACAATAATGAGTACCGCTCTCCAGCCCTTCAACAAAGAAACTGCCTTCTGCTACAGCCAAATATTTCAAACTAGCCATGTACGCCCAACTACGTTGCGTGTGTTAAAGTTGTCTGTGAAGGGCTCCCTGTTTAAACGCGGCTGCCAGTCGTGAACTGGGCCCTTCGTCGCACAGTATTATGATTTTTTATAAGGGAAACAAAATTACAAAAGAAAACCCTTGGATATTGATTCGATAGGAACGGCCTACTCGGAATCACTGTCCGAATCGTAATTATGCGCTGGTGTAGGAGCATTTCTGCTTCTGTACTGTGGCATCTGGCCGGGGCTGGAGCCCAGCCGGGATGCCCAGGAGGACCGGAGGAGGGCTTGGACCTCCTCCAGACCGCAAGGGGGCGTCCGCCCTGGTTATGTTGGGGGCCACGGGTAAAGGGCTTAGAAGCCCAGCCCTGTAGGGACCCGTGGCCACCGCCAGGCGGCGCCCTGGTGCCTGAATATCCCAGGAGCCTAGCACTTCCGCCACACCAGGAAGTGCTGGGGGGAAGACGACAGGGGACACCTGGACGGCTTCCGGGTGCGCAGCCGGCACTTCCGCCACACTGGGGCGTGGCTACAGAGGAGTGCCGGGAAGCAGCTGGGGCCCATCTGGGTTCCTATTTAAGGGGCCGCCTCCCTTCAGTCGATAGCGGAAGTCGGGTGAAAGAGGACGGAGCTGGAGAGAGGACTGGAGGCGGCCAGGAGAGAGGCACAAAGACTGTGAGGCCTGGACATTGGGGGAATCGGTGCTGGAGGCACTGGGGTTTGTGAGTGCACGAAAACTGTAAATAATTGAAAATAAACAGTGTGTGGTGGACCCAACGATGTCTGTCTGTCTGTGTCCGGGCCAGCGTTCACAGTACGTTCACAGTCCGTTCACAGTCCGTCTCGTTTTCACGACGCTGTCGTTTCCTCTCACGATCTCTTCTCAACCTTTCTCCAATCTCGCAGGTTGCTTTGTGGCAATCCAAAGAGTAAGGCAATATACACGGAGCAATGGTTATAAAAGGGGGACACATAGGTATCCAGGCTCTTTAAAGCATAAATAGGGATCACTTCACTGACATGTGAGCAAGCCACGGTACAACTGTGAGACACGCAGCACTCGCCGGCTACAACGTAACAATAATAATTTCCGGAATGTGCTGTTACGTTGTCATACATTTTACCCACTGTCTTTCTTTCACTCATATGTTATGTAGGCACGTACCTTTTATCTTCGGCAATCTCATTCGCTAACCAGCGTAACAATGTCCACCACCCCTTTCATTATTCCGGCACATTGTTGACATCCGTGAGTAACAACAACGTACTAAACTGGAAGGTGGTCTACGCATGCGTGGAATTCGCGGGCAAACAAAGATCAAGATCTAAATGAAGATCTCTTTAGTTAATTTAAAGCACAACAATTTGTTTAGTTTGAATGTCTGTGTTTTGAGGTGTGACTGGAGTAATACAGTCTTCAGTAGTATAAGCCTGGAGGAGATTCTTAATGCAATGCCTATGTTTTAGGTGTCTCTCTAATGCCATCTAGTGCTTCTTCTTCTAATTCATTCGTGGACAAACAAAGATCAAGATCCAAATGAAGATTATATATAGAGATTTTGACTCATCAGTCCAGAGCACCTGCTGCCATTTTTCTGCACCCCAGATCCTATGTTTTCGTGCATACTTGAGTCGCTTGGCCTTGTTTCCACGTTGGAGGTATGGCTTTTTGGCTGCAACTCTTCGATGAAGACCACTTCTGGTCAGACTTCACCGGACAGTAGATGGGTGTACCTGGGTCCCACTGGTTTCTGCCAGTTCTGAGCTGATGGCACTGCTGGACATCTTCCGATTTCGAAGGGTAATAAGCTTGATGTGTCTTTCATCTGCTGCACTAAGTTTCCTTGGCTGACCACTGCTTCTACGATCCTCAACGCTGCCCGTTTCTTGTGCTTCTTCAAAAGAGCTTGAACAGCACATCTTGAAACCCCAGTCTGCTTTGAAATCTTTGTCTGGGAGAGACCTTGCTGATGCAGTATAACTACCTTGTGTCTTGTTGCTGTGCTCAATCTTGCCATGACATGAAACTGTCTTCATGAAACATGAAACAGCATTTTTTCACACCTGCCTAAAACTTTTGCACAGTGCTGTACTTCATATAAGAAACAAGACTAGGTAATCACATGAACCATTTGGAGCGTGTTTTTAAATCTCCTATGGCCTTTCTTCTGAACTTTTGCGTGATTCTAAATGTGAAATTATGTGTACACTAAAAAACACTGAATATGCATTCGGTTGCCACCATGATATATGAACCATGCTAATCAACCTCATACATATTCAATCACGATGCTGCAGACTCATTGGCTTGCCTCCCACATGACGCATCCAGTAGCATGACGCAGAAGTTCTCGTTTCTAAGTTAGAGGCACGCAAAGAATCTCCATTTGGTTTCCTCAGTGTGGGTGTCAGGAAGAAGGACATACATTGAATGGCAACGTGTTGCTGCTGCCAGTTGCACCATGCCTGAAATAATAAATCAGATCCAACTTCCGGCAACAAAGCGTATTGCTAGTCACAAGTGTGTGTGTTAGTAAGAAGATGAAGAAAAAACAAAAAACACGTCTATACTCTCTGATTTCAGTCTGTGAATGGCATCTGTAATTGGAGATGCCTGTTAAACATGTTCTGTTTTATGTATGTGCACCCATACCATACAAAATCTTGATATAACACTTCATCAGTCACTTAAAGGTTTCCAGAGCAGCAGGCATGATGGAGTGAAGCTTGGCTGAGATATGCCTGACCTGTCGGCCAGTTCCTTGAGAGCTGACAGCATGTAATGGCCTGCTCACTCTCCAAAACCAGCAGCTACACTACCAAGACCTGTGGCCTGGCAAGCTGATGATGTTAGACCAGGCAAACCGTACTTCTTCCAAATAAACTTCCCCCAATCAACGATCAAAAATAAGCCAAAAAACAAACAGTATGTAAAATAATAAAGTGAGTATATATTGATAAAAAACTAAATGAACAACCTCCAAACAATATACTGTATATATCCTACCCCAACCAACCCCGACATAACATTCAACCCCAAAAGTGTCCGGTGGAAACTAATAATAAAAAGAAGTGCAGCACAAAGTTAATATACAATACAAACACTCTCTTGACCCCACACTAAACACGAACTCAATAAGGCACACAGAACGTACTAAAGTCCAGAAGATTTAACGGAAAAAGAAAAATGTTTGTAAACCTGGTTCAGCTGGAAAAATTGTCCTACAGAAATTACAAGGATGAAAATAATGGCTTGCTCCTCTCCCCAAACAACAAGAAATAGTCTCACCGTGCTTATCCTCAGTACGTGGCGCAATCCAAAACCCGGTGTTTTGCAGTGCAAAGATGTTGTTGTTGGGCGTTGAAAGTGGCAGGTAGACAAAGTTGTGAATGATTTGAATCGGTGCTTTCTCCTGTTTCTGTAGTGAATTGGCGGTCTAGTAGTTTCTGTCCTTTCGTTTAAATAGCAAATTACCGGATGTAGGTGATAGGATTGACAGAACCAGTTATGAGATAACCATGGTTCCACAGTGTTATCCTTCCCCTTTTGTTTCCAGGGGAGCATATTTACATGCACACAGACCATGTAAACAGGTCAACATGACGAAAGACGGGACTTGGCACAAAATACATTTACGACGGCATCAATCATGTAGCACCGCTACAAACAGGCAGTCTAAACTGACGAAAAAACAATTTCTTCAGTGCAAATACGCAGCATTGGTCTTCTTAAAAGGGAACTAATACAGAGTGTACATAACATTTATCGCATTTGAGCTTTAATATGGTAGTCACGTCAACACACATTATAATAACACCTCAGTGATATGAATTATTATGCATGTGGGTCATCATTTAGATGGTCTGCCTGCATTTCCCTACTTGATCAAGGGTGTTGTCATTTTTCCAGATTCTCCAAAATGTTGCGAACACATGGGTCAGAGTTGCCATAAACATACACACGTTTCCTAACACGTTTTCTGTTATAAATCCCGATGTTTGCGTGGGAAGTTGCATTCCCAGATTTCAAGCTTAATTTTGTAAGTTTACAAGCTTTATAAATGAGGCTCCTGGTCTGTGGAACAAAAATTAGGAACCATATATAAGATTTTCAAATAGAGAAGTCAGGTTCAGGATGTGGATGAACGGTTTGATGGACAATCTCTCCATCCAAAAAAGAGGTGTGAACCATCATGAGGAAAGGCTAGGTTTGACTTGTGTGTGTGCTTCCTTAAGTTTAAGTGTGAGAAGTACAGTATAAAAGCAAGGACAAGGTTGCTCAAAAAATGGAATCCATTGATGTTTGCATTCATATCAGTGAAAGCAAATGCATTTTGAGACTCAAATAAATATTGTAGTCAAATAGAGCCAATCAACACTCTGTATCAGCTGAAAATAATGAAGTTTAATAAGACAGTGTATTCATAACAAAGGCTTGTAAGTGCTTTAGCAAATTGTAAAAGATATTGGATGGATATCTAAGTGGATAGAACTAGTGCTAATGGGCAAAATGAATTAAAGAGCTAATTGCCCTCATGAAATATTAACTGCAACTCGCAAAATCAATTTAATCTCTTAATAGCTTCATAAATAATTTAGACGCAAATATGGACAAGGTTGTTTAAAAAATATTTTTCCAACGTTGTTTTTTTTTTTACATTTCGAGTGGACCCTGTCATGCCCACTTGTCAGAGAGCGATGTAACAGGGGGCTCCTCACGCTGCTTTCATCCTCGTCTAACCCTGCTAGTCAAGCTTTCCTATGTCAGGCTTGGCTTCCTATGCTATTCGAGAATTACACATTCAGGTCAAAGGTTGAGGGGGCTAGTCGTACCTCTAGAGGCTCTCCTTGGGGGGGGGGGGGCATTTAGTAACTCTCACCGTAGATGAGCAGCCAACCTTCCTCAAATGTAAAGGACATCCGTAAAAGTGCCAGCAAGGCTCATTCCTTTTAATTTTTTTCCCATCACCCTTTTAGTCCTAATCAAAAGCTTTTCTTCAATTTCCTCCCTCAGGATATACAGGGTTTTTGTTTTCCTCTTTATACTCACACAGGTCTAGGAGAACATCTGTGCAGCACATCAATGTACATCGCCTCTTTCATAGCATCATGATAATGGCCGTCTATACAAATTGCATTTGGATATTTCAATAATTACTTTATCTTCATTTTCTGCTCATTTCCCTTTTCTGTAAAATATATGCAATGAACAAAAACATTTTATGTGCGTAATAAAGTGTTTCTTAGAGTAGCAATGCCAGCTGTTCAAAATGTAAATCTATTAGCTTTGTTTTCTTCCTTTCTTATTTATGTTTTGCTGGTTTATTAAAATATTACTGTTCCTTGTTTCATGAACCATCATAAAATGAAATGTTTCATATTTTATATTATTCCTTTTTTTTCCTGACATCATCACTTCCTCATGCATTTGCATTTAAAACAAAGATCTCATTTGCACTTGATGAATAATTTAAAAGAGCGGATAAATAGCTGAGAATCTCAAGTCACAAATATCTTTATTTTTATAACACATTCTTAAATCCAAAGCAGGGTCATAGGAGTGGAGCCTATTTGGGCAGCACTGGCCACAAGGGAGGAAGCAGCTCTGGACAGGGCGCCAGTCCAATGTTGTCTCTCACAAAACACCATATTAGAATCACTAACTGAACTAAAACTCAAGTCTATTAGGAATGTGGGAGGAAAAGTAGCAATAATAACAACAGTTCTTGCATGTATATACAGTAGTGCTTTTCAAATGCATACAGCAGCAGATACATAAAAAAGGATGCAGATTCACAGGACAGATAATACAGCCAATCAATCAATTGATCAATAAATAAATAAAAATAAACTTAACAGGTACGTTGGGTGGAAGCATTAAATTGCCTTATAGCAGTGGGCAGAAAAGACCCCACAAAGAGCTCTTAAGCACAGTGTGGTGGAATGAGCCTGTGGCTGAAAGTACTGCTAGAGAGCACCTCCTGCAGGAGATGGAGGGGATTTTTCATGATGGCATCCAATTTTGCCACCACTCTCTTTTCCACAACAGCTTCCAGTGTGTCCAGGGTTCGCCCTGTGATGGAACAGGTTTTCTGATAAGTTTGTGTAAAGGTTGCTTGCCCAGGGGACTTCAGCATAGAATGCCACACTGGCTACTATGGACTGGTAAAACATTTCCAGCAGTTTGCTGCACATATCAAAAGACCTGAGTCTCCTTAGGAAGTTTAGTCTGCTCTGGCCCTTTTTGTACAGCACCACTGTGTTGGCAGACAAGTCCAGTTTGTTGTTTAGGTGAACCCCCAGGTATTTGTAGCTCTGCATCACTTCCACGTCTTACCCCTGAATAATGGCTGGTCTCAGAGGCTCCTTGGCATGCCAGAAGTCCACCACCAGTTGTTTTGTCTCTCTGATGTTGAGTTGCAAGTTGTCATCCCTGCATCACAAGACAAAGTCCTCTACAAACTTTCTGTACTTTGACTCATCTCCATTATTAATGCTCCTATGATGGACGAGTCATCTGAAAATTTCTGTGGATGGCAAGCGCTGGCATTGTGCTGGTAAACAGGAAGGGAGACAGGACAGTTCCCTGAGGTGCTCCAGTATTACACACCATACTTCTGACACACAGCCTCACAAACTGCTGTCTATTGGTCAGGTAGTCCATGGTCCAGGAGATTGTGGGGGCATCAAGATGCCAAGCCTTCAGAAGTTTTCCCAGTTGATAAGGCAGATGGTGTGAAAAGCTTTGGAAAAGTCAAATAACATGATCCTGACCATGGTGCTGGCTTTGTCCAAGTGGGCATAGACCCCGTGCAACATACAGATCAGAGCATCCTCCACACCTCTAAGTGTCTGAGAGGCAAACTGCAGAGGACCCAGATGTTCTGAAACAGGTTATAAGTCATTTACAAATATCTGGTTCATTGAATGGGACCATTTATACATACATTTTTATGGTGAACAAAATAAAAAGTTAAAATGTCATATGATCTCTACAGTGATGTGCTGGTACAAATGATACAGAATGTTGCAGATACAGTTTAGCAAATCCATATAGTAAGTTTTGCCCTTACGGTTCTCCTTGTGAGAGACTGTATCCCATCCTAGGTGGGCTGGTGCCCTACTTGTAATGATTCTGACCCTTCATTTTTATCACTCTATAATTTAATATTGTTTTTTATCAGTATGCTGCTGCTGGAGTATTGCTGTGTGAATTTCCCCTTGGGATTAATAAAGTATCTATCTATCTATTGTGAACGCTGGCCTGGACACAGGCAGACGGACAACATGGTTCCACCACACACCGTTTATTATACAATAATATACAAGTTTCTGTGCACTCACACACCCCAGTGCCTCCAGCACCGATTCCCCCAATGTCCAGGCCACACTCTTCTAGTGCCTTTCTCTTGGCCGCCTCCCGTCCTCTCTCCAGCTCTGTCCTCTTCCACCCGACATCCACTAATGACTGGAGGGAGGCGGCCCCTTATATATGCTTCCCGGACGAGCACCAGGTGTTCCCGGCATTCTTCCCTTGGCCACGCCCCAGCGTGGCGGAAGTGCCGGCTGTCCTCCCGGCAGCTCTCCGGGTGTCCTCCAAAGCCCTTTACCCGAGGCCCCCAACATAACCAGGACGGACGCCCCCTCGCGGTCTGAAGGAGGCACAAGCCCTCCTCTCGTCCTCCTGGGCTGGAGCCCGGCCGGGGACCACACTATCTATCTATCTATCTATCTATCTATCTATCTATCTATCTATCTATCTATCT
>JANRMT010062811.1:9641728-9655364 GCA_026402145.1 Polypterus bichir lapradei | reverse complement strand
TCTATCTATCTATCTATCTATCTATCTATCTATCTATCTATCTATCTGATTTTGAATAAGTCGATTCATGAAATGGGTGGGTCTTGTGTACCAACCCGCATACCAGACCCCCCCCCCCAACAGGAAATGTGCCATTCTGTAAATAAAGCATTTAAAATATGCCTTACAGCACAATGGTTCACTTATTCAATTTAACAGCTCCTTTTAATCTCTAGATTTTCTCAACATTCTGAAGCTAACACCGTGTTAATGCATTTCACTTTCTCCTTCAGTTTCCTAAAGTCACTCATTTCGGCCACGTGTTGGCCCACTGCCGTCCCCTCGTCCGTTGTGATGCTTTTTGATACTTTGTGTTAAAAGGCACACTTGCATTTCTTGTTTTGTGGCTAAACTGCATTACTGACCGTGTTTTTAAAATAATTATACCCTTAATTGACATGCTGCTTGCCAAAGAAACGCCTGCAGCCTTCCCATGTTTAAATTAATAAAACAATGCATTTTAATTGAGTGTAAATCTTTAGCCGATGAGATTTCAGTTAAGGCCTCAACATTCCTGCAGATGCCTTTCATTTCACAGTGCAAAGTGAAGTTTCTAGTTTACCTGACCAAGCTACTGTCATCATCATCATCATTTTCAATCCACTTATCCTGGTGAGCTGAACTGATCGGGCTGTCCTATCCCCAATGTTTTCCTGTAGCTGCTGCTACGTATTTTGCAGACATTCCCAGGCTGGTTGAGAGATATAATTCTTCCAGCATGCTCTGGGTCTAAATTTTGTTCTTGTGGGCTGTGTGCCATGTATGGAGATGCCCAGGAGGCATCCTAACTACACGCCCAAACAACCCCAGTGGCATAGGAACTGTCATAGTGTATTAGCATGTATTGCACACCGAACTCTCTGGCTTACTGTTTCATTTGCCAAATTCTCTTCTTTAGAGAGCCATGTAAAAAATACATTAAACAAGGGATTCGTGAGCAAAATTTTACCTTACTAAAGAGTGCATCACTTCATTTGAAATGATTTTTCTATTAATGCATGTTTGTTCGCATCAGTTGGCTGGAGCCAACTCTGAACAGTCTACTAGGCTATTTCAGGGCACCATTATGCACACCAGTGATGTGCGGTGAGGTTCATGGCTGGTGAGACACTGACTCCTTCAGAGTGAGATTTATAAATATATGAACCCAAAATGGTAGCTTATTCACTATTCAATTGACAGTATGCACATTGACTACTGGTTATGCTTCATATCTCATCAGCATTCTTTACACACACATAGGTAAGGTGCATATTTGACTAAGAAAGAACGTTACATTTATAGCGACGAAAGAGAGCAGAGAGAGAGTGCATTTTCTCTTCACCCTCCATGTGTTCTAAATTTGCCGTTGCAATTCCACAATTCATACTCATTCAATACAGAAGAAAGTATAGAGTGGTGTACAAAAAACAGATTTCAGTTTTGACCTTAATTGAAATATTTAGTTGTTAAAAGCTTTCAATTATGATGCTTTAATCAATTTTAATACAGACTATTCAGCAATAGGATCATAAGAAAAAACAAAAAAATATTTTATTTAAGGTCAAAATTTAGTTTTTAAATATCGGATTGTTGTTTTCTTAGTCTGATTCACATTTTTTTATCAAATTGAAAACTGGTCTTACCTTTATTTGTAAATGAAGTCCATGCGCCTATCCTTCACAAAAATCTCTGTCACTTTCTTGTTAAAGTCCTGCTTATTTTCCATCCATTATCCAACCCGCTATATCCTAACTACAGGGTCACGGAGCCAATCCCAGCCAACACAGGGCGCAAGGCAGGAAACAAACCCCGGGCAGGGCGCCAGCCCACCGCAAGACACACACACACACTAGGGGCTATTTAGAATCGTCAATGCACCTAACCTGCATGTCTTTGGACTGTGGGAGGAAACCCACGCAGACACAGGGAGAACATGCAAACTCCACGCAGGGAGGACCCGGGAAGCAAACCCGGGTCTCCTAACTGTGAGGCAGCAGTGCTACCACTGCGCCACTGTGTGTCCCTCCTTATTTTTCTTTAGTTTTAAGTTTTAATCTTCCATTTTGGCGGTCAGTCAGAACAAAAACTAAAAATAAATGGACTGCTACAGTGCATTTGACTTTCTGATATCGCTAACTTATTGGCGCCTCTATTTAGAAGAACAGCAGCAACAAGCACCTGTTTGGCTCAAATGCGCCCCCTTTGGTGCGGCACAGTACTGTCTGCCTCACCTTGTGCCTCCTTTGTGTCTGAAAATATTATATGGGCGACATAAAGAGAGACAGCAACAGGCACACGCCAATTACACGCATCAACACCGTGTGTGAGGGAGATCGTCACTCGTCGCTGCCACACCTCGTGTTTCTCCCCTGTATTTGAACAGGAAACGCGCCAATTCAGCGATTTTGACTATAAAAATGATGAAAATGATTGGAATCATACAGAAAACAAATTATTAAATGTATTTATGTTATCATTATTAGTTTTTTCACTTTTCCTAATGCAGAGCCTCACCTGCCTCCCCTGACCATACATCCCTGATGCACACATACATCCCCACTCACTCAGAAGGGACCAATTCCAAGTTTCCATTGTCACCCCACCATGGCCATCTTTATGATATAAGAGAAGTAACTATAAAAAAACAAAAAAAACACAAGCTAAAATGCAGAGACCATGAAAACTCCACATGGACCCTGGACTCCAGAGCTGTGGATCAGCAACACACATCATTTTTCATGTATTTTTTTTTATAACCTTACATGCACAAAACATAAAACAATAACATAGCATGTGGTCACCTCAAGATGAGAATGGATGTGTTACTTACCCATGCATGGCTCCGTGTCATTTGATTTGTGGTTTGTGATGGTAGATTAATCCCTTTAAGGTACAGGAGATAGTGATATCCCAGTCCTAAGCCTTATTAAAGTGCTTTCAGACACGTAAAACCCTGGCAGAGGATGCTTTGTTACTCATTGCCAGAAGGCCATATAAGAAAAAAACTAAAACTGGCCATTTGAGAATGTGCACACCTGGAGGGAAAGGCTATAACAATATGAAGTCACTGAGCCATAATATGACACCAGAATCAAAAGCCCCAGTGTCAGAATTCTGAATGATAAATGCTTTTCTTTTCTTTCCCTGATAACAGGTAGGAAGTATGGCTTAATGGCCAAGGCATTGGACTTTAAAGTTCTGTGTTGGTGGGTGTATCCAAGCAGGGGGTTAATGCTCCCTGGGAATGGGTTCGTTAGTCATGACCGCAGCATGTTATTTGACCAGAATCTATATAGATATAAAACCACATGGCGGTACGGCGGTGATGTTAGGCTACAGAACACAAAGAATCATGTAGGAGAAATGCTTATCTTTTGTTTAATGTCCGCTTAACTCATAGGAAGCTCTTGAGAAAACCCAAAACTGGAGTGGGGTCCCAGGAAATAGGGTTCATCATCTTCAGCAGTGAGGAAGGCATTCAGGTACAGGCGGTGATGTCGTCCATCCAGGGCCGGATTAAGGTGGGTGCTATTGATGCTGCAGCATTAGGCCCATTCCTGAAATAGGCCCAGATGAAAACAGACAAGAATTTTCCAGAAGCTGAACAGTTTTCCTTTGCTATATTAACCTCAAAATAATTCTTAGAATGAAATTTGGAGTCCGACCTTCAGACGCCTAGACAAAGCGTTACTTATTATAAAGTTACTATTGTTCTTTGAACTGTGACGTAACTATAACGTCGTTGTGTTTATTGTTAACCGAAGATTTCAAGTTAATGCTATCAATTTTACTTTAAACAGTTTACTTAGTAATTTAGCTGCATTTTTTGCAATATCTTGGGGATTCTTGCCACTTTATTATTGTTCGGTAAGTGCCACATAGTAAATTTTTCACCTTGAAAGTTAGTTGTACAGTAAAAATCGATGGCTATTTAAATGGTTATCTGTAAAGGTAAAACTAAAAGCTGGCCCTCGGGCCCGGCATGGATGTTTAGAATTTTTAAAATCCTTGACAGGATTCTGGTCTATTATGAAATTTAAATTATGGACAAATTTTTACCCTCAAGAGCCTGAACTGATTCACTTTGATCCAATGTCTCTGCAAATTCATTTTTTCTTACTCTGTTTCGTAAAAGAATTGCGAAATTTTGTGTATTTCATTGTTAGGTTTTCTGCATTAAGTGCACTTTTCAAACAATTGCTATTAAATGTTTGATGTTAATCTTGAGTTGTTACGATATTACGTCGTTATTATTATTCATGTTCAATAAAGGCTGGCTGGTTGCATCGCAAGCAATTAAGGCTCTTTGGTCGGTCTGAGTGCACATGTACGATGAGTGTCGAATGCACATGCACCAATGCCGAGAAAAAATAGGCCTTTTTTGTGCTGCAGCATCAGGTCCAATTTCATCTTAATCCGGCTCTGCGTCCATCTATCCGTAAGTGAGCTTCCATGTTCAGGGCAATGTTTGAGCTTTTGTACATTTCAAGGTTCCGGATACTCGAGCATGCAATCTCCAAACAAGGGTACATGTTTGTGCTGGCTTAGCATGCGTAGGAAATAATACACAGTCACTTCATCAGAAATTGAACAGTAGACCACTGGGTATTCCTCCTCTCTTGCTTGAGCTGTGACCAGTGGTTTGTTGTTCATCTTTTGGTCAGGTTGCTCGTCTGGTAATATCAGTTTTTCTCTCTGTCAGATGGTTTGCCTAACGTGGATGGTTTCTGCTGTTTCAATTTATTGGGTTTTAGAATACATGTGTGTAAATGAGAGGGAGGTCAGTGGAATGGTGAGAATGCAGGGAGTAGAGTTGGTGAAGGTGGATGAGTTTAAATACTTGGGATCAACAATTCAGAGTAACAGGAATTGCGGAAGAGAGGTGAAAAAGAGAGTGCAGGAAGGGTGGAATGGGTGGAGAAGTGTGACCGGAGTAATTTGTGACAGATGGGTATCAGCAAGAGTGAAAGGGAAGGTCTACAGGACGGTAGTGAGACCAGCTATGTTATATGAGTTGGAGACGGTGGCACTGACCAGAAAACAGGAGACAGAGCTGGAGGTAGCAGAGTTAAAAAGGCTAAGATTTGCATTGGGTGTGATGAGGATGGACAGGATTAGAAATGAGGACATTAGAGGGTCAGCTCAAGTTGGACAGTTGGGAGACAAAGTCAGAAAGGCGAGATTGCATTGGTTTGGACAAGTGCAGAGGAGAGATGCTGGGTATGTTGGGAAAAGGATGTTAAGGATAGAGCTTCCAGGCATCAGGAAAAGAGGAAGGCCTAAGAGAAGGTTTATGGATGTGGTGAGAGAGGACATGCAAGTGATGGGTCTAACAGAGCAAGATGAAGAGGATAGAAAGATATGGAAGAAGATGATCCACTGTGGCAACCCATAACAGGAGCAGCCGAAGAAGAAGAAGTGTGAGAATCAGATGCAATGAAATAAGCTTCACAGATCATAGTGACATAATTCAACCAATTGGCCACAGTGTGTAAATCCCAGCTTCTGACTCATCATGCAACCTTTAGAGTGGGGAAGATGTGGACGTCACATAGGAGGAATAGAGTGGATGTGTCATTTCTTTGAATCCATCATTTTATAGAGTAGCCTAACCAAACCATGCAGTGTGAGTGGGGGGACAGAAGAGGAGTGGTCAAAAAATCTCCTCACCAATTTCCCATGACTCTCTGCCCTGACTCTCTGCCATAAACACCAATTGGTTATGTGGTCCTTTTTATGACATCTAGTACATTTTGCACTTCCACACAGTGGAATTTATCAGGCTTACAGTATCAATAGGAATATTTATGTTTTATGAATTTTGCTCTGTTATCTTTTTTCTACCGATATGACTTTGGTTTAATATTGTTTCTCTGTCCAGAGCTGATCCCACGGTAGCATTTTCAAGAGAAATTGTCACAGATTTAAGATAAATGTATTTCTTTAGATGGGCAATTTCCTGTTTTTGACTCTGGCATGTGAAACTATTAACGGTGAGTCATTTTGTAATTTATTTTAGCCATTGTTTTAAGCATATGTTGAAGACATTGTATTAAGTAGTTGAGACAGCATCTCTGTAAATGTCTGATAAGACCTAATCACCTCTTTCTTTAATTACCAATAATTGAGGAGTCAACAGAAAAACATTTGTATCCAGCTTTTTGTTTAACAAAATTGGCTAGTCTGAGAAAAGCTCTCCAACCACGTATGAAATAAGGGGAATGGATATGGGTTACCCTAATCTACCAGGTCCTCAAGATCTGTGACTACAGGGTAGGAGGATAGTAGAGTGTGACGGTGTGGGCCCTGGTCCATGGGAGCCTCTCAAATCCAACACCATGGGTAATGTAACCGAAAGGGATAAATCAAAGTGAGCAAGGGAAGTGTGCAAAAGTGCTTTTATTAAAAACCAAAATCCAAACAAATCAAATAGTGTTTAACTAAGGTGCAGTGCTCAAAAAGG
The DNA here is from genome assembly GCA_026402145.1 of Polypterus bichir lapradei. Taxonomy (NCBI): domain Eukaryota; kingdom Metazoa; phylum Chordata; class Cladistia; order Polypteriformes; family Polypteridae; genus Polypterus; species Polypterus bichir. The sequence goes on along the minus strand of JANRMT010062811.1, from coordinate 9,648,880 downwards.
TTTCAATAAATAATCCATAAAAACAGGTCAAAAAATCCATGTTTTTAAAACCAGGCTAAATAAAACAAGACTAAAAACCTACTGCACACATTGAGGCCACACCAGCCAAGCTCACCCAAGGCTTGCTGAGCTGGAGAGACTTCAGCCACTGTGGTCCTCAAACTACAGACCCCCATCTAGGCTGCCACTGCCGGCATCTGCCGGACTGCTTGGGGTAGGTTGTCCTCCCGTCTTCCTTCTCACACACACAGTCGTCCCTCGGATCCCTAGGGAGGTCTCCACCTCAGTTGGACCCACTCTTCCACATCTTCAGTGGACACAATCCGTCCCTGGAGCGCTGATCCTTCGTTCTGACCCTGGACCACTGACCGCACTGACCTATCTCTTTCAATGGCTGGCTGGTTTGTACACTCTTTATCCCTCTCTGTGCCTCTCTTTCATTGTCTTTCTTTTCCATTTTTCCTCCTGATCTTCTGTGCCGGCCTGTACTTATATGGCTTCGTGGGCGCAGCACCTCAATCACGCACTGCAAGAAGCCGATCAAGCAATTGAGAACGATTGCACCCTCACGTGAAGGTGCGACTCGACCCAATTACCTCATCAACTCCCTGCAGCTGGACAGTTGTGCCCACGGAGACTGATACGGCCAAATAGATTATTTAAAAACTGGCCTTTCATTAAGAACCGCTACACCACATAGAGTCACCTTTATAAAGTGTGTTACAGTCACCTAAACAGAGAAAAGATCCAGCTAAAGAACAAACTGGCTGGAGTAGGTACTAAAGAGCTGTAACATGCACCATGGTGGCTATGAAAGTTGTTGCAGAGGAGGATCCTCAGTGATCTGAATGAACCTCCGGGTTTAAAATGCACCGTGGCTGCCTGTGCATCAGTCTGCTCACATTACAACATGACACACATTAGAAACTGAATGGCAAAATCTTAACAGGCACCTTCGTGCAAAGTCCTGGCAATGGGAGCAGAGCTAGTGTCACTGTTTCGCAAACTAGGAGCCAAAATGGTGAATGCATATCTAGAACTGGCATGTCTTGATCTGGAGTAGCAAAAAGTGCCGTTGTCTGTGGTATCTGTTTGTCTATTCAGTCGAAATGTAATTCCTACAGGTGGTGCATCATAAGCATTAAACTGCTTTTATGAAACACATACCAAATGGCATATAGCATAGGCATATGCATTGTATATGTCATTCCATCAGATGGTGTATACCAAACATAATACTACTGCAAATGTTTGTGACCATCTGTTGGAATGATAAATGCAACCAATTTTATTACTACATGCAGTACAAAATACATTCCAAAATATGGTGCTGTAGCAATGCTACTAATAGTTAGAACTGCATCTCCCAGCAGTCCTTGCAGTGGTTGTTGGGGTTAAAGGTGGCCAGAGGGGTTTAAAAGGAGGGCAGGTGTCAAAGAAGGAAAAAAAAAGTTTTTCTTTTGTTTTGTTTGTTTGGTGCGTTATGTATATCTGCTGGACTGCTTGCCGTTAATTCTGCCATTTAGCATCATTTATCATCATTGTGTCCTGGATTGTATTGTTTGTTGGGGTCTGGATCGTCTGTCTGTCTACTGTCTACTGAGGACTGTGTGTGGATTCATTGGCATTCCCGGAAGAAGGAGCGCTCCTGAACCATCCATCTGTCGTCATACTTACAGCAACTACCGGTAGGACTGTTTTCCATTCCCTTTCATCATACAGATTGCTGGACTTAACTTCACCACTTCTCATTTCATCCGATTTGGGTTTCCATGGACTTTGCTGTGTGTTTATTGTGTTTATATGTTAAATGTAATATTGCCGAAGGGATCAGGGGTGGTATTATTGTTTTCATTTACATAATTTAATTTCATTATACTTTTTATTGTTTAAACTCCCAGTGTGTTCTTTTTTTTTTGTCTCTGTAGTGTGTGTGTGTGTGTCGTACCAAGGCTGGGGTTGTCCCTGGTAATCCTCCAGTAAAATAAATAAATCACCGCCTCATTGACGGAGTGAATCTTAGCGGCACTTGACCGCTACAGTGCAATACAAATGTTACTGCTGAGGTCGACTTTGATTATTTTGATTTCAACCAGTCTTAGACATGTAGCACAAAAAACAAAAATCCTAATCTCTTCAACCCATAGCGTTGTTCTGTCTGTCAATTCAAATAACTCACCCGTATGAGGGATGGTAACTCAGGTCCTCTTTTACCGTCACAGACACAAAACACACAAGTAATATAGGTGGTGGAGAGCTTGTCTACTTGTTGAAGTTGGGTGCTGAGCTTTCAATGGTGATGGGAGCAGAAAAGTGTCATTGGGTAGGTGAAAACTGCCATCTTGTGCCCGACTCATGAATCAAGTTAAAGAAAAAAAGTGTTGCACCCAACGAAAAAGCAGTTCTGCTTAGGATGCTTTGTGATCATCATAGGTGAGGAATGGGCTGGGAAAGGTGCTTGAAGTCAACAGCTACCTCTGGGGTTGGCTCCTGGAGCAATCTAGGTTGCCTTTATACAGTAATTAGAATTTTTAAAAGAGGAAGAACAGCTATATTTGCATGCTTTGTTATGCCCATAAAGCATCTTGAAAATATCAGTCTGGATTTGAAGGACACTATTTAATCTGTTCACCTCTCAGAATGTCTACCTTTTTAAAGTATTGTGTTATAAATCATAGTCTATTCCACTGGAATTTACAGCCATTCATCAACAACACAAAACAACTATTCAATATGTAAGTGAAAACCCTGCATTTAGCATCAGGTCAACAGCCAGAGCTTAATCCATTTAAATTCCTGGCCCAATGACCCACATCTGGCACCAAGCTAGTGCCTCTGTAACCCTTGAAACAATAAACATAATCCTCTATTCTAATCAAGTAAGTAGTGTTAAATCCATGGGATGGGTGTGTTAATTAATTTGGCTTAACCTACAGCCATATATTTGCAATTCCTTGGATGCAAATCAAATGAGAAAAAAAATCCATATTTCTACATTAAAAATAAAACTTGGCAAATTTCATCAGATTAGTAAGCAGGAAAATGACAGAAAATGCACAATTATTAAGAGTATTTTTATGCAGATATGTGCATCTTATTCACATAAAACGGGCCTTGGCCTTTTTCAATTAATTCCAGTGCTGATTCCCGCCCCTAACACATGGATGGCCACCAAATATCATCCTCATTTTTTAACTAACCACTCTCAGTGGAAAAATTGTCAGCTGGGCCCTGATATCACTTCCCAGTGCCAGGGTGTCCCATTTTGACCAAATTTCACTGAATATAGTGGCTATCAAAGTAGGCGTCATCTCAATGTCTCTAACAAAATAAGAATTGTCACACATGGACATCAGAGAATCTCATTACAGGCTCTGCCGAAGTATGTAATAACCCTCTGGGACAAGAGAGGGTGCTATCGCTACCACTATCTTCTCGTCTTCTCCCTGCAGCACCAAGAAACTACCCAGTGAGGGCACCTAACTCCACCCTTTCTGGTACACCCAGGCATAAGAATTACCAGAAGCAGGCCTCATTTTTGGAAAGTGGGACTTACCAGACGGAACTCCCGAGCAAACTGACCTTAATCAGTGGCTAGAAGGAGAGCCTTACTTTTCTGTTGGAAGCCCGAAGATGAGGAGCATTTTCTTTTGTTTTGAACTTTCTGTTAATTAAATGGGTGCCCCAAATCTCCTTTGGCAATCCTGTCATTCCTGCACTTGGCCACAAAATAGAAAGCAACAAAGTAAAATGAATAAAAGCTTTCTTCCACGCTTAATGTGATCTGTCACCCACTTTCTCCTCTCCTTTATATCTATGTATAGATTACGGATGACACAAAGTTGAATTTCATGTGTATATTCCCAAGCAGTGTATAAGGTAAAGCTACTCAACATCTGTAAATGAATGCAGTGAATATGTATAAGGTAATAAACAGTCTAGTGCAGCAGCTGAATTCCAGAGACAGTGATGCTGATTCACTAGGGGGCAGCAGTGGTTATGAGCTGGCTGCTCAATGAATGTGCGGCACTGATTGATCAGCTCTGGCGTGCTGGCAAATTGCACTGGGAACCAAATATAGCTGGCTACGGCCATTTAAGTCTTCATTTTTTACATTTATTTTTAATTTTAAGTTTATTAAATGTTGGGTGACTAAGTGAGAAAGGCTAGATTGAGATGGTTTGGGCACGTGCAGAGGAGAGATGATGGGTACATCGGGGCAAGAAGGTTGAGGATGGAACTGCCAGGCAAGAGGAAGTGGAAGACCAAAGAGGAGGTTTATGGATGTGGTGAGGGAGGACATGAAGGCAGTTGATGTGGCAGAAAATGATGTAAAAGACAGGGATAGATGGAAATGGATGATCTGCTCATTGTGTCATTAAGCCATTTAGAATTCGAGATTTTTTTCAAGCTGGCAGTTACAGTATACAGTGCAGGCTGTTAATGTGGCTTTGTGGGTAGTGGACGTGCTCAGTTGCAGCTTTTTCTATCAAGGCAAGGAGATATGGTATGAGTATACATGAGTAACATGAGGAATACGGACAGATTTACAGTTGGATCTTTAACTGCATGAAATAATAAAAAAAAAATCACAAAATGTAATTTGCAGTTCCTCCACCCATTAATAATTTGTCAGAACACTAGTAATGCTCTGTCATGAATGCAATTATAATTATAATCTTGATATTAGAGTCTTTAGAACCTGAAAGGGCTATTTAAAGCTGCTTAAAAGACTGGCAACACTAGTTAACACTTAATGTTCAGAACCAGCGTTTAAAGCTTTTTTATGCATAATCTTACTTTCATTTTCTGTCTTCTTACAGAATTTATAAAATTGTACTTGATGTTTGATTGCATCCTATAACATTACCAGCTTCACCTATAGCTGTTAAAATGTGCCTTTATTATAATTATGTCCATACATTTGCAATCCCATTCAGGGTCACAGAGAGCTTGTGCCTATCCCAGAGATGAAATTCAGGAAACAGCCGCAGAGAGGGCATCAGTTCAATGCCAGGGAATACCCAGGTACCCTCACATTGGCACCAGTTTGGAGTTTCTAACCCGTTAGCATGCATGTCTTAGGAGATGTGGCAGGTAAATTGGAGAACCCAGTGGAAAAAACTCACACAGACACAAGGAATGCTTGGCCAGCTCCTCTTAGACCAGGCCTGGATGGCGAATCTATGATGCATCAGCAACAACCCTCCACTCTGCTACATTTTATTATAATTAGATAACTCACAATAACATTGACGATAACGCACTGCTGAATAACAGGAACAAAGTCAAATCCTTACCAGCCAGGATGGAGTTTGCAGGCTTTCCCTATTTCTGTGTGAGTCCTTCACCAATCAATCACTTTTCAGTCAACATTTGAAGCTTTTTTGTTGGCAACTTCGGTGGTGAGGTTAACAAAGAAGTACTTTATACTCATAAAGTGAACATTTTGGCCATTTCAGAATTCAGAACTGGACTTTGGGAATGCCAGCACCCTGCAACGCAGGGGAACAGAATAACAGACGTCAGCGGTGCTAATGTAGTTGCAAAGGTTTCTGTAATAACCAATTAGCATTTAAACATGACAAATTAAGGATAAGCTAAGGGAACTGTCCATTAGGTTACTGAAGGAATGGCTGCAGAAAATGTGGCTTTGAAGCCATATGTGAATAATAAAGTAAAAATCAGTCATTCAAGCAATACTAGTGATGCCTTGGCTATATTTTTAAATATATTTAATGGCATCCTGATAATACAACATATCAGTTTTTATCAAAATCATGTAGAGAAAAGCCAAGCAAAATGACACCTTTTATTGGCTAACTAAAAAGATTACAATATGCAAGCTTTTGAGGCAACTCAGGCCCCTTCTTCAGGAAAGATGTAATATCTTGTACATCTTGCCTGAAGGTGGGGCCTGAGTTGCCTCGAAAGCTTGCATATTGTCATCTTTTTAGTTAGCCAATAAAAGGTGTCATTTTGCTTGGCTTTTCTCTACATTCATAATGGCTAACATAGTACAACACCCTAGTACTATCAAAATCATGAAAATTTCTGGGTGACCCTAAACTTTTGAATTGAACTGTATACAGTATATACTGTATATCCTCACATTTAAGTTCTCCCGTGTATAAGTTGTGGTTTGATTTTAAAGTATAATGTCAGTCGTATAAGTCGAATGCGGAAAACTCACACTATTGGTACAAGAGATTATGATATGCTAACACCCACCTGAGAGAGTAATCACTGAACACACTGCCTTTTTCTTCTATGTACTGTGCCTATGTGACCACACGGTAATACCTGAACTATTTTTTTCTACTGTTTTTTGTATCTCACACCCTCATACACCTTTACCGTAAGAGCATCCCTTATCTACAATGGAGCGTTCGATCAGAAAAAAATATGAAGCTGGTTTTAGATTAAAAGTCGATGAAGTGCTGAAAGAAATTGGTAAATGCACTGCTGAAACAAAATTTGATGTGTCAGAGAAATTGATGTGAGATTGGAGGAAGCAAGAAGATGTTGAAAAAAAAAATAAGTGTCGTATTTTAGAATGGGCGTATATAGTGGGTGCCAAAAAATGTATTGTCATTTCAACAAAAGAAAATATCAAGAGATGAAGTTAAGTCACTTTTGACTTCTACATTTACAACAGGTGCTCAAAATGATTACTGTGAGCATCCAGACACTTCTGACTACGACAAACTAATGCTTGAACAACGCTGGCCAAAGTGTCCAGTGAGATTGATGAGCATGCCATTTCAACTTCTTCTCGAACCACGGCCACTGTAGTTGCTTTCATTCATGTGAGTAACGACATCTGAGATAATGTCGTACTACACATCGTTGTTGTAATCTGATTCAAGTTCAGAAAATATACACACTACGGAAATTTTTTGAACTCTCAGAATTTTCCAGTTTTTGTTGAAATTTAAGCAGATGCAACTCCTGTAAGGCAGCTGTTCTCCATTTGTTTTGTTTGATACATTCAAAAGTATGTAAGGAATAAATTAAAAAGTCATTAAAACAGAAAATGTTTCCACATCATATTATCAAGGAGTGCTGAATCAAAATCAAGTGACAAGCAGGCAGGCAAGCAGGCAGATAGATAGATAGATAGATAAGGCACTATATGATAGATAGATAGAT